>OX578149.1:43749806-44349806 GCA_951213105.1 Amaurobius ferox
TAAGAGTAACTTGAATATACTGTGCATGAATCACTTATTTTTGTGTTCATACACCCATTGACTAACTATATAACTTAGCGGAGGTTTAGAATTTTTCCTATTGACTATTTGCACGTACGCCATAATAAGGCTCCTATATATACGAGCTGACTCGTTAGAAATATTGAAACCGGGAGCGTAATCCATTAGCGTTAGCCCTATTTATATTTTCACACTAGGAATATTATTTATATTTTGGTAGGCTTTCCTACACCAAGGGGATTGGAAACAACAACAACATTAGGAAGTGTTATTAAAAAAATTATGGGTGGGTGTTCTGCACCGAACTGCTCTAATAATTTTAGAAAAAGGCTTTAGATTATTTCGCTTTCATGGAAACGAAGAGAGAAGGAAAGAATGGCTTATAAATAGTCGGCGAGATCATTGAATACCCGGTATAGGAGCACACCTGTATGGCAACAAATATGGTAACCCATGTGTTTGTTGCAAGAAGTGGCGAGAAGTGAGTTCGTGCTGACGGATCCTACTGCGAAAGCCGGAATTGAAGTTGGAAGTGATCCTATAGCAATCACATAGAAATCCAGCATGGCTGGGAATATCGTAAAACAATTTTCGAAATAATGTAAGTGAGAACGGTAGAGCGCGAGTTCAGAGTATATCCCCAATCTCGGTGTTATTGCGATTGTTGTTATCTTTATGAGTCAGTGCAATAGCAATAGTTTAATTGTACATCAGTTAATATGGTTGACAGCGAGAATCTGTATAGGTTTCGATCAGTTCAATAAACAGTTTGTTTGACCCAGACCGTCCGACTTACCAAAAGGCGTCGCATCTGTTTGGATGACAGGGACAGTACCTCCAATTTAGACCGGAACCTAGCGGAAGCGACATCCACAGGGACCGTAGCCTCCTTCCCCTACCACCAACCTCTCGAAAGGGTTTACAGATCCACATATTTAACGTGCCCGTACTCAGCGTGAAAACGGGAATAGTTTGGGCTGAACCGGGAATCGAACTCTAGTCATCCGAGTGCAATCCCCGTGCCTTAATCAATGAGCTGCCTCACCCCTAATAAACAGTTTAGATTTTAAATCCTGCATGCTTTTCCGTTTTTGTTACGATTTTGAGTGTTTGTTTTTTAGGATAAAATTTTAGTTGTGCTAATTTAGGTCCAGGATTTTAATATCCCTAAAGTTGAGTTTTTTGAAATAGCGGTAAAATAGGTCACGATCTTTACAAAGCATAGCAGTTATGCCAACGGCCGTACTGTGCTGAAAATACCGGCTCTCGTTAGATCACTGAAGACAAGCAGCATCGGGCGCGGTTAGTACTTGGGTGGGTGACCACCTGGGAACACCGCGTGCTGTTGGCACATTTCGAGTGCGGTAGCCCGGTGGTTTGCGCGCTGGATTTGCACGCTGCCACAACTGCCGCCGTGTTCATGCGGACTACGATCACCATAAACATATGGGTCCGTAAGTCTTTCCGAGAGGTTGGTGGTAGGGGAAGGAGGGTATACGGTCCCTGTGGATGCCTCCCCCACTGGGTTCCGGTCTAAATTGGGTGGCACTTCCCGGCCGTCCAAGCAGTTACCTTACACCTTTTTGGTAGGTCGGACGGTCTGGGTCTCAACAACAACAACAAAGCATAGCAGTTGACACAGCATCTAACAACCGATGAACCATGATGAGTATTTATTGTCTTCCATTTAAGTATTTTGTCCTTTCCTGCTGCCCATTCCTACTCATTATAGACAGTGTTCTACAACTTTGCAATTGACATCTTTATTCTATCTCGCTTTGTTGCCAAGTTCTTTTGATTCTCCACTGAGGGCCTTGCAATCACGTTTATTAAAATGGTCATAGCCATTTTACTCCATAGATATATCCAACATGTACATTTATGGACCTTCTTTGCAAAGTTATTGAGGTATGCTTTAGGATTTTCCTAGGAACCCTGATGGTTTATTAAAATGTGCACAGAAAATAATAAAAGAAAACATTTTTTGAAAATAATTTTATTCAATATATTATATAAGAAATATAAAGTATCTATACATAGTCTTCACACAATGGTATTCAATTCATACCAAACGCTACATTTTCCTTATAAAATGCAAAGAAAATAAATTATTCTGTTTCATACAGAAGATACAGCCAACTAAATTAAAATCGTATAAAAATTGTAGATATATTGTATAAAAATACATTCACGAGCTTGAAAAAAGAATTCAATGCAAAGCATGTAGACAAAAAATTTTTAATCTTTTGCACACATTTCACTCCATACGACCAGCGTTGCCGAAATGTGTTTACGACTTTAAAGATAGGTAGGTTCCTAATCTTGAGATCACTGAAAAGGATATAAATCAAAATTTTAGTGACAGTGTAATTGTAATAAGGTTATAACATGAAATCATTATACGTATTCATTAAAAAGATATAAAATTCTATATTTTACTTTACCTACAATAATTGGTAACGTACAATACATGGTAACGTACAATACATGGTAACGTACAATACATGGTAAGTATTGAAATGGCGTCGAAAATCGCAACTCGAGTTTTCAACGAATTTACACTTTTTGAGCATTCTAGAATCTCCAAAAGCTATTTTTAGAGTAACATTTGATTGTCTGTGCAATATATGTATCCACTCTAGCTGGAAAAAATAATGGACAAAATTTCACAAAATTTGGTAGATATAAGTCATATGTGGGTTACCCTGGCGCTGATTAGATTTTGGTATGATTCGAAAAAATAGAACCGGATTTCTATTTGAAATGACCCGAAAAAATCGTTAAAATCTAAAGTAAAAAATTAAATATACTTAAATCAATTAAATGCTCGTATTCTACGTAAGTTTTAACGACGAAATGAATGGGACCAACTCCCATTTCTCTAAGATGAACCGTTCTCGAGATATTTAAGACTTTTTAAATTTTGAGAGGCTGACGACATTTTAAATTGTTAAATGGAAATTAAGACATGTTAAAACTGAAAATTGGGTATACTATAAAATAAGTATCCTTATCATTTTGGGCAATTAAACTCAATTTGATGGATTATGAAATCCTGTGCTGCCCACACCAGATTTTTACTTTCTCTATAACACATGGTAATGTATAAAGACAGTTTTGGAATCGTGTCGAAAATCTCAACTCGAGTTTTCGACGGGTATACACGTTTTCGAGCACTATGGACACAAGAATTAAGCGTAACGCCCGTGTGTGTGTTGTTGTTGAGACCCAAACCGTCCGACCTACCAGAAAGGTGTAAGGTAACTGTTTGGACGGCAAGGGTCCGTGTGTGTGTGTGTGTCTGTGCAATGTATGTATCCATTCTAGTACAAAATTAATAGACCAAATTTCTCAAAATTTGGTCTATTAGTCACTTGTGGAATATTCAGCTAGTCACTTGTGGGATATCGTGGTGCTGATTAGATTTGGGTACGATTCGAAAAAAAAATAAAAAGAACCTGTCTTTTTTATGAAACGGCTCTTAAAAATCTACGAAATATAAAATAAAAGACTACGTATGATAAAATGTATCAATTAATTGCTTGTTTTATAAGCAATTTTTGACTACGAAAATAATTAGACCAACCCCAAAACTCTTAAGACTAACCATTCTCGAGATATTTTAGTACTTCGCATTTTTATAGCGTCGTCTTTAAAAATTCGTCCAGTTACCAAATGAAAACGAAAATCGCGTTAAACCCTAGATTCAGAATAATTTCTAAAAATTATTATCCGTATTAATTTACAATTATATTCAATTTAATGAATTATGAGAAAAAGGAAGAGAAAATATATTGGAGTCTGTAGGGAAAGTCATGTGCTGCACAAATCAGATATTTTAAGTTCTGGCGACGTTTCTGTTCTCAACGTGTTATCGAAATTTATTTTGCCAATTTTGACGATCTTTCTTTTTAATTGACAGGCCTCGACTTGCTAGCAGATTAGTTCAACATTTTGTTTAAATCGAGAGTGCATTCTTATTTAAATTATCACCATTTATTGAATCCCCCCCCCCTTCTTCAAGTTATATGCAACCATGACAGATAGACCAAATTCTTGTTATTTCGCACTTTGAAGTAGGGTGATAAAATATGCATAAGATTATTTCTTGCCACATTGCCAGAAAATAAATTAAAATTGATTGCGTGGTTCAGAATAGATTTAAGTTAGAAATTTGTATTTAAATTTTACTTTTTACATATTTGATTGAAACATGGATTTCATATGACCCCAAAATTTTCAAACTCAAGCCAAGTCTGAATTTCGTTCTAGAGAGATAGAGGTGATTCAGCGTGGGTTGGATTTAGGTCGGCGCCCATGCAGACCTCTATCCAGGGTCCCGGCCCCGGTGGCCCTGTCCACCCCCCACGCAGTATTTGCTTACCGCCTCATCTTCAACCGGAATCATAGTCCAAATCTTTCTCTTGAAGGAAAGCGGGAGGTATAAGACGTGCGAAGAGAGAGAGAGAGAGGGAATACCGCAAAAGAGAGGAATCATCGTCTGCGAGAGAGGGATGGAGGGGTGGATTCGATCTCCGTGCTCTCCGGCGCGTGTCGGAGAGACGGGAGCAGGTGCCAAAGATCTGACGACAACAGTCGTGCTTCCCGTCCAGGAAAGACTGAGCCTATCTAAGAAGACGAGACACTGAAAAATCTCTTTGGTAATCAAAGTGAACGGGATGGAGTAATATGAGTTTGAATGTGCAAGGAATCACATCCAAAGGGCCATTCTCCCAAACTAGGACGTTTCGGTAGTTAAAAAAAAATATATGATATTGGTATCACTGGACTTTTCTTGCAAACTAGTAGGTAGTTAAAAACCTGATTCAATTTATCTTTTATAATCCATTGAGCTTAATTGCATAAACTGACACAGATGCTTATTTGAAAATATATCCATTTTGCAGTTCTGATACAGTTTTAATCATTTGGCACCTTTACTTATTTTATAACGTCGCCAAGTTTTCAATATTCCCAAAACTCCAGAACGGTTCATCCTATACATCTCCAGAACTATTCATCCTATAGAATGGGGTTGATCTTATTCTCTTTGTTGTCAAAACTTGCACATGAAACAAATATTTAATTAATATATTTAAGATATATTTAGTTTTTTTTTCTCTCCAAATATTGACGATTTTTGAGGATCATTTAGGGGGGAAAATGCCCGTTCTACTCTTTTGAATTGTACCAAAATCTTATCAGCATCAGGGTAACCCGCAAGTGACACACTTTTTGGGAAATTTCGTCGAATAGTTTTGAACTAGATAGATACATCTATTTCACACACACATAGACAGACATACTCACTGACATCACGTTGAAAATGGCTATTTCATGTTCTAGAGGTCCCAAAGCGTGTAGATCCGTCATAAACACGATTTTCGATTTTCGACCCTATTCCAACCCTTTTCCTATACACTACCCTGTATTCTAGGGAAAGTGAAAAGGGAAAAAAAATAATGTGGGCAGCTCCATACTTTTCCTACGACTCAATTTCCTTTTCTTTCTTTCATGGTGCATTAAGTTGAATTTAATTGTACAAAATAATAAGGATACTTATATGAAATTGCACTGAATCTGCAGTTTTACTTCAGTGTTTGTTTTCATTTGGCAACTGGACGTATTCATGGTATTGCAAAAATGTAAAAACATTGTAATATCTCTGGAACGGTTGACGTGCTTTGTTCAAAAAGTGCGAATTTATAAAAATCTCGATTTCGGATATTTTAAGGAAAAGCAATACTCTGTCTGCATAATAAAGTAAAAACGACGAGCTTACCGAGTTTTCGTGCCGAGTCACTGCGATGCCCATGCTCCCTCCATCCTCCACACGGAAAACGCGTAGCTCAACTTCTCGTGGGCCAGGAAACTACTGGGGGACGCTTTGGTCTGCTGCGATGTCTGCTGGACACCTTCGTCCTCTTCGCCAAAGTGCAAGACCTGCGAAATATATGAATAGTCATTATGCAAAAAAGCTGATGTGAAATTATGAAGACATACCCAGGGAGGGACTTGGATCCCCGACCACTCTATTTCGAGACAAGTGCTGTGAATGAAGGTTGAACTGCATGAGTTTAAAAAGGAACATCATATTTTACCTTTTTTTAAAATTTTCAAGAGATAAGACCGTTGCGTGGGGTAAGCAAGTAAGAAGAAAAAAGGGTTCAACTGATTATCTCTCGTTACCCGTGGACCACGGATTGGCGGTCATTACCGATCGTCAGCACGGAGCAGGAGATGGGATGACAGCCGAGCATAAAATTCCATAAGACGCAGTTTAGAACTAACAATGGTCAACGGGTGGTGAGGATTGATCTGTTGAGAATTTTCTTGATTTCTTGTAAACCCTTGTTATAGGGTTGAAGTCAAAGTAATACGGAATTTCTCGAATCGCACCAGGTCTTCTACCCCAATGTTACTGCACTCCATATTTCTTTATATCTAGCCGTGTCGTATATAATTCATATTTTTATACTATCAACATATTTCAGAAGATTTGTTCCAGAATATTTGCTATCAAAATTGAAAAAAAAGATATAAATAATATATATATATAAACTCGCCTTTTTAACACTTTACAACATAGTTGAAAAGTGTTTATAACTTTGTTTATTCTGTCTGTCTGTCCATTAGCAATATAACTGCCGTAAAAATGACTTTATCAAAATGAAATTTTAGTATGTTGTTCAGACGGTCTGTGGGACCTATGGGAATATAAATGAATAATACCACCCAATAAGTTTTGGATTGAACCCGGGTTGAAAAAATGAAATACATTGAACTCTATGGTACCTAATTTTTCAAACATTTTTTAAGCGGATTTAAAATTCACAAATTACTTCGAAAATTTTAGAAAATATTCAAATTATCCCATAAAATATATAAAAAAAATTTCAACAAAATATATTCAGTAGTTTTATAAATAAAAATTAAAATAACAAGAAAGATCAATCATGCTTAAAGCATTGATTATGAAACACTTTCCAACTTCAATGCAATTTTATTTAAACATCTCTAAAATGCAATACATTCCTCGGTAATATTTAAAAAAATTTTTAAGTAAAAATTAAAATAATAATTACACCTTTTATATGAAGAGATAACGTGACTATTATATGAGGTATCACGTGACCCACTTTAAAATAAAATATGGCATCCATTTTGTGTCAAAATCGTGAATTTTAAAGTTCTTTTTAATTCATATTTAGTGTTGTATTCGTCCTAAAACCGCTTTACTTTTGCTTACATTCTGCGCATCTACATACTACACGTAAACACCAAAAGACGTAAAATGAGTTGTATAGGAATTGCTGCATTTCTTTAACGCAAAATTATTTAGCTCATGGAGTCTACAATATAGCTGATATGAATGAAACATTCATTGATTTTACACAGAGAACCAGACGGTTTTTTAGATGAAGTTTTAAGCATAGAGTTAAAATACTTGTTCCTCCATGGTTTTAAGTTTTTAAATAAAATAAATTATAGTATTGTGATGAATGAAAGGAATGGAAAAACGTTTATGAATGAAATGCTGCTTTTATAGAGAGAGCCAGGCGATTTATATTTCGATGACGTTATTTGAATAAAGTTCATTTGTTTTCGATGAAGTTTTCAAATATAATAAATTATTGTAGTATTATGATAATTTTAAAAATATTACCGAGGAATGTATCGCATTTTAGAGATGTTTAAACTAGACAATTTATATTTCAATGCCGTCATTTGAATGGAGTTAATTTTTTTCGATGAAGTTTTAAGTTTTCAAATATAATAAATTAATGTAGTATTGTGATAATTTTATAAATATTACCGAGGAATGTATCGCATTTTAGAGGTGTTTATATAAAATTGCTTTGAAGTTGGAAAGTGTTTCATAATCAATGCTTTATGCATGATTGATTTTTCTTGTTTATTTATTCCTTGTACATTTAGTTGCCTTTTATATTTCATATCCGCACTATCATTATTTCTTTACTTAAAAATGTACCCGCAGCGTTTCTCGTGATTTAAGATGAGCGGTAGTAACATAGCCATATGCCCCCAAGCAACAGTTTTTTAAATTTTATTTTAGTTATAAGCGAGCATATTGTTAAAACATTCTTTGTTTTTGAGGAATTCGCTGCAAACTCCGGTGTAATTTTTATCAGAGATATGTATCTTAAATCCCGGCCAACGTCGGAACGTTTTTGAAAATGTACTCCGCGTTGCCAGGGATTTAAGATGTAAATAAACATACTTTTGATTGAAATAACACCGGAACTCAGGGCGAATTCTCAAAAATAAAAAAACGCTTTAACATTGCGCCCGCTTATAACAACAAAAAATAATTCGAATTAAAAAATCTCTTCGAGGTGCATCTTCCGGGGTCCTGAAGTACTTGTGTGCCAAAGGTGATGATAGGTAGTAGGTTGCTTAGGTTTTCCGCTACAGACGACACAGACGAACAAATAAACAGACATACATCTTCTTTAATTATTTACATATATGCTATTAACATTTCAGAAATATAAATAACAGGGGGAAATAACTCGCTATTTTATTCCTTGTACATTTAGTTGATTTTTGCATTTTATTTACGTACTATATTTCGTACTCCACGTTTTAAGCATCGCTAGGGTGCCAGTATGAAATTAAGAGGAAAGCGTCAAATCTCGGGACCAACGATCTACCGACTGAGCTGCCAGTGCTCTGGAGAGAACTTCATACCTACGCAGGACTTATTCTATGGACTGATAACATCCAAAGCCAGAAATCTTACTCTTAGTGCTGCAAACAGTATTTCTGAACCGGTTTCGCGAATACTGGAACTGATCACCAGCGATTAGTCGTTCATTGCACTAAAAGGGAGGATCTCGTGTTGGCAGTCTGAAAATTTGGGGCAAAAAATTATATCATCGTGAAGAGAACCGAAAACAATGAACGAAAATCGTATTTACTTCCATGGACGGTTGTTCATAATCGACATAACATTATTTGAAAGGTATAAAATATATCGGTAATTTCAGCAGAGATGTATTTTCGATTGTAAAATTCTTTTCGTGGTTGCCGACGATGATAAACGCGGTTTCAGTTTATTATTTATTTCCGTGGATTGTTATGCCTTCATAAACTTACTTGATATGAAAACATGTATTTTATATCTTTTGAAACATTGTTTTAGTAAAGAACACCCGCCGATGGAAATAAATACATTTTTTCTTATATTGTTTTAGGTCCTCTTCACCATGGTATAATTTTCGTCCAACTTTCAGAGTATCAATGACTGACCTTTCTCTATAAGAAGAGCAATCAAAATTGTTATGTACTTTAATGGAGCTGGAGGATGGCTAAGACTTATCAAACAGTTGGCATCGAATTTATAGAAAATCCTACTCGAGCTTTACGGAATTGCAGTATAAGGTAGGTGTGATCCATTTTGCCAGTTTATCATTCGCAATTTTTTAAAAAATAATTTTTCTATATATCCATTTAGTGGATTTTACAAATGTCTCATATAATATAAGTCAGTACCTAACGGCTGGTGAAAATTATTTCCTAAAACTGATTTTTAACGAGTCTAGAACAAAAAAATAATAAATGTTGCAACTAACGAAATTGTTATACACGGTGTATATAATTTCACCATGATGTGGTGAAATTGTATACAAGGTTTACTGCAAACATACAATCAAGTTGTACTCTACAAAAAAAAAATTGAAATCTTTGTGTCGTTGTCTTTGCAATTGGAGGAAGCAGATGAACGATCATCTTTTTTAACCACAGTATAGCCCTGTTGCTGGCTTTTAGAGTTTTTCTATCTGGCTGAGTCTTACGGGGAGTGCTAACTAAGCATATCCTCAAAGTGACGTTTTATTTTAGTGTTAATAATAATGGGAGTACCAATGCCTTGCAAAGTAGGCACTTTTCTTGCGTACTTTTAAAGTTATCCAACATCAGCCTACCGCATAATTATCTCCAGTGGTGAAATTGCAAGCAAAACGCCAGTACTTATTTACGGCAAATAACTAACTGCACAGACAATAAAACAACTAACATGGTTTTGAATACAGCAGATGACATGGAGTTCAGTGACATATTAACTTTAATGTTTAAATTTATGGTTCATAAATTATAAGACTCCATTTATCGAGTAAAAGTAAGATCAGCCACATTGTTTACAATAAAAATGGCTACTGTTCACCAGCATGTTGCACTTTGTGGCTGATATGCCGTGATCCGAAGTTCCTCCTCTCTCTCTAGTGGTTTTCATTCCTTCTTCATGAATTCATAATATGTAGCGAAATTGTAAACACTGGTGAATATGTGAATACCTACCTTAGTTAAAAAACCCACACGAAAGTTGGCAATCCAAAGTTTGAAATCACAATCATTGTTAGTCACTGTGGATGCTTGCAGAATTGAAGCATATAGCAATTTTCTTGTTCTTAGTGCAATTAGTGATTCTTCTCTGCTAATGAGTGCTAATAATAGCAAAACCGCTTCAGCGATGCTATTTGTAACACTGGAAACGCGATTACAAGTTTTAGAAGTCCTCTTTTCGGTGGACTTCTAAAGAGATGACTTCCATTATGTAATTTGGATTTTTTTTTATCAACTTTTCCACGTCGTCCACATAAGTTCGCAACGCACATCAAGATGGAGACATTGCTGCATTAGATAAATGAAATAGAAAGGTGAGAGCTGCATTAGACAAATCCGGGAAAATTAAAAGGTGCGTTTATTTCCTTTGACATTTTGATGTGTACAAATTTTAGACGGACATTGGCGTGAGCAGCTGTTGTGAGCAGCGAATCGAGTTCTATAGTTTTGCAAGTTCGAGTTCTATAGGATTTGCAATTTTAAATAAGCAGTAAGCAAAATAGTGACTTATTTTTGCCTAGACATTTTTAGAGGGCTCACCTGGTAGAGGAAGTCGATGTACCTGGCTGCCAGCCTGAGGGTCTGAATTTTGCTGAGCTTGTCGGAGGGTAGTGTGGGGATGATGCGTCTGAGGGATGAAAAGGCGTCGTTGAGGCTTTGCGTCCGCTGTCTTTCCCTGACATTTGCCAGCACTCTCTGGTTTTGTACATCGACGGCACTGCGACCCAGGCGGACACGAGGAGTACTGGATCTAGAAGTATGAAAAAATATTAAATATGTAGTCGCACATTCTGTTGCTATTGTCTGATATTTCTTTCCCCGTCTGAAAACTTTTCAATCAAAAAAACAACATTTACAGTAACCACTTGTCACTACGGTCAGGTCCGGATCGCATGAGCTGGGTAACAAATTTGAGGAAATGTCGACAATTTGGTGACTATTAGAATGTTTGAGATTTCAAACCCTAAGTTATAAATTTCCTCGAAATATCAGGGCTTTTCTGGAATTTTCCATTAAAAGTGTATAAGAACACTTAGTGCTACTGGAGTATGCTATTTAATCTTCAGTGGAGTATCTTATCATTCAGTATATTCTGAATATGATCGTGTTTGAAAATATGATTTCTTCGTTTGTGGAATCGTTGAATCTTTATTTGCTTCTTTGTATCTGACGATTGTTTTGTGACTTTGCTAGATAGCTGAAAAGTTAATAGCAGTATTTTGTTCCTATTTATTTGCTGATTTAAATAAAGCTATAGTTATCCAGATCTTCGAACTAGAGTTAGGAGGTAAAGTTGTCCAGATCTTCGCTCGATCATACACTCAGGGAAAATCGAAAATTTCAAAAATGTCCAGTAGAGGGACTGTTCCACCTCAAAGTGAAGGAGCAGAGGAAATGTTCGAAAGGTGAAATGATAGAGAAACATACTTGGCGATGAAATAGAGACTTTAAATTTTGTGTAACGGTAGATCGTTCGAGAGGAAGATAGTGTATAATTTCAGATTTTCAATATTTGCTACTTTAGGAGTGCTGCACACTAAAATATTCAATAAATGAGAAACGCCGTCTTTCAACTGAGAAATTTGAAATCCCCCTCCAGGAAGAATCTACTTTTCAAAAAAGTTTATTTAAGGTGATTCTCCACACCAAAACTGTCGAAATGTGAAATGATAGAAAAACCTACTTCGCGATGGCATGACGAATTGGTGTAGATCGTTTGCTATAAAAGAATTTCAGTCTTCCAATATTTTCTTTCGATATAAACAATTTCCGTGTTCCTATATTTGTTATCTTTGGGGTGCATCGCTGCCCGGTAAAGTAGTCCATTTGCTGAACAAATGAGAAACATCTTCTTTTAAGTGAACTAGAGACTTAAAATTTAGTGGCTGGACCAATCGTTTGGTAAAATTTCCTCTTGAAGAATCGAATTTCTTAAAAGTATTCATTTGAAGGAATGTTCTCCACTAAAATGTTCGAAATGAGAAATGATGGAAAAACATATTTCGCAATGAGATATAGAGACTTAAAAATTGGTGCATGGGTAGGTCATTTGATATGAAGAAGTCACAATTTTAGTTTTCCAATATTTGTTATTTTAGGGGTGCCGCTTACCAAAATCTTCAGTTTTCTGAATGAATGAGAAACACCTTCTTTTAAGTGAGTCTTGAAATTTGATACATGAGCCGCAATCGTTCGATTAAACACTCGGTAAGAAAATAATTTTTCAAAAATGTTCATTTGAGAAGGTGCACTACATCAAAACTTTCGAAACATGAAATGATAGAAAACTATACTTCACGATGACATTCAGATTTAAAATTTAGGTCGAGAGTAGATCTTTCAATAGTAAGAAGGAAGAACATCTTTGTTTTTAAATTTTTATTATTTAAAAATTGCCGCACACCAAAATGCTCGATTTGTCGAATAAATATGAAACACTCTGTTTTAACTGAAATAGATGTCTGATATTTGGTACATGGATTAATCTTTAGATAAAAAATCTGATGTGGGCAACACATGACTTTCCTTATATAATGCAATGAATTTACTACTTTTACAGTTAAAAAAAATGTTATTCTCATAGTAGATACTTATATTCTTTTCAAGATATTGAATTTTCTTCAATTAGGCGTCATTTTCATTGATTTAGCGTCATTTTTATCAATTTGGCGAGATTTTTGTTAATTTGGCAACATTTCAAAAAGTCGCCAAGTTGGCGACATTCCGCCGAATTGGTCGCCAAAATCCTGCCAAGCGTTATGGACGGAGAAATAAGTTATTCTTACAGCAGATAAATGACTATTGGCGTTTATATACAAAAGTATTACTCAAAATATCTTTTTTCATGAATGGAACGAGCTAAATCCACGAGAATGATGTCACCCAATTTATCGCATGGTATTACATATGAAAAGTAAACATGTTTCTCAATAGGAAATATTTTTTTTTCATTTTATATAACTTTTTGATAATTTTTTTGAAAAATGTTCAATATTTCAAACGAGAATGGTTCGAGAACGGTTCATGCTAGCGTTCTAAAATTTATGTCAATCGTTTTCTAATGAAAAATTACATACGAAATGTCTATTTGCGTAACTTTATTAGCGGTTTTGATTTTTTGACGATTTTTTCAAAATTTCATTCGAAAATTTAGGGGGGGGGGGGGGTTCTGAACATTCGATAAAAACAATAGGCTTCCAGTGTTTACGGATTGTGATTTTTGTACCAAATTTGGTTCGAATCGGTCCATTCGTTCGTCAGTTATCGTCTCCACAGACTCACTGACACACACACACACACACACACACACACACACACACACACACACACACACACAGACATCACTTCAAAAATGATGTTTGATTCGTGATGAGGGATGCTTGAAACGTGCTCTCCCGTCGAAAACTCGAATTCGAATTTTCAACCCCGTCACAATACTTTCCTTATACATTATGTATATAAGGAAAGAAAAATTAGAGAACAAAGTATTATAAAATCTACATTTGAGGGGGAACTTGGAATTAAAACGTTCGAAATATGGGTTGTATTGCAAATGTTTTTTTTTATGAAATATAGACTTAAAACTTGGTGTTTGGGTAAAGCGTTTAATGGGAAATAAAACTTGAATAGGGACACAAGAAGGGACATAATAGCACCCCTAAAATAATAAATATTTCACAATATTTGTTATTTCAGGTGTGCTGTACTCTAAACTGGTCGAGTTGCCGAATAAATGAGAAACGCTTTCTTTTAAATAAGACAGGGATATGAAATTTAGTGTACAGGCCAATTGTTTGTTAACCCCCCCCCCCCCCCAGAAAGAATGTAATTTAAAAAATATATACATTTAAGGGAGGTGCTATAGCTTGTGAACTTTTGAAAACACGTTTTTTCAATTAAAATAGACATATGATTTGTTTTATATATACGAGCCAATTTTTGGATAACTCCAGTTAACATCGAATTATTTGAAAATTTACGTTTCAAGGGGTGCACCAAATCACCAAATTTCAAAATGTGCACCGTTTTAAAAATACACTTCCCAATGAGGTAGAAATTGAAGATTTGGTATACCGTGGCGCAGATCGTTCGATAGTAAAAAGGAAAAACATTAAAGTTTAAAAATATTTGCTTTCAAGTGTGCCGTTTACCAAAACGTTCGATTTTCAGAAAATATAAAATATACCAATGAAGTTAGAGGTATGGAAATGAGTACCCGGATCAATTCTTAAGACAATAATTAAGCTAGAAACATCAAATTTAGTATAAGTTAGAGAGTTTGATATGGCTGATGGCACATGCCATAATTTTAACCATTTAACAAAGTAAGAAACCTTTAAATACAATTATATGAATATGCTTTACTGTTCAGGATTTGGTTATTGTGATGTCTTTGATTTTCAACAATAATCGGATAGTTGTTCATTAAATAGCCATTTCTTTGATATTTTATGACGCGATTTCTTTATTTTTACTTTCTTATATTTTTTCGTAAAAAAAAGTATTGTTTTCTTGAAAATTTTCGAATTCCAGAGTTTACGGAAAAGTTTATAGCAGTTTAGTTTAATATCCGAGAAAAGAGATTACAGAATCCACGAAGATCCATTCCTAAAAGGTTAATCTATAGGAGAGGAGTAAACATGGTAACTACAACCGCATCATAGGATGCAATTTCAAATTACAGATGTAGTAGTTACAATAAATCATTGCAGCCTAACATTTAAAAACATATACATGCGGGCAATAAAACAAGTAAGGATGGCAATTAAAGCAGGTAAATAATTAACTATCAATATAAGGGAAAAGAAAAACTTAACTTCATCTGAATTATAAGTAAAAATCCAGTCTTTAAAAACAGGAAAGAGTAGAAATGTTCGTAAAAGATTGGGACAGAAAATTGTTAAATCTGGGAGCTAAAAAGAGATAAAATTTCTAAAATCTAGTAGAATTCACTCGAGGGAGTCCAATAATATCCCGCCTCAGTCCGAAATTACATTGATTACCATCCACGTTTTTATATCTAGCATAAAAAATATTTTTGTAAACATAAAGTTGAAAACCAAGTTTGTTAACATAAGGTGCCATAACATAAAGTAAACATAAAGTGAGTTTTGTAGAATAAATTAAACCAATCGCTTGACGAGACAATCTTAAGGAATAATTTTGTAGCAAAATAACAGATTCAGATAAGTGCCACCAAAACAGGTTGCTCCATACTAAATCCGAAAGTGAACTAAGGAATAATAAAGAAACATCAGAAATAATAAAATATACCAGGAGGACAAAGTTGGTGTAAAAAATAAAATTTCCTGATATAATTGTTTACTGAGTCCAGTAATATGAGGCTTCCAAGATAGTAAATCATCAATGGTAATACCAAGGTATTTAAAACTACTCGCCTGCTCAATAACTTTCTAATTAAAAGTAGTACCTGGATAATAACAATTATGATATTTTAAACAATACATAAAAATGTTTTTGGACACTGGATCTCTTACTGAACATTTTGGTCGCTTAATATTTATATCTATTTAGAATGTATTTAGAGCGAAAGTAAGAAAAGCGAAATCAATACTCGCTCGGGGAAAAAAAAATTATAAACAAAGTTCGAAATATTAAAATATTGAAATTATTTTATATATATATATATATATATATATATATATATATATCCATAAACTATTCCCTATTTCCGACAAAATAAATAAAAATTGTTTACATTTATAACTATTAGATTTGGAGATATAAGCATCCATAGTGTTTACATTTTTTGCAACGCTCCGATTTCTGCCAGAGGATAAATCAAAGATGTTATTCACATCGAAAACTAAAACTAGGTAGAATATTTTTAAATTTCCGTATATATAGATCGCAATTATTCAAAATTTAAGATTCTCATAGAATTAGTTCTTAGGGAGAAATATGATAATTCCTGCAGCAATGATAGTAATATAGCCAAGACCTTAAATTGATACTTTAAGGGGACGGTGGACGTTGAAATATTTTTTTATTTATTTATTGACTTAGAAATGTGTAAATTTGTATAAATATTCTTCTTAACATTAGTATATACAATATCCTTAATTTTTTTTTCAATTTTGTTATAATTTTGCATTTTTTTTAATTTAATTTTTTTTTAACGAAAATTTGAAAATGCTCTTTGCGTGTCATTTGTTCACATTTCTGATTAATATTACATTATGATCACTCAAAAACACATTGTGAACAAATTTGGGTATTCATTTTTAAATCCCTTAGAAAGCTAATTTTTTAAAAATATTTTTCTGCATTAAAACTTAATTTTCATCATTTAATTAGGTCCTTATTCACTTTTAATTACCTTAATAAAGTCCAATTATAAAATGCATACCCAGTTTCATTAAAAGGTATGAAAGGTGTCTTCTTGCCAAATTTCATGCATCTCAGACAAAAATTAAGACGCATGGAGCATTTTAAAAATGTTCTTTTAAAAAGGTTAAAAAACCTTTGAAAATTCAGTTTAGAAAAAAATGCATTCAACCTTTTGCTTACGGGTGGGACAGCGTCCATCCCAAACGGAGAACCTCCCAAAAAGACAGGTATTTGACGTACCCTATCCCAAACAGTTCGATCCCCCTTTGCAGGGGGATCGAACCATTGCACCTGCTGCAACAGGTGCAATGTTTCTGTCAGCGATTTCCATGGATGCCAATGCCTGCAAAGGGGGATTGAACTGTTCGGGATAGGGTATATCAAATACCTGTCTTTTTGGGAGGTTCTCCGTTTGGGATGGACGTTATCCCACCCGTAAGCAAATGTTAAATGTGTAAAATAATGTTACATATTAAAACTTTTTTTTTCAATTTTTTGCTCATTTCAACGTCCACCGTCCCCTTAAAATATATTATGTATGTAAAATCTCCTTAGATAGTGCACAGATCAGTTAGCATAATGCATTCAATTTACGGGCTTGGCTGACACCAATACGTTTACCAATATTGCTTTAGGTACCGATATAAATCAGCATATAAAATTACACGAATTTCTTTCAAGCGATATCGCGTTCCATTTTGGGAAAGTAAAATTTTTAATTTCTCGAGAACAACTCGTTATAACTCCTAAGCAATCATGCCAATTTATTTTTAATTAAAAATACTTATAAGGCACTCGTTTGATAATAGTGAGAATTATACTAAAACAAACTGCTTCTTGTTGTTGTTGAGACCCAGACTGTCCGACCTACCAGAAAGTTGTAAGGTAACCGTTAAACTGCTTCTTGTAAGACAAGAATTTTTCCTTGTAGAAAGCAGGCATATGTTAGTTAAGTGACTACTGTTATTACGATTAATTCGGCTATAAGCCGAGCGTTATAAACGCTCTCGGTGCCTGCTTTCTACAGGGAAGTTGTGTAAGTTACAGTCAGAACATATTTTTTTTTCCATTTTAGATCAAAAACTTGCAATATCTTAATAACTGTGAATGTCAGCGTTCTATAAATAATGACAATAAAATTTGGGTATCTATTGTCTGTTGTTTAAAGAAATATTAAAAGAAACTAAAAATCTAAAAATATGGCTTTGTTAGGTTCTGTCCGGGGATTGATATTATAGAGGATCAAATATTCAGCCTTCTAAGTAGGCTGGAGATTTGGGGAAGTGTCTGGAGAAACTTTTTTTTGCGGGGGGGGGGGGGGGGGGGGACTAAAAAAAAATATTTTCTGTGCCTCTCAGGAAAATTCGAAGCTAACGAAGGGAATCGAAAGGTCTGTCTCGTGGTTGATACTATAAGTATAGTAAGATTCAGTTTTTTGTCACCAAAGGTAAGCTTCTGGAGAGTGAGTCTAGAAATAACAAACACGTTAGACCATTATTATATAGATTTTTGAAAAGTTGCTTATACGTGGGACTTGTTGAATGCGGTGTCAGATTGTGCCAAATAGACCTAATTGACCTATATGCGAACCTGTAGAATCAGAGCGACACATAGACATACTTAAAAAAATAGCTGATTCATATCCAACGTCTCTGGAAACGTGTAATTTCTTCAAACTAAGATTGTCCGATTTTTGACTCTATCACAATACTTCCACATTAAATATGTTACGTATTGGGAAGTAAAAATTATGAGTAGTATTCTTCTTTTCATAAATAATATGATCTTTCTAGGAAGGTAAAGTATCTTATGACAAAAATGGCTGGTATGGCGACTCTTGATATTCAAATTAAATATGCTTAATATGCAAATAAAATATGCAAATTAGTGCGGCTAGCGTAGAGGGAACTCACACTGAGTGTCACAACAACTTGTAAATGGTATTTTTGGAAATATCTCATCATAGGTTTCAAGAAAACATTTATATTTAGATAGTTTTAAAAACAGGAAATTTTTAAACTTATTTTTTCAATTTTTCCTCCCACTGTGAACTCACTAATAGGGCCCGGTATAGAAAATGTTTTTTCTTATTTATGACTACTTTAATTCAAAAATTTATACGCAAACTTTTTTTTTATTGGGTGCAAATGTGCTGTATAAAATAAATAAAAATAATTAAAATATTTAAAAAAAAATTGAAAGAGAAGCGTATACCGATAAACATAACAATTTTATGCACAGATCCTGAAAACAAAGGAAAGTTATCATTAGAGACAAATTATGTCTCAAATTTCATAGTTTCAACTCAAATAATTCTTGAGTTATATCAATTTAAAGATTGAATTTTTCAAGAAATCTGTTTCTGAGAAAACAAGGCCTATTTTATACAGTAAGTATCAGAAAACTAAATTTTAATGTTTAACTTAAAGTTTTAATTAAAGGATTTACGTAATATTTATATCTTTTTATTATTTGAGCTATTTTTTTATTTAATTCAATAGGAAAAATATTATCATTTCGAAATTTTTCTGTCTTGCACCCTTTTAAAAGATGAGATATTTAAAAAAAATGGTGTAATGGAAAGAAATTTAACGGCATTGTTAAGAGTTGGAACTTGAAGACAAACAATAAGAAAGATGAAGGAGGAGTAGGAGGAGTCAACAGCTTAAAATACTTTACCTACAACACGGAGTGTTTTTCCTCCTTCCTGTGTAAACAAAGAGTGAAGATCCTCAAATATTACCGCTTGACGGATTGTTTCAAAATGTCTAATTTTAATGGCCGGAATTATTGATATAAATTATTGTTTTTCACTTGGTGGAGAGACGGATTACTTAAAATTGCTATTGAACGTTTCAATTATCTGAAGTGGGAGGATTCACTCGACTTTCTTATAGATTATTCCCTTTTATTTTGATCCACTTGTGTACAATCAAGGGCCTGTTTAGAGGAAATATCAATCTATTTTTGGAACTCTTCACAAAATTCTTAGTTTTTATAAACGATTCTTCACAAAATTTATTATTCATTTTTATAAAGGACTCTTCACAAAATTCTTCATTTCTATAGAGGATTCTTCCCGAAAAGTACAGTACATGTCCTAGACGGGATTCGAATAAAGCATCTCCATTTAACAATTGGACTTTATTGATTGAATTACTGCGACATATTTTCTTTTATATTTCAAATGAATTCTACATTTTTATCCTTACGATTTTAGATCGTTGTGAAATTTCAGATTTGTATATTACCTTCTCAGTCCTCCGCGTTTTACTTTCTCCATAATACATATGCCAGTGTATGAGTAAAGAAATAAATAGTTTAGAAACTTGAGTAACGCATTTAAGTTCAAAAAACATAATAATGCAGCATACAGCTGCATCGAGGATACGCTGGATCCTCTTCGTCAGAGCAAGAGAACCAACAAACCCGAAGTCAAAAAGACGAAATGGGAGCAAATAGAAGAAACAGGGGATTTATATACTCAAGATCTGGATTAAGAGCTTACCTGAGACTGACAATCAGAAAGCATAATGAAGAACAATCCAGCCAATCTGAGACGAGAAGTAACACACAAGATTGACGTGCGTCATAACACAACAGGAATACTCCGAATACAGGAATAGTCCGAATAAGAATAAGTAAGACTTAACAAGATTAAAAATAAGTTGTAACGACGCATAAGAGCCGAAAAGGTTAAGAAATGGAAACAAAGAATGCAAAAAATATTACAGGTTACTCCGCCAGACAGCGGACAAAAGTGGAGTACTGGATAGGTTATTAACTAAATGACTACATTTTTTCTGCCAAAGAAGCCAATATCATAGATCAACGAGCATTTTTGTATGATCATCGCAGAAGATAACAATATTGAGTAATCTAATGTTTATTAAATTCCTGTTTTTTGACATAGTTTTTATATTCCTTAATACGAAATTTTAAAACAAATTTAGTTTGAGCAATATACTATAAGAAGGACCACACTAGCAAGAAATACTGTAAATACTTTATCTATTAGAAATTTCTGAAAGATAAGAGAAGTTGAGTTTATTAGAGGATTTAAACGCAATATTGAATTTGAATTTATTAAGGATTTAAGAAATCTGCTGACTGATTTTTGAAAAAAAAAATGGTAAAATTCTAGCGATGCTGAAATCTTTTTCAGAAGTTTAGAGGAAGATTTAGAAAATTTATGAATCGTAGAAAGAAAGAAAATTATCGAGAAGCGTATTGAAAGCAGCAATTTTCTGGTTGCAGGAATTCATAGAATCTCCCCCCCCCACACACACACCCAAAATACACTCTCAACAGAGACATTGGCAAATAACGACTTGGCATCAAAGGAGACCATAGTCAAACCACGAGAGTTTAAATTACGAATTTTCTTCACAAATTGGGCAGAATTTAGGCAGGTATGAATAACATGATTAAGAAGAGGAGAGAATCTAGAAACTAGATGTTAGGCTAATTTGTTGGAAACAGTACGAATATTTGATACAAGTCGATATAAGTCGAGAAATTTTTGACAAAAAAGAGGGTAAATTGGAGTGGGGAAGGGAGTCTTATCGACGTACAAGAGTGGCAGTTTTATAAAATATTTTCCGAAATTGTTTAAAGGGAAAATTTTTTGACTACTTTAAATACTGGATTTTTTTATTTCTTGTATTAAAAGATAGTTTTCTAATACGAATAATTGGTAATGGAGAGGTATATATAAAATTTCGGACAATGGGGCAAAAATACTGACGATGTTCCACACATTTAACTGTCACAGATTAATTTCGTTGGTGGCCCAAGGCTTACACCTTTATGGGGTCCCTATTAAAATCAGTGTAAAACCATTTATATTATAATTATTTTGATTTTTGAAAATGATAACATACACCTCCTAATATAAACAATTATTTGTTTGCTACAGGTTTTACACTGATTTATTATAACTAAAAAAATCTGATGTGGGCAGCACATGACTTTCCCTGCACACTTAAATTCATATTTTCTTTATTTCTTTAATAATTCATTAGATTGAGTTTAATTGCACAAAATAATACTAAATTCGTATTTTTAATTCAATTTTTGTTTTTATTTGCTAATTGGACATTTTACCGATAGCTGCGTAACAAAAATGCAGGAAACCTCAAATATCTTGAGAACGGTTAGTCCTAAAGTATAATGGAGTGTGTTTATATTATTTTCCTCTTCAAAAATTGCATATAACATAAAAAATTAATTGCTACATTTGAGTATACACTACTTTTTTTTTTTAGATTTTGGCGGGCCATTTCGTAAAAAAAAGCAGGTCGTTATTTTCCGAATCGTACCAAAATATAATCAACACCAGAGTATCCCACAAGTAACTTATCTACAAATTTTGTGAAATTTGGTCAATTAGTATTTTAGAGCGGATAAATGAAATTTTTACGGGCCATTTCGCAAAAGAAAAAGCGGGTTCTGTTTTTACGAATCGTACCAAAAACTAATCAGCACTAGGGTCACATCCAAGTAGCTTACTTACTAAATTTTATGAAATTCGGTCCATTAGTTTTTGTGTTAGAGTGGATACATACATTGCACAGACACACAGACACACAGACAGACACACACACAGACGTCACGCTAGAAATAGTTTTTTCGTATTCTAGAGGTCTCGAAACGTGTAGATTCGTCGAAAACTCGAGTTGCGATTTTCGACATGATCCCAATGCTTTTCCTATACATTACCAGTATTGCAGGGAAAGTAAAAAGAATATTTTATGTCAATTTTTTTCTGATGAAAAATTGTATAAGAAATGATTATTTACGTAACATTATTAAAAGTTCCAATTTTTTGACGAGTTTTTCAAAAATTCATTCGAAAATTCCGGGCTGTTCTGAACATTCGATTGTATTTAAAATCAATCGGCTTTTAGTATTCATTGAGTGTAATTTTGTACCAAATTTTGTTCGAAGCGCTCCATTTGCACGTGAGATATCGTCTCCACACACACACACACACACATCACTTCAATTACGATCGATTCGAGTTCAGGGATGCTTGAAACATACTTTTCTGAGGAAAACTCGAATTCGAACTTTCAACCCCGTCACAATATTTTCCCTTATACGTTATACTATTTGCATACGGAAAGTAATAAAATTAAATAGAAATATAATTTTTTTTTAAATTTCATACTCGAGTTATTCTTTTAAAATATTTTGAAATAATTCTTGAAAATATTTTTTTCATTCTCTAATTGGTAGTAGCATAGTGACTTTGATGAATTGGATGCATATGACTTACATGTGTTAATATGAGTTATTTTAACACCATTTACATTCATAGCGTAATTCAAATTATCAATAATTCCACATACTATACAGTATCATCATTGTTTTGGGAATTATCAATGTTTTGCGTAGGAGATAATGTAATGAAAATCTTAAAATTCAAATCATTCGAATTCTAATTATGAGAATTACTAAAAGTTAAATTTAGTTCTAGTTTTTCTCATAATATATCGTCACAAAATTTTATAACTCTATAGGGGTATTTCATCTTATGTTGACACTTCATATACATGCACGCACGCATACACACACATTTACACCGTCTGTTTAGGTCATTCTTTATATAGCTCTAAATTTGTATTTCTGAGTAATACATAAAATATTCTTATTTCTGAGTAGTATATGAAATATAATTTGTACCTAAATTATAGTTCATACAGAAAAATATATTTTATGCTATACTTTTATTTATTTTAAAATATAGATTCAATAACTACAATTGTCTAGTGATCAGATGATTGTCACCTATATTTGACACTGGTTAAAAAAATTCTTTGCGCCGATGTTTAAAATATGAGATAAACGAAAAAAAAATTATAAAAATATATTCAAAAGTTATGCAAGTATGGAACTTGTTTTTATTCTTTTCCTCTCAGATTACTACTTTTCAAGATTTAAAAAATGTTTACAATGAATCTGAAACATAATTATTGGTAGGCATAGAGAATAATAACAGATAGCAAGTTTTAGAAGTTGGTGTAATACTATTGCTTCTTTTAGAGATTTAAATTTTAGATATAAAATATCAATACTAGAAAATATGCCCCGTGTTGCTCGAGATTTAAAGTAGGGGTTAATTCATTTCATTAATTCAGTTTCATGAAAGGCGTAGTCGGTAATATTATCGTAGAATATTACCGAGGTGTATTCAGTCTTGCTTGAAGTATCACTGTATCAAATTTCATAGATGTGAGCCGCTTAAATTTTCCGTTACGCGACCAAGAGACAGACATATTCTTTTATTATAGATTACGACTTAAAAACACGAAAAAATAATCTGAAGTGTAGCTCAACTCGACTTTTTTATACAAGAATCTATACTTAGTAGCCCCCCACCCCCTTATATTTTCAAATTTTATAAGAAAATTTTTGAAAAATCGCCATGATGGGCCCAAATGTTTGCAATTAATTATAGCTTGTTATCCTTCATTTTAAAGGGCTTGAAAAATATTTTGATTGATATCATATTTGACAATGTAATCCCGGGGGAGGGGGGGGGGAATCGTGATATATTTTTGTGTAGGATGTCATTAGCCCCACCGTGACGTCACACAAAAATGTATTACGGCTATTTTTCACAACAATGATTGAAACTATTAAGTCTCGTGATCATTGAGCCATAAATAAACCCTTCTTATGCATAAATATGTCAAATTTTGTCCTAAATTTATTTGTAGATTTTTTGATAACAAAGCTGGACATAAAGTTCGTGAAAATTCATTAATATTTGTGGCCGCTATCGTGTACACAAGAAATCGACCACAGACAGACATCACTCCAAAAATAGTCAAAACGTGTTCAGGAGCTCTTAAAACATATATTGGCATTAAAATCTTGAATTCGAAAATTTTCGTGAAAACATTACTTTCTTTATACTATATTGCATAGTATGTGAAAGTAAATAATTCTAAAATATTCACTAAAATTCATTTGTCTATTGATATAGTACGGATTCCGCTTAAAGCTTTTGTGAAAGAGAATAATTCTCCAATCTTTTAGATGATATGAAGATGGAAATTATGCAATAATATTTTCGATGAAATAAAAAGTGTACAATAAATCCAAGACAGAATTATTGATACTTATGGAAAACGATAACATGGTATTGTTTATTTTAGATATTTAAATGTTAGGATGTATTCAACATGCTTTTCTTAGTTAAAGAAAATTTTAAGTTTAAATTTGGAATATAGACATGAAATAATTTTACTATACGTGCTCTGATGAAACCCCGGAATTAAATATAGCATGCAAGAATTGGAAATCTGCATAAGACAGAAAAAAGGAAAAGACAAAAATTATTTTGGGAAGGAATATATTTAAGGTCCTATAATCGCGTTAAGCATATTACAATGTGAAATTCGCGTTTTAGGTGCAATGTATGGGCAAATGTAACCCTTTATATCTTAAAATTGCTAAAAATAATATTTCTAAATAATATGATATTTAAATTTAGATGCAATTTATGTCCAATTTCAATTTTTTGCATTTTTTTTATGTGATTCAGTATTATGTATATTTATTCATTTTTGCAGTGATAGCGTAGCCAGCAGAGATCAAACAATTATATGACCTTAAGAATTTTAAGAAAATCTTGCTTCAACTTATAATTACAAATTATACTTTATCCCAATGCAAACCACGCATATAACAGCAGTTTCAGCAGAATGCTCAAGTTTGATCTCCATATTATGTATTAAATTTATTGGAAAACAAAGAAAATATTATGAAATGGAAAAAAAAACCGTTATTTACAACAGAATGATTTAAAAATGCATCTTATGAGAATTTAAAAAGTTGTTACCATTTCATTTACCATTAATTGAATAATGATTAATTATTAATAAATGGAAATATATATATTGTATATAAACAATTCCTATTAGATATTAATAATCATGAAAAATGATTATTTTCAATTTATATTTGATTAAATATAATAAGCAAAATATTTTGAATCCTCGTGCGAAGGTCGTTAGTTATATGCATATATATTTTTAAACAAAATTATAATGCAAAATTCAAAATAATAAAGTATTAATTCATACCTTGATCTTGACGTTCTTTTCCTCCTGTGGCTGAAGCTCTGTTGATTTCCAACACTGAAGGCTAAAATGTTTTGGGTATTTTGGTCGAATGGCAAATAACACAAAGGTCCAGCAAATGGAAGACCCACTTGATTGTTAATTTGTATTTCAGGATCAATTTTCATATTAAATGTATTAATGTCATCAGACGATGTTGTATCTGTTGGTACTGCATCCTCTGCAGTAATGTAGACGCCTAAACTGTTCTCATTGTCAGACTCTGGAGTTAAATCTTTCATTTTACACCGTGAATATTCTTGAGCTCCAAATGCAAGAACTTGAATTAAAAGTACGTTATGGGATGCCGAAATTTTCTTTTTATTTCAAATTTAGCATTTCTTACCGGTCAACAAACTGTTTTAAAGTCAGTTAAAGAAGTCACAATTAATGTATAAAGAATAAAAATATAGACGTTTACTTCGAAGAAAATTAACTCTACCAGCTTTATTTTTTCCGTGATAAAGCACTCTATTCACGAAACAAATATATTTTTTCTATTGATTTGACATGATCAGCAGACGATATTTTTCTCAATGCAAAATAAATTCAAAAATTGAAATTCTTTTACAAATACTATTTATTTGTTCGTGGTGGCAGCATCCTTCATTACTAATTTTATTTTGAAAACGAAATTGGGAAAATAATTAATCATTTAGTGTTATGATAGTCCCAGCAGAAATGCTACTTCAGTGGTTTACCACGAATGCCAGCGAAGATCTCCGGAGGCGTATGACTCAGTATGTGGGGACTATTTGAAGATGGTGAAGGAAGTTTCGCATTTTAGGCGAATTAGAGCGGAGATTTTCGGAAGATGCTGAGGATAACTCAAGCTCCAATGACAAGGATTCTTTGTGGAGGAGGAGATCTTTCGTTAGCCAATCATGAGGCAAATAAGAAAGACACAGTATTGCACCTGTTTTCTAACCTTTCAATTTTCAGAGTATGTATTTTTGTTAATATTTATTAGGCATGATGTTTAAAAGAAAAGAAGATAAAAATATTATTTAAGAGTTTTACAATTTTAGAGTGAAACGGATTGTTATAACGAACATTACGTTGTTTAATATTTTTTTATTTTAGTCAGATAAAATTAAATTACCAAAATTATGTACATGTGCCATCTAAATGTAATAATACATGTGTGAGTCCTTTTTTATAAAAAATGTCGCACTGATGCTATAATTATTGTTATATAATGTAGGATCAAAAAGTTCGGAGACTGTGTTGATATTTCTAACCCTGATTAGAGGAGAGAGGAACTATTTTACAATGGCATAGAGGCACATGTGATGTGAGATGTGAAAAGGAAGAAGCAGGTCCGCAGTACAGGATTTTTCCAGGCAATGCGTATCAGTGAACTGTAGTCGCTTTTGTAGTTTCGCTTTCGTTGAAAACACAAATGGCGTTTGAAGAGCAACGTGCGAATATCAAATTCTGCCTATGTTTTCGACAAACGCGAACGACTACAGTTCACTGACACGTATTGTCTGGAAAAACCCTGTACTGCAGACCTTCTTCTTCTTTTTTACGTCTCGCGTCACATGTGCCTCTACACCACGGTAAAATAGTTCCCCTCTCCTCCAATCAGGGCTAGAGATATCAGCACAGTTTGCGAACTTTTTGATCCTACCTTATGCTTATTTAATAGTATAAAATATATCTCTATTAAAAAAAAAAGTGACCGCCGCTGTTTAACAAATTTCGCGTTCTTCGAGTTTCTCTGTCTCTTACTGTAAAAACTATAGTATATAAAAATATAAAATTTGGTACATTTGTAGAGAAATGTTAGGGGAATGTGCAGAAATAAACTGTTTTTCGATTTAAACTTTAGTTTAAGAAACATTTAATGTCAAAGTCAAAGACAGAATATTTGAGCTGCGGTTTCGCGTCCTAAGTACACTAACAATAGCAATACCTAGTGATTTTTTGTTGACATGTACCTACATAGTTGAATTTTTATAAGACGGAGCCCCCTTTTTTTAATTTCAATATAATTTATGGGGTATTTTACTTTTTATGCACTTTTGAAGTGAAAAATTTTCTTCTGTATGGGTGAGTCACTTGAGTTTCTCTGCCTCGCACTGCAAAACTATAGCATACAAAAATACGAAATTTAGCACATTTGTAGAGATATCGTAGAGGGGTACTCTAGAATAAACCGTATTTTAATTTAAACTTTAGTTTGGCTTCAAAACGCTCCCGAAGTGAGCTCAGAGAGCGCTAGCACGTAGGCGGCGAAGCCTCCCGACTCGCAAAGCGAGTTACGTGGTTTGCTGAGCACGGCAAGTGAGCGAAAGATCCTACTAGTTTAATAAAATAATGTAAAACTTTAGGTACTTAGCGAATGTTTGAAGTAATGCGCATTTCTCTTCTAATTTCTGTTATTTGACATTTTGAAATAAATGTTCTCTAACAGATAGCTCAGTTGATAGATAAATCGTCTTGAGATCCACAAGTAGCAGGTTTAAGCCCTACCCTTGGTAAATTTTGCATTGGCCATAAAACAACGATAATTTCCTAAAATTTAACATACGATGACTTAATAAAACCTTTACAAAGAAAACAAATGGCAAAATTGGTAGTTTGACTGAAGAGGTGCAGCCGGACCAGATTAAGACAGGGTTTTCTGGGGAACGGGCCCTGGATCCCAAAAAGCCTTTTTATGAGCAAAAGAGTAAACTAAACATCTGTTTATTTTTTTTTTTATAAAAAAAGGTACGTTTTGATTAATAACTTCTGTTTATAAGTTTCAAAGATAAAGTAATTGTATGCAATGTGAGCTGTTTTGATAATTTCAGAATTTATGCATGAAAATTTATATACATTTGACAGTAAAAATATTAAAAGTGTCATTTTTACGAACTAACTACTAAAATGTTAACTAATTAAAATACACTATTAATATGAAATGAAAAATCCTGATGATCCCCCGATGTTAAAATTTTATTTTAATGGGGGGGGGAAGTGTCGCGCAAATTCTAAGTCCTCTACCATCACTAAGAGTCCCAGAATGCTTGCTTGGGGCCCGGTATCCGGAATTTTTTTAATGAAGTTTGCTTATCTAATAAAAAATAACTTTATTTTTAGAGATAGAAACACAGTGAAAACTATTAAACGTTTGATTATATATTTGAATTATATAATCAACTTTTCGTAATATGTAGAAACATTCAAAGGGGTAGATTATCAAGTATGGCATCAATCGGAATATTTCTTCAAGCCCTTTAAAGTAAGGGGTAGCACGCTATAGTTGTAATCATATGGACCCGTGATACCGATTTTTTAAATTTTTATTTGAAATTCCACTTAATTTTCAGTTTGAATTCAAGTTTTGTGTTCGTTTGGCGATAGAGCTATCTCGAAAAACGCCGTGGCAAAAATGCAAAAATACTAATATATCTCGAAAACGGTTAGCTCTAGCGTTATGGGGTTGGTCTCATTCTTTCTGTCGTCAAAATTAGGTATATAACAACCACTTAATTGGTACATTAGAGCAGACGCAGTCTCTTAATTTAGCCTTTGGAGATTTTTGACAAGAAAAGACAGATTCTTCTTTTTTCCGAATTGTACCAAAATCTAATCAGCATCACGGTAACGAAAAGTGACTTATTTACTAAATTGTGGGACATCTGGCTAATTAATTTCTCAGCTATAGTGAATAAATATGATGTTGAGGGCTAATCTGGGTGGGGGGGGGGGGGGGGGGAGGAGGGAAAGATTGTTCTTTTTTTTCGAATTGTACCAAAATCTAATCGGGGCCAGAATAATCCACAAGTGACTTACCTACCAAATTTTATGAAATTTGGTGAATTAGTTTTGAGTTAGAGTGGATACATACAGAGCACAGACAGATAGACAAACAGACACACACACATACATAACGCTAAAAATAGTTTTTTTCGTGTTCTGAAGGTCCCAAAACGTGTAGATATCCATCGAAAACTCGAGTTGCTATTTTCGACACAATTCCAATATTTTCCCTATACGTTACCATGTACTGTAGGGAAAGTAATAATGCAATACTTAATTGATTTTTAGCATAAAATATCTGAAAACGTTGAAAATAAGGCAATATGCAACAATTGGAAGTGAAATATCTTGACATGAAATATTATATATTGAACATGAAATATTGGATATGAACATACCGTAAATTCCTATGTTGAAGGAACTCTGAAATGGCTGCCATTTTTATGATGAAATTGAAATGGTATTTGATATTATTCAAAACTTTTTATAAAGTGCGTAATGCGATAATATTCAAAACTTTTATTTAGTGCAGTATTTTTAGATAGTATTTTTAGAAGTATTTTTAGCTAGTATTTTTAGAAGTATTTTTAACTAGTATTATAGCTAGTATTTTTTTAATCTTTTGCTTGCAAGTTGTACTTCAAACATGTTCTTAATATTCTGTGAAGATATATAAGTCGGCAACAGATCAGTCAAGCAGATGAATTAGATGCATGAATCTGATATATTTTAATGTACACTATTTTAATACTTTTTACATGCATAACTAGTTTCAAACTACGAGTTTCCTATATAAATTATAAAGGTTTTATTTTTACAAGAATTGTAAACTTTCGAATATAAATAAAAGTATTATTAAAATTTTCTGGTTGTAATAATTCAAATTTAAATATTTATATTTGTAATTTTTTATATAATGTATTGAAATAAATTTCATAGCGATGATTTGTTTTTGAGTTATTGTGTTCATATTTCAGAAATACACAGATACTAGAGGTTTTCATTAGCTCGGGCTTGCCCTACGGGGTTTGACTCGGCTCTACAAGTGAGCCGGGTCGGTCCGGATTTCTCTTAGACTCAGTTTGGTTCGAGCTCGGGTTTTCTCCTGATGTAAATGACATCTACTATTCTTGGGGTGTTTGTGGCGAACTCGGAGCGTTACGAAAAATGTAAGCATTTTAGGCGCTTATATCCTCTAACCTAATAGATAGAAATGTAAATAATTTTTACTTGACGGAAATATGGTACAGATTATGAATATATAAACAATAATTTCAATATTTAAATTTTTTTTTTTATATAAACTTGAAATATCTGTCCGAGATTGGTTTCTTTCTTTCCATTTTGTTTACTTTCACTAGAAATACCTTCGAAACCTTAAAAATAGAGATAAATAGCAAGCGACAAAAATATGTATTAAGAAATCTAGTTTCTAGATATATAATTTGTTTTTAAAAAGCTCTTATAGTTTTCGAATAATCGTTTTGTCAAATTGAAGAAGATTGAAAATTTTTCGTTTTCAAGTTTGTAATGCTTATATCTCAAAATCTAAAAGTGCTAGTTATGAACATTGAGCAAGGATGCTCTTTGATAGCCCTACAAGCGTATATAGTTTGATTCTGGATCGAGATCTTAGTTTTTGAAGTATAGTGGTTATAATTTCGATACTTTAGCCTTTTAACCTGGGTTTTTCAATGGGTGGGAAAGCTGTAATATTTCAACTGTCTGGAGTGTTGCAGCTTAATGTGTTTACTTACAAATATTCTAAAATATTTATAATATTGTATGGTAAAATACTGGTGCACAAGCAGAGATATATTGTTTTGATTTAAAAAAAAAATAGGAAGTTAAATGTACTTGGGGATTCTAGAGATGTTTAATGGTTGATGAGGTTTGAACAGAATAGATGGAAATAATACGTATTCAAGTACGTATTTATGTGTCGCAAGGCAAGTTTATAGATTAACTTCAATCTAAAATCTCGTCAGATATATAGTATAGGTTTAATTTATATATCGCCAAGCAAGTTAGTAAAATAATTTGATGTTTTGACGTTATGTCTATAGTCAGAGTATCTAGGTGAAATCGGGATGAAAACTAAATGTGCTAGCTAGCTATAAACAGTTAACAAAAAATTTGTAGCGCTTTGAAAGCCAGCGAACGAAAGAAATGAGTTTGAAAAAAGCGAACAAACTTATTGATCTTTACTTTTTATTTTACAAAATGCTATTCATCCAAAACTTTCGGCTCCATCGGACTGGAGCCACCGCCGATTTTTATTTTTTTCCCTAATTTATGTGGGACCGTGTGGGAATTACTCAATGTTTGAAAATTGTATAAATAAAATTCAATAGAATATATAAAATTATTTTGTTGATTTCACCTATGTAATAATTGACATTAAAAATTAAACAAAACACTTACATTAATTATGCGCACAAAAATTGCGCAAAATCATATTTTTGACACATTTGGATAAATGTTGTTTCGGATCGGACTGGGCAAAGCGTCAAGGATTTTCAGGCTAGACCGGATTCAGATTCTAGATTTTAAAATGTCTTCGTGCCCTGCCCTTGTACTATCTGATCGGGACGGGGATGGGGGTATAAATTTCATTCCTTGTAGACCTCTAACCAGTGGTATAATAAGATTTTTTGCTCCGTGGAGCAAATTATTTCAGGGCGCCCTTTTCCACAATATATAGTCTTTGGACTTCGGTCCAAAAATATGTTCAGCATAACAAGTGTCACATCTCGTTCGGCGCCATGGAGAGATAGTTCTGTCTCGCTCCATGACATGGCACTGCTTCTAACCGATACAGATACAAACCGTCATATTTCTGAAAGTGTTTTAAAAGTATTGAGGTGGTCTAAAAACGTGGATTTTCAACAAATTATCGAATTCCAGCCTCCCTCCCCTCCCATTATTACCTTCTTACAGCATCCGCATTTATTTAGAGAGAAAGTTACGTATGGGACACATTAAATATTGTTTTATCTTAGGACTAAAGAAACAGACATGTTCTATTATCTCCCGACTATCTTTGCAAATTTTAGACTAGTGTAACTGCTGTACGTACCAGACTTTACGCGATAAAAGACTAACAGGAGAAAAAGTGCAAGAAATGGGGTGAAAAGTTAGAATTGACAGACAGAGATGACCGAGATGTCAGGGGTCGGAGTTCACGTATGACCCAATAGATGGCGACACTGCAGTCCATTAGGAGGAGCCGTGTAGAGTTATAATTAGAAGTCCAACGGAAGCCCTGCGTTTCGAGTTACAACTCACCCTCCTCGACTGGAAATGGGGAACGGGGCAAAATATGTCGCCGATAAATGTCACAGAGGTTTTCCATCCCCCGTGGGAAGTGAGGTTATTAAAAAAAATTGTGCTAGGCGGGAAAAATGAAAGTGATCCCCGAGTTTTTCCGCTGCGCGCGCAGGACCCTTCGTCTAATAAGGGATAACCTACCTTAGTAGAGTTCTTTTTTCTGTCGTTATATTTTTATTTTTCTGAAGTTTCCGTTGTAGTACCTCGTTTGGGGAGTTTATTTAAGCAGTAATCCCCCCCTCCGAGGTTGTATGAATCCTCGAATTGTGATGCCCTTTCTTCTTTAAGTCGAGATTTTTTTTTTTTTTTTTTTAATTCTAAAGCAAAGATTAATTATTGCTGGTTTGGAAATGGCAACAGTGTGTGTGGCCCTTTAAAATACTGAACACCATTCCTATGTTTCATATAATGAACAGTATATAAGTAAAGAGGAAAATATTGTGGTGGGGATCAGAAATTCAATTTTAAAATTTTGGTAAATTTAAGCGTTTTGGAGATAATGCTAGGTAAATTTACACGTTTAGGTAATTTTTTACGTTTTAAAAACGAATCATACATTTTTTTTTAATGATGTCTGTGTGTTTGCCTGTAAGTCTGTGGGCAAAATATCTCTTGAACAAATTGAGAAAATTGAATTAAGTTTGGATTATTTAATTCGATTATTTAATTAGGTTGACATCAGAGGTCTATTGATTTTTGAGGAGCTCAGGCCAGGGGAAAGATTGCAATTTTTCTAAAAAAATTTCTTTCAAAAATTAAAATAATAATAATAATAAAAGTATCAAAAACTGTTATAGAAAAAGCTATTTTATACGCAACATTTTGCTTAAAAGCGAACGATATTTAAAGAACGTTAATAGACGCTATACTCGAGATATTGCAAGTTTCTGATCTCAATTAAAAAAATAAATCATCATTAAAAATAAATATTTCACTATTTTTAAATTAGTGAAAGCTCTGCAAGTACTTTTAACCAAAAATAAATGGACACCATTTCTAGACAGTTATCACGAGCCATTCCAGAGATATTGGATATAGAGGGCGATATCTCAAAATAATCAAGCGATTTGGTATATTTATTTTAATTGGTAGCAAAAGTTTTATTAATTTGCCGCGTGATTGAGTTTTAGAAAGTTCTAATTTGTGTTCAGGGATGCTTGAAACGTGCTTTTTCGAAAATTCGAATTCGAATTTTCGACTCCGTTATAATACTTTCCCTATATATGTAGGGAAAGTAATAAAAACAAATTCATTATTTTTTATGATTTAAGAGAAAAATATTTTTTAGGGACGCGGGGTTTATAGCTCGGTTTGTTCAGGAATCAAAAGAGTTTTCTCTTTATGCATCTTACACACACAGTGAGAGAGAGAGAGAGAAAAACTTTCATTTCCTATTTCGGGGTACTCAAAACGTGTAAATTCGCAGAAAACTCGAATTTTCGACTCCGTTACGTAATACCTTCCTTATCCAGTATACTTTGTCCGCAAGGAAATTGCAATTTTATCTCCGTTCTTTTGGCCATAAAGAAAGCAATTCCCACTGCAAAGGGAATATCACCAGGAATCCTTTAATCAAGAGGAAAGAGGGGCTAGGAAGAGAAGGAAACAGGTGAAGATGGTGAGCCAGAGAGAGAGAGAGAGCTTTTGAACCTCACCGCGTTTGATGAATGGTGAAAGGTGCAGAGTTATGATGATAACACTTCGGAACAAATGCAGGGACGTTGTGTGGTTAAAAGATCTCGATGAAATGCCATGCACGGGCTGCTATTGAATCTGGCAGCTTATATTCAGCAATTAATTTATTTAACTTGTTATGACTTTCACTTCATGTATAGGCGCTATACTGCGCTATACTCAGTGGCGTACAGTTATGGAGTGAGACGAACCAATCGCCCCAGGGCACCAAAAGACAAAGGGCGACATTTTTGATGAACATATTTTTGGCTTAAGGGTGAGCGTCAGTAAATCTTCTGCCCTATCCGCGCTTTGTTAACTTCCGTGGCACACATTTTTTGTCGAAATTCTGCTCAAACAGTTGCGAAATATTTTCTGATAGATAAAATGCAATGCTTAGATTATATTAAAACTAAATTTAATACCCAATAAAACATAGAATATATTTTTTATTTTAATTCAAAATATTTTTGGTGCTGCTATCTGTTGTCGTAATGTAATTCATACCGACTATTTTTATTTTCTAATGAACATTTTTAAATGTCTGTTCCTTCTAATACGCTATTAAATACAACAACAGATCATATATAATAATGCCACAATCACGGAAACGTAATAGAACTTGGATTTGAATTTGAAGACAAAGCAACTTGAAGACAAAACTGCAGTCCTCAGTGATGTACATTTAGATCCCCTTATCAAATTTATAGAATGAGAAATTACCTTTCCGTGATTGTGGCGTTAGTATATATGATCTGTTGTTGTATTTAATACTGTATTCGAAGGAATAGATATTTGAAAATGTTCATTAAAAAATAAAAGTAATCGGTATGAATTAAATTACGACATCAGATGGCAGCACCAAAAATATTTTGCATTAAAATAAAAAATATAATCTATGTTTTATTGGGCATTAAATTTAGTTTTAATATAATCTAAGCATTGCATTTTATCTTTCAGAAAATATTTCGCAACTGTTTGAGCAGAATTTCGGCGAAAAATGTGTGCCGCGAAATTTAACAAAGCGCGGATAGGGCAGAAGATTTACTGACGTTCACCTTTAAGAGGCCTCATGACTCTTAAAAGGATCATAAAGAGTGAATCCTCACGTTTCACGTTTTATTTTGTACCTCTTTTCCTATATACTGAAAATATTTAAAAGTTTTATGACTAACAAGTGAATGAATGCCTGTGGCATATATGATAATTTTTTCAATACGGTAAATCTGATAATAATATTTTTAAAAATTGTATAATGTTCCTGAATTTATTAAAATTTTGTTTTGATATATGTTATTTGCGCGCATGATTGCAGCTAAACTATTGTTTCCAGGAACAAAAATATTGCACTCAAGAAGTTATAGTTCAAAATAAATTGTTTTTGCATAATTAAAGTTTAAAAACATTAAATCATTAAAAATAAAAAAAAAATAATTTTTAAAAACCTAAATTATGCGAATGTTTTTATTTTGAAGTATAACTTCTTGAATGGATATTTTTAGCATCATAATCAGCAATACTTTTGCTTCTGGAAACAATAGTTTTGTTGCAATCACGCGCGCAAGAAACATATATAAAATAAAATTTTAATAAATTCAGGAAAATTATACGATTTTTAAAAATATTATAATCAGATTAACTTTATTGAAAAAATTATCATATATGCTACAGGCATTCCCTTATTAGTCATAAAAATTTTAGGTATTTTAGATGTTTAGGAGAAGAGGTACAACATTTTTAGCTATTATAGATGTTTTGGAGAAGAGGTACGCAATTTTTAGGTATTATAGATGTTTAGGAGAAGAAGTACAAAAATTTTTGGTATTATAGATGTTTAGGAGAAGAGGTACAAAATATTTAGATATTATAGATGTTTAGAAGAGGTACAAAATTTTTAGGTGTTATAGATGGTTAACAGAAGAGATACTGAATAAAATGTGAAACATAGGAATTTACTCTGTTTATGGCACTTTTATGAGTCTTGAGGCTCCTCTCTTAAACATCTCTAAAATGCGATACATTCCTCGGTAATATTTTTAAAATTATCATAATACTACAATAATTTATTATATTTGAAAACTTCATCGCAAACAAAGGAACTTTTTCAAATGGCGTTATCGAAATATAAATCAGCTGGCTCTTTAAATAAAAGCAGCATTTCATTCATTAACATTTTTCCATTCACTTCATTCATCACAATACTATAATATTTAATTTCATTTAATACTTAAAATCATGGAGGTACAAGTAATTTAACTCTATGCTCAAAACTTCATCAAAGAATCGTTTGCTTCTCTGTAAAATCAGTGATTGTTTCATTCATATCAGCTATATTGCAGACTCTATGAGTTAAATAATTTTGCGTTAAAGAAATGCAGCAGTTCTTATACAACTCATTCTACATCTTTTGGTATTAACATCCTCCATAAGTGAAAAGTAGGCTTCGTTGTTGAAATAATCAGAGTTGGATGATCATTCAAACTCAACCATATTGTAATTGCGTTGTTTCAGGATGTAGATGCATAGAATTTAAGCAAAAATAAAGCGATTTTAGGACGGATACAACACTAAATATGAATTAAAAATAAATCACGATTTTGACTCAAGATGGATGCCATATTTTATTTTGAAGTGGGTTACGTGATCTCCTCATATAATGATCACGTGATCTCTTCATATAAAGGATGTAACTATTAATTTTTATTTAAAAAACTACTGTCTCCTGAATTTTTTTATATATTTTATGGGATAATTTGAATATTTCTTTAAACTTTTGAAGAAATTTGTGAATTTTAAATTCGCTTATAAAATGTTTGAAAAATTAGGTCCCATAGGGTTTCATATATTTCATTTTTTCAACCCGGGATCAATCCAAAACTAATTGGGTGATATCATTCATTTGTATTTCCATAGACACCACAATATGCCACAGACCATCTGAATGTATATTCTTTGATCTGAATATGTATATGTATATTCTTTGATCTGAATACTAAAATTTCATTTTGATAAGGTCATTTTTACGGCAGTTATCGTGCTAAAGGACAGACAGACAGACAGAATGAACAAAGTCATAAGCACTTTTCAACTATGTTGTAAAGTGTCAAGAATGAAGTCATGTTGCTAAGCAACGGAATTAAAGTCAGTGAGTTTATAGAGCAGGTGATTTTTACTTAAATCTCATTTGAATTAAATAATAGAGAAATGTATATAAATAAATTTTATTGAATTGCATTTTTGACTGGATTCCATGCATTATGGCCTTTGGGTTTAAAGATTACGGAGATTATCGTTATTATCAATTTCTTAAGTCATCTATTTTACTTTGGTGAAATATTTTTCAAATCTATATATTGCAGTAGGAGTACATATTTCAATCAACGAAAATATAAGAAGTACAGGTATATCTTCTAATCCACGAAAACATAAGTAGTACAGGTATATCTTCTAATCCACGAAAATATAAGTAGTACAGGTATATCTTCTAATCCACGAAAATATTAGTACAGGTATATCTTCTAATCTACGAAAATATAAGTAGTACATGTATATTTTCTAATCTACTGAAATATAAGTAGTATATGTATATCTTCTAATCTACGAAGATATAAGTAGTACAGGCATATCTTCTAATCCACAAAAATATAAGTAGCAGGAGTATATCTTCTAATACAACTTTAGCGCTTTTACTTTGGTTATTGATTCAATTTCATATTTTCTGTAAATTTGTATAGAAACGGGATCAGGATATTTTATTCTGTAGGTCTATCTGCCTGTGAAGATGATTTTGTATAACGAGAACACAGATTCTTAAACTTCTTTATAGGAGCATAATTTAAATATTTTCATGGAATGTTTTGAATAACAATGTCATTTAGAATACATTAAGATGCTGCACATAATTATTAATTTAACGTTTCTTTACATTGCATATTTCGCACGAAAAACGGGTATACTGCTAGTTATATACATGGCGGAAAAGTTAAAATTCTGAGTGGGCCAGCACATGACTTTCCTTATTATAATGCAATGAATTTACTCGTTTTGCAGTCAAAACATAATTTATAAGATCCACGACACCGTGTTTAATTTGGGGAATTTAGCAACTCATTTATTGAAATATCACCAGTTTATTGATATTTCACCTTAAATGGACGAAAATATTGTTAGATGTGCAAAAATAACATACGTTAACTAAAATTATGTCACATTCAGGAATTAATTATTAAAATATTTTAATATATGGAGTGTATTACCGATTGCGATTGTTATCAATATTTATACGTGTCAATCTAGAGTTTCGCAAAATGCAAGTTAATTGGGGTTATAAGTTAACTGCTTCGAGATAGTTTTATATGTTGTAATCCGGAAAAGCGCCAAATGTACAATTTGACATTAAAAGCATTGCGTCGTTAAATTTATATACATTATTTTTTTCACTGTGAAAGATGTAAATTCATTGGATTATATAGGGGAAGTCATCTTCTGCCTATATTAGAATTTTTATTCTAATTTTTTATTTAATTCAAGTTATAACTTAACTCCAGTACAAACATATGCATTTTAATGTAAAATCTGAATACATTATAATTTATGGAATTTGATTTAATGAATTTTTAGTCGTTAACGACATTCTTATAAATATTTCAATATTCTCATTAAATCCTTATTGGCAATATTAAATTAAATAAATTTTCCAAATTAACATAAATCTGAGAGAAACATGTTTACGAATTTAGATCTTATTTACGCAAATTATACCTTTAATTAATGGAACAAATTAATTATATAATCAATTGTGAATATTTTTTTTGCTCCAAGGCGTATGTTTGAATTAATAAATGCATTGACTTTTGCATCATAGTAATTGAGTTTAATAGCAATCATATTTTACGACGAAATTAGTTTCATTGACATTTAAATTATCTTCATTTAAAAATATCGTATTACTATTTGTTTCTGCATAAACAAATATGAATTTAGTCACATGCAGAATTTTTTTTGAGTATTCAATTTTGAGTTTATTGTATAATTGGAAAAGAATTGGTTTAAAAATTAAAAAATGTTTCATGTATTAACTTTCAATAATGTAACAAAGAAATTAACTATTAAAATAAAGCGACGGTGTGATATTAAAGATAATATTTTAATTGTACCCTCGCAGAGCAACTGAGCTCTAGGCGAGGGTTTAACGATAAGACTCTAAAAATAAAAATCTGATGTGGGCAGCACATGACTTTCCCTGCAGACTTATATTCACATTTTCTTTATTTTAATTAAATTTAATTCACTTTTAATTCAATTTTCGTTGTCATTTGGCAACTGGACTTATTTTCAAAGGTGGTGTAGAGAAAATACGAAAAACTAAAATGTTTCGAGAACGGCTAGTCCTAGTGTAACGGGGTTGGTCTTATTTTTTTCTTCGTTAAAAATTACGTATAAAACAGGCATTCAATGGATATATTTGAGCATACGTAGTTTTTATTTTCCTTATATACATAATGTATAAGGAAAGCATTGTGACGGGGTCGAAAATTCGAATTCGAGTTTTCGACGGGAGAGCACGTTTCAAGCACCGCTTTCAAAATCAAAACCTTTAATAAAGTTACGCAGATAGACATTTCTTATGTAACTTTTTATTAGAAAACGATTGACATAAATTTTTAGAACGCTAACATGAACCGTTCTTGAGATATTGCACATTTTTCAAAAAATTATCAAAAAGTCATATAAAAAAAATATATTTCCCATTGAGAAACATGTTCACTTTTCATATGTAATACCATGCAATAAATTGGGTGACATCATTCTCGTGGATCTAGCTCGTTCCATTCATGAAAAAAGATACTTTGAGTAATACTTTTGTATTTGAACTCCAATAGTCATTTATATGCTGTAAGAATAATTTATTTCTTCGTCCATAACGCTTGGCGAGATTTTGGCGACGAATTTGGTGGAATGTCGCCAACTTGGCGACTTTTTAAAATGCTGTTATATTAACGAAAAACTCGCAAAATGGATAAAAATGACGTTAAATAAATGACGACTCATTGATATTAACGACATGGAAAATGACGACTCATCGATGATAACGACATGGAAAATGACGACTCATTGACGAAAATTCAATATTTTGGAAAGAATATAAATAACTACTATAAAAATAATCTATTTCTTTTTACTGTAAAAGTAGTCAATTCATTGCATTATATAAGGAAAGTCATTCATGTGCTGCCCACATCAGATTTTTTATTTTAGATTTTGCAATTTTGCAAAAAGGGCAGGTTATTTTTTTCCGAATCATACTAAAATCTAATCGGCACCAACGTGACCCACAAGCTATTTATATACTGAATTTTGTGAAATTCGGTCCATTAGTTTTTCAGCTAGAGTGGATACAGGCTTTTGGGGGCCCTTTCGCAAAAAAAGGCGGATTCTTTTATCCCGAATCGTACCCAAAACTAATCAGCACCAGATTCTCCCACAAGTGACTTACCTACCAAATTTTATGAAATTCGGTCAATTAGTTTTTTAGTTAGATTGGATACAAAATCTGCACGGACAGACAGACAGACATACACACAGACATATATACAGACACGCACACAAACGTCACGCTAAAAATAGTTTTTTCGTATTCTAGAGGTTTCGAAACGCGTAGATCCGTCGAAAACTCGAGTTGCGATTTTCGGCATGATTCCAATACTTTCCCTATACATTACCATGTATTGCGGGAAAAGTAAAAATCTGATGTGGGCAGCACATGACTTTCCCTGCAGACTTATATTCACGTTCTACTTATTTAAATTAAATTTAATTAATTTTTAATTCAATTTTCCTTCTCATTTAAAAACTGGACTTATTTTCAAAAATGGTGTAGGAAAAATAGGAAAAACTAAAATATCTCGAGAACGGCTAGTCCTAGTGTAATAGGGTTGGTCTTATTCTTTTCTTCGCTAAAAATTACGTATTAAACAAGCATTTAATGCTTATATTTGAGCATACGTAGTTCTTATGTTTAGATTTTGATGATTTTTGCGGGCCATTTTGCAAAAAAAGGCAGGTTATTTTTTTCGAATTATACCAAAATCTAATCAGCACCAGGGTGGCCTACAAGCGACTTATCTACCAAATTTTGTGAAATTCGGTCCATTAGTTTTTCAGTTAGAGTGGATACAAGCTTTTGCGGGACATTTCGCCAAAAAAGTCGGGTTCTTTTAACCCGAGTCATACCCAAAACTAATCAGCACCAGATTCGTGCACAAGTGACTTACCTACCAAATTTTATGAAATTCGGTCAATTAGTTTTTTAGTTAGAGTGGATACAAAATCTGCACAGACAGACAGACAGACACACAGACAGGCACACAGACACACACACAGACGTCACGCTAAAAATAGTTTTTTCGTATTCTAGAGGTCTCGAAACGTGTAGATCCGTCGAAAACTCGAGTTGCGATTTTCGACATGATTCCAATACTTTCCTTATAAATTACCATGTATTGTAGGGAAAGTAAAAATGTAATTATCTCTAAGTTTTGAATTTATTCTTTAGATGAGACTATTTTTAACACTCTTTCGGCCCCTTAGAAGTCTTTTTGCTTCATTTCTCAGTGTTTTCATTTCAAATGCTTCATCAATAGTTTCATTGACACTTCATGCTCTTCCACACTTGGATTTATGACAAATGTAACTAACTTCCTGTTTTAGAGTCATCTCGAAGGAAATTAGAAATGCTAAATCACTTTGACTTTCATTAGATAATAAGAAAGACCAATCATGCATAAAGCATTGATTATGGAATACTTTCCTACTGAAATGCAATTTTATTTAAACATCTCTGAAATGCGATACATTCACTGCTGATATTTTTTAAATAATCACAGTACTACATTAATTTATTACATTTGAAAACTTAAAACTTCATCGAAAAGTACATAAAAAGAAAGTTATTCAGATGACGTCATCGAAATATAAATCGTCTGCTCCTCTATGTAAAGTCAATGAATATTTCATTCATATCATTTATATTTCAGTCTCCGGATTTAAATAATTTTGCGTGGAGAAATTCAGCAATTCTTATACCTTGCAATAACTTGATTTGTTTACATTTTGCATGTCATACTGTAGTGTTAAAATTAGGCTTCGTGATAGGAATAATCAAAGTTTAGTGGTCATTAAATATCAAAAGTATTGTACACAATTGCGGTGGACAGAATTTACATACACGGATAATACGCAAAAATAAAAGCTTTTATGACGGATGCAACACTAAACATGAATTTAAACGATCTTTAATTATCTACGGTAAAATGGAGGCTGCATTTTTATATTTTTCAATGAGTGCCGTATTCTCTTCATATATCATGTGCGTAAATATTGTTTCAATTTTTATTTAAAAACACTTCTAAACATATTTTGCTGAAAATATTTTTATACATTTTATGTGATAATTTGAATATTTCCAAAATATTTTCGAAGCAATTTGCGAATTTTGACTTTGCAAAAAAAAAAAAAAAAATAAAATAAAAAAATAAAATAAATAAATCCTACCGAGTTCAATGTATTTCATTTTTACAACCGGGTTAAATCCGAAATTGATTGGGTGATATTATTAATTTTCATTCCCATATAACAGACAGACAGACAGATAGAATGACCAAAGTCATAAACACTGTTCAACTATGTTGGAAAGCGTTAAAGAGAGGTATTTTCAAATGTTTGCTTACCTCGCTGCCATTCGCCAAGAGTGTTTAGAAAACTTCCTATAAAACAGCAAATCATTATTTATCTCTCTAACTTCATGAATTAAACAATATAATTTAAATAAGTAAATAAAAATAGTTATTTTAATACGAGTAAGTAACTAACACATTATTATTATCAAGAGATTTTAGAAAAGTTCGTATTTTCCTATAATATTCTTAATAATATAATTTTATTACTCGATATATCAAACAATATAATTCATTTTATAAATAAAATGAGTTATTTTAAATATGAGCAAGGCTAAACTCGTTGCCATTTAGCAAACGATAATTAGATTTGTTTTCGCTCGATGTACCTACATAAGCGATTATATATATATATATATATATAATACCTATATCAATATGAAAAATTCTTTACTTCAACTGATTATAAAATTTATAGATATGTAGATGATCTGATTTGTCTTGTATTTACTGATAACTATGTCATAGATATAGATTTCTATCCGGATAATTTGGAATTGATACCTAATGAAACTTCTATTAGTAATAATATTTATTATTTGGATTTAAATCTAATTATAGAACCTGCTCATGGGATAGTTACTAAATTATATGATAAAAAAGATTTTTTTAAATTTAATATTAATAAATTATTACCTTTTAATTCCTGCAACTCGATTCAATTGTTTAGAAATATTATACTTAATCAACTTTTTAGAATTTATAGATTATCAGATAAAAAATTTCATGCTTTGCACATTAATAACCTCAAAATTACCAGTAAAATGTATCAATATCCTGCATATTTAGTAAATAGTATAGTTAATAAGTTTCGATTAGCCTAAAATTCTCATATTCTCCCCTTATTATCTTATTTTAGCCGTACTTCTTCATTCTCTTGAAATTATATTTTCATCTTTTTATCTTGAAGCTTTAACTGTTGAATAACTCATTTTATTTCATTTTATTGCTTTTGCGCAGTACAGTTTTTATTACTCTCTTTGGCAACAGCAAATCACATTTTTTCATTTTGGCATATGGCAACATTGGTCCAGTCATATTTTGCTCGTCATGGTTGCGCTGAAGAGGTGTGTTTTGAGGTATTTATGTTTCCTTTATTGTTCCAATCTATATGCTTGTCGTCCATATAACACAAGTTTATAGATAAAATCTATCTTGTGTTTCAGAAACAAGCATTTTTGTGTTCATTTCGAAAGGATATATGGACCCGAAGAGAATTTTTTCGAAATGAACTTATCGTAAGCCTAAATCTCCTCCATGTGCAAGCTTTTTTGTTTGATTTTTTTGTTTTCTTATTTGCATTCCTCATTTTTGAAATTTGTTGATTGTCTTTGTCTTTATGACTTGCATTATGCTTTATTATTTCCTCTTTTTGTCTTAATTTCTTTTATTTCTTTGTGTTTTGTAGAAAATTTTGGAATAGTGTATTATGAGTTACTACATACATTCTAACTTTGGATTTAATAATTTATATTTATATATATATATATATATATATATATATATATATATATATATATATATATGTATATATATATATATATATATATATATATACACACTGCAGGACAATTGCTAAGGACGGATGACACTATCATCTATAGCAACCACAAAATGAAAGGAAGCAAAATGTGGAAAATTAGAATAGGTGTCTCTCCTGTCCGCTGCAACAACGATTCTCGCGACGAAATTTTCTACGGAGTCCACAGGCGTCTCGTACACCAATGATTTTATGTGTCGCCAGAAGAAGTCCAGTGGGTTGAGGTCCGGTGAGCGTGGAGGCCAAGCCACAGGTCCACTACGTCCAATCCACCGTCCGGGATATGTTGCATTCAAGAAGTGTCGGATGACTAGAAGTGACAGTGATGTTCTGGAGATGTGATACTTCTCCGGCACGACAGCTTTGTCATCCGAAGTGGCGACTTGTGCTTGTTGGATGTGTTTCGAAGTTACTCTTTTCTGACACTCAGAGTGGAATGCGACTCTAGGTTTCATAGTAAATATTGTTCGTCTTGATGGGTGCTATCACCCCTCTTATTTTGTCAAAGCAGTTTATATACACCCTGTATATATATACATATATATATATATATATACATATATATATATATATATATATATATATATATATATATATATATATATATATATATATATATATATATATATATATATATATATATATATATATATATAATAAAAAAAGATAAAATTAAAAATAAAAATAAAATAAAAATAATAAGACTAATTATTTAAAACATGATCAGTGTCATACCCTGGTTCAAAAATAATACGGAGGAAAATTAAGTAAAGTGGATATGAAAGGAAATATCAGACTAAACAATGCTACCATATAAGACAAAATGATCTTAATTTTAAATTTCCGTAATACACATGAATTTATCAACATTCAAGAGCGATGCATAAAAATTAAGTTCAAACATCAAAGGATTATCGAAATCTGTAGGCTCAATATAATAAAATGACAAAAAATAAGAGATAAGATACAGTCCGAAAATATGAAATTGGATAGAACCTCTGTAGATCCAGCTTTTCAAGGATCTTTGCATCCACAGAGGTTCCAAATGTGTTTCTCTCAACGATACAGTCACATGGCCGAAACGTATATATATATAATCAAAAAATTGATAAAACATTAAAAGATTAAAAGGTTCGAGATAAAAATCATATAAAGGCTTTTTTAGCATATTGCCCGTTAGCCTTCCCATCCATTTTTTATTCCATTTGTATCCTATTTCTATCTTATTTTATTATTTATATATATATATATATATATATATATACAGAGAGAGATTTGGAGTTAAGAATTTCTTATATATTCCTATTCCATATTCTTTAATATTTACATCCAATTCTGTCATAATCAGTATTAGATACTAAACATATTTTATCTTTCGTGAGCCATATTTCGTAAACTTGTTATTTAAAAATTAACATGAAAATTCCTGAATATATACATTGATTTCAGAATTGATTAGAAATACTATTATATATGTATTGTATGGGATAATTTGAATATTTCCTAAAACTTTCGAAGCAATTTGTGAATTTTAAGTTTACTAAAATAATGTTTGATAAATTAGGTCCCATATGTTTCAATATATTTAAATGTTTCAACCCGGGTTCAATCCAAAACTAATTGGGTGATATTATTCATATACATTCTCGTGTGTCATTTTTACGGCAGTTATCATGCGAACGGACAGATAGACAGACAGAATGAATGAACAAAGTCATAAACATTTTTCAACCATGCGTGAATATTTTGCGTGAATAATGTATGAAGTTCTTCTAGCGATTTGTATAAAGACGCTGATCAAGCGATTAGCATAAAACTTTCTTGCTCTCCACAGAGACTCTAGATTTCATACGCCGCATGCACAGCACTTATACTCTTGTTCTTATAAGCGAGCGTCAGAACTTTATCAGCATGATTCGGACATTCGTATTTCGAATGCTCCCTGCACGCGTTATGATGTAGCTCTATTTTAATAATGTTCCTGTATATAATCTACGTAATGTTCCTGTATATAATCTACGTTATGTTCTTGTATATAATCTACTTAATGTTCTTGTAAATAAATCTATGTTTTATGCTTGCCGCTGTAATGGATACTCTTCAACAGCGCACCTTCGCCTTATGTATGGCCCTACGCCATAGAGTGGTGATCCTGAGATGTGATGGCTCCAACTTTCCTAAAACGTAATGGCTCCATTCAAACTTACCGGAGACCTGGTGGGTCCAACTCTTCTGAGACTTGATGACTCCAATTCACCGGAAACTAGATGCTTCAATTTATGTGAGTATCTATACTTCAATTTAAGTGAACTCTGAAAAGGTACGTTTTCCGTAGTTCCTATTGAAACTATGACTACAACTGAGACTACCGACATTCATTTGACACCAGTCAGTGATGCAAAAAGGACGTCAGCTCCGAAAGAAGATTTTAGTTCTGTAGAACTCTCAAAAGTTGCTTTCAAAGCACCTCCGTTCCGGAAAACAAATCCCGATTTATGGGTTTTGCACCTGAACTCGCAATACCTGTTTTCCGGAATCGTAAATGAAAAAACAAAATTTCATAGCGTAATTGCAGCTCTAGATTGTGATATCGTGATTCGTGTCACAAATCTAATTCACACACCTCCTGAAAATGAACCTTATTCTGTGTTGAAAAATCTGATGTGGACAGCACATGACTTTCCCTGCAGACTTATATCCTCGTTCTCTTTATTTTAATTAAATTTATTTCACTTTTAATTCAACTTTCGTTCTCATTCGGTAACCGGACTTATTTTCAAAGGTGGCTTAGAGACAATATGATAAACTCAAATATCTCGAGAACGGCTAGTCCTAATGTAATGGGGTTGGTATTATTTTTTTCTTCGCTAAAAATTACGTATTAAACAAGCATTTAATGGATATATTTGAGCATACGTAGTTCTTTAGTTTAGATTTTGATGATTTTTGCGGGCCATTTTGCAAAAAAAGGCAGGTTATTTTTTTCCGAATCATACCAAAATCTAATCAGCACCAGGATGACCCACAAATGACTCATATACCGAATTTTGTGAAATTCGGTCCATTAGTGTTTCAGTTATAGTGGATACAAACTTTTGCGGGCCTTTTCGCAAAAATAGGCGGATTCTTTTATCTCAAATCATACCTAAAACTAATCAGCACCAGACTCGCCCACAAGTGACTTACCTACCAAATTTTTTGAAATTCGGTCCATTAGTTTTTTAGTTACAGTGGATACAAAATCTGCACAGACAGACAGACAGACACACAGACACACAGACAGACATACAGACACACAGACACACACACAGACGTCACGCAAAAATTTTTTTTTTCGTATTCTAGAGGTCTCGAAACGTGTAGATCCGTCGAAAACTCGAGTTGCGATTTTCGACATGATTTCAATACTTTCCCTATACATTACCATGTATTGCAGGGAAAGTAAATATAGGATCATTTCGCACTTTGCAAATTCTGAAGTCACAAAACTTCGCAACCTTTTGCAAGAATTGCAGTTAGGAGATAGGAAACCAAGTCATTTACTTCGCGAAATGAAAGATCGTTCCTGGACAAAAATGCACGAAGACATACTTCGCACGTTGTTCTTTCAACGACTACCAGTTCATGTACAACAAATCTTATCAATTAGTTCAGAATCGCTGCAAAAAATTTCTGAAATGGCGAATAAAATATCCGATGTTTCCACATCACTCTCAGTATCAGAAGTGACAGAGAATAGTCATATTTTGCGCTTCGAAGCTCAAGTTGCAAACCTGACGAAAACCGTTGAGCAACTTTAAAAAAAAATAGCAACCTACTGATCGATCCAAGCTACGAACTCTATCACGATCCAGATATCGATCGCAATCCAGAGAAGTCGATATGTATTGGTATCACTCAAAATTTCAAGGACAAGCTCGCAAGTGTGTAAAGCCATGCAAGTTTTTTAACGGAAAACTAGGTGGCTCAATCATTTCGGTGACTATGTATAGAAGCCTCGAGAACAGTCGCTCATTCTTATAAGACAAGCTATCTCATATACAATTTCTAGTCGACAGCGGCGCAATGATATCAGTTTTTCGAAGCAACAGACATACAGCTACAGTAAAAAAAGATATCCCCGTTATATGCAGCAAACGAACCAAATTAAAAACGTTTGGAACAAAACTGATTTTAAAATTTGGATTACAATGAAAATTCATTTGGAATGTCGTAATTGCCGGTGTTTTCCGAGCAATTTTAGGTGCAGACTTCCTAGCAGAATTCGGATTACTAGTCGACATGAAAAATCAAAGACTAATCAACAGCTGTACAGAAATCAGTATTAAAAGAAGTACGACGCAGATACCCTTACTTGGACAGTGATTAACGATTCACCATATACTCGGTTGCTAAGTGAATTTCCAAGTTTAGCGCAAACCAATTCTCTGCAAGCTGCAAAACACAAAACAACTCACTGTATTTAAACTGCAGGACCTCCAGTTCATGCGAAAGCAAGACGTTCAGCTCCCGACAAACTGAAAGTAGTCGAAAAATAATTCGAATTTCTATAACGATAAGGCATTTGTAGACGATCAAAATACCCATGGGCAAGTTCCATACACATCGTAATAAAAAAAGGCTGCGGATTTCGAGTATGCGGAGACTACAAAAACTAAATGCAGTAACAACTCCACATAGATATCCCATAACTCACATCCACGATTTTGCACAGAGCCTCGAAAATAAAATGATATTTTCTACACTCGATTTGATACGAGCATACTACCAGATTCCTGTGGAACAAGATGATGTCCCGAAAACTGAGGTAATTACGCCGTTTGGACTGTTTGAATTTTTGTTCATGCCATTCGGTTTATGCAGGTCAAACCTTTCAAAGATTCATGCACGAAGTCTTACATGATTTAGAATTTGTTTTATATATAATCGACGATTGCGTAATCGCTTCAGAAAACGAAGCCCAACACCAAAAGCACTTATGCATAGTGTTTGGGCGTTTTTCTGAATACAGAGTAATTATAAGTACTTCCAAATGCGTTATTGGCAAATCTCAAGTACAATGTCAAGGACACATGGTTACGACAGAAGGCATTTCTCCTTTACCAGACAGAGTCGCTACCATACAAAATTTTCCACTGACCAAAGCTGTACAGCATTTAAGAAGATTTCCAGTGATTTTAAACGTTTATTGTAGGTTTTTTCCACAAGCTGCAGGAACGCAAACAGTTCTGTACGATTTAATACCTGGACATAAAAAACGCGACAGTTCGCAAGTACAGTGGACCGAAAGCACAAAAATTGCTTTCCAAGCATGTAAAAATTTACTTTCAAATGCATCCTTATTGACGTATTCCACTACAAACGGTGAATTTTCACTTTCGGTAGGCACATCTTTAGTAGAGATCGGATCGACATTGCAACAAAAATGAAATGGGAAAATATGCCCATTAGCATTCTTATCACGCAAGCTAAATGCTGCAGAAAAGAAGTATATCTCTTACAACTGTGAACTTCTCACGGCATATTCTTCTATCGTAAAGCATTTTCAGCATATGCTAGAAGGAAGAGATTTTATCTTGTACACCGATTACAAACCTTTTATATTTGCGTTTCAACAACAAAACCGAAAAGATGACTCCACGTCAATTAAGACACCTGCAATTTATTATTCAATTTACGACTAATATCCAATACATTCCCGGTTCAACAAATGCCGTAGCTGATGCACTTTCTCGCATAGAAGACATCCATAAACTGAATGTACTTAATTACGAAGCAATATCAAAAGCACAAACTGATGACGAATTCAACGATCTCAAAAAATCTTATCCTTCGTTATAACTAAAAGGTATTGCTATTGATCCGTCAGATGCTATACTACAATGTGACACCTCAACAGGGGGATATTCGCCCGTACATCCCACAAAGTTTTCTAAAGCAAGTATTTCACAGCATACACAATCTCGCTCATCCAGGAGTTCGAGGAACCGTGAACATGGTTCGAAAAATATTCATTTGGCCTTCACTCCGAAAGAACTGTGCTCAATGGAGCCGGACTTGCATCGCCTGTCCAAACGCAAAAGTATATCGACATACAAAATCACCTCCGGCCGTCCAAGCAGTTACTCGAGTCCTTTGGATGAGTCAGACGGTCTGGGTCTTCAACACAAAATCACCTTTAGGAAATTTCAATACACCTAATGGCATATTAAAATATGTCCCCATCGACATTGTCGGACCTTTACCGGTATCGAAGGGATTTCCATACCTATTCACTTGTGTCTATCGTTTCACACTTTGGTCTCAAGCTATTCCATTATAGGATTAAGCAGTAGCTAAAGCAGTATCATAAGCATTTTATTGTGATTGGATTTTTCGATTTGGCGTACCCGAGGTCATAAGTGCTTACCAGGGGGTGACAATTCGAAAGTGATTTATTTCATCACCTAATGAGATTTTTTGGAAGCAGAAAAACCAGAACGACAGCTTATCATCCCGCCATAAATTCCATAGTGGAACGCTTTTACCGCCAACTCAAATCGGCAATACACTCTCAAGAAACATAACGTTGGTAGAAGTAATACCAAGTGTACTTTTAGGAATCAGTTCCTCAATCAAAGAAGATCTAACAGCTTCTAGTGCAGAATTAACTTACGGCACATCCTTACGATTGCTATGTTAATTCCTATATGACACATCTCTAAAGGACATCCCAAAATATGCATATGAATTTGTTTTACAATTAAGACGAAAAATGCAACGACTAAGACCAGTTCCCCCTTCACGCCATTCAAAAAATGTTTTTATCCACAAGGAATTTCCCAAGTTAACACATGATTTTGTACTTCGTATGACGACCATCGCAGACCTTATACGATGGGTCTTTCCCAGTCTGTGTACGCACAGACATTATCCAGTAGATATCCGCGGACGAAAAAGCAACATCTGCATTGATCGTTTGAAACCCGCATTTCTACTAAAACCCTTAGAGGATTCAAAAGAGACATTTACGCGGATTTCTGACCAATCATCTTCCACCACTACCTCAATTTTTACAGTAACCAGGTATGGAAGACACGTTTTAGACTTCCAGTTCTTTCACGAAGAGGGGGTGTGCTATGGTGAAGCTCCTCCAGCGATTTGTATAAGGACGCTGATCAAACAATTAGCATAAAACTGCCTTGCTCTCCAGAGAGACTCTAGATTTGCATATGCCGCATGTGCAGCACTTCTACCCTGACTCTTATAAGCGAGTCTCAGAACTTTATCACCATTATTCGGATATTCGTATTTCGGATGCTACCTGCACACGCGTTATAATGTAGCTATATTTTAATAATGTTCCTGTATATTATCTACGTAATGTTCTTGTAAATACAGATAGTATGTTCTTGTAAATAAATCTGTTTTATGCTTGCGGCAGTAATGGATACTCTTAAACATCACACCTTCGCCTTATGTATAGCCCTACGCCATAAATGTTTTGTTACATAAAACTACAATAAAGTTAAAGAAGTTTATTCGTTGTTATCAATCCCATTTGCTTCGTTTACAACATGTAGTCTATGGTAAATGTATGGCGAATATCATAAAACTCCAATAAAATCACATAAAACTCTAATAAAGTTCAGTAAGTTATTTGCTATATTTAGTCTCATCTGCTTTGTTGAAAACACATAATATGGATCTATGGTTACTTTTATGGCGTATATCATAAGACTCTAATAAAGTAATATAAAACTCCAATTAAGTTAATTCGTTGTTTACCATCTCATTTACTTCGTTTACAACATATAATATGGGCCTATAGTCACTGCACGGCGAATGCCATATAATTCAAATAAAGTAACATAGAACTTTAATAAAGTTCAGTTTTTTCATTGTTTTCAATATCATCTGTTTCGTTTACTACGTATACTCTTTTGCAAAAAAAAAAAAAAAAAACGAAGCACCCCTAAAAAAATAACCCGATCATCTGGAAATTTCGCATGCAAATTCCTTTATATCAAGCATGTAAATGATTAAATTTGCAAGGCCAATGAGTGTTAACTTCGATCATAGCGCGGATGCTAGTTGCGCGATCATAGAGCTATTGCGCAACTAGTATCCTATAAAACAGGTTAAAAATGTGGACGGTTTATCTTTGCTCTTTATCGGCGTCGTTGCAGTTCTATGGAGACAGAACTAATAATGCCGTTACAACGTTGCAGAGGACTTTATAAGCAATTAACGAGTTTGAACGTGGTCGCATAGTCGGGTTGCTTGAAGCTGGCTGGTCATATGAAACAAACGACGGCCACATGCACCAAACGGACATTGCTCTGCAAAGGTGCTGGTGGTAATAGTTGCTGCAAGAAACTCATCGGCGGAAAGAATGCTCTAGAAGGCCAAGGTGCACGAATGCGAGGCAAGATCAGATGATTGTGCGACAGGCCCGAACTGGCCCAACGGCACCATCCATACCACCCGTGGTACCTTCCATCATCTTACGGCGCTTGGCTGAGGAGGCGTTACGCTCACGGCGGCCTTTAAGACGTCTGCCCATAACCCCACAACATCGACAGAGTCGTTTGGAGTGGTGTCATAGCCGAGCATCATGGCTGCCAGCAGAATGGCATCGCATAGGGTTCAGCGATGAATCACGTTTCAGTCTTTCAGCAGATGACCATCGAGTACGTGTGTGGAGGCGCGAGGGCCAGCGGTCCTAATCATCCTTTGTCTTAGGCAGGCACACAGCCATTACCCCTGGTGTAATGGTGTGGGGTGCTATCTCTTACGACACCATGTCGCCTCTCCGGCCACTCAAATTGTTGCTCGTGCCCTAGGGCGAGTCGGGTGGTCTGGGTTTTCGACCATGTCGCCTCTAGTCATCCTGCGTACGACTTTAACAGCTCAACGATATGTTGATGACATTCTGCGGCTGTTTGCGTTACCCTTCATGGCACGTCATTCTGGGGTCATTTTCCAACAAGATAATGCCACGCCCCATACGGCTGGCATATTTGTTGTTGTTGAGACCCAGACCGTCCGCCCTACCAGAAAGGTGTAAGGTAACTGTTTGAACGGCCGGGAAGAGTCACCCAATTTAGACCAGAACCCAGTGGGGGAGGCATCCACAGGGACCGTATCCTCCTTTCCCTACCACCAAGCTCTCGGAAGGATTTACGGACCCACATGTTTAAGGACTAAAGACTTACGCATTATGTGAAAAGTCGAACTAGTTCGCCAAAAAAGTCAAGCAAAATCCGAATTGTATTAAACACAGTAAAGTGAGTAGATTTTTGTGTACGGAATATTATGCAAAAAGTGTATAAAAATTTTTCCTGCATAATTAGAATGTGTATTTGTTAGAAAATAAAAACCCATTTTGTAAAATTTTTATATCAACGTCTATAACATCGCCAAAAGCACCCAATTTCATTTCACTTGATATTGATATTTGGATGTGGGTTTGGGGCGTGAATGCCGTTTTAGCCTAAATAGGTGCCAAATTTTAATGTTGATTCAAACTAATAAATCTGATGCGGGCAGCCCTACATAATGCAATGATTTTACTTATTTCACATTAAAAATTTAATGATGTTACAATGTTTATGATGATATTTACTCCGCGGCACGATATTTTAGGAATTGAAATAACACTACGCAAATTGAAATTGGGCGTTTTTCGCAACTTATTAATAAAACAGAATTACATATTCATGTTCACTTGAAAAATCCCCGTCAAAAGGCAATTGGCAATTAATAGCCCGTGAAATAAATGACTATTGGCGAATTCTTTGGCGTCAAAATACAAAACTATTACAAAGAAAGTATCCGCTCTCGTGAATGAAACAAATTATTATGAGATTGATGTTAAGGGGACGGTGGACGTTGAAATTTTTTTATTTATTTATTGACTTAGAAACATGAAAATCTGTATATATAAATATTCTTCTTAACATTACTATATAAAATATCATTCAATTTTTTTTCATTTTTGTTATAATTTTGTATTTTTTTTTTAATTTAATTTTTCTAAAGAAAATTTGAAAATGCTCCTTGCATGCCATTTGTTCACATTTTTGATTAATTTTCCATTTTGATCACTCAAAAACACATTATGAACACATTTGGGTATTCATTTTTAGATCCCTTAGAAAGTTAATTTTTTAAAAATATTTTTCTGCATTAAAACTTAATTTTCATCATTTAATTGGGTTATTATTCACTTTTAATTACCTTAATAAAGTTCAATTATAAAATGTATACCCAGTTTCATTAAAAAGTATGAAATGTGTCTTCTTATCAAATTTCATGTATCTCAAACAAAAATTAAGACGCATGGAGCATTTTAAAAATGTAAAACCTTTGAACATTCCGTTTCGAAAAAAATGCATTTAATCTTTTGCTTACGGGTGGGACAGCGTCCATTCCAAACGAAGAACCTCCCAAAAAGACAGGTATTTGACTCGAACTGTTTGGGATAGGTATGTCAAATACCTGTCTTTTTGGGATGTTCTTCGTTTGGGATGAACGCTGTCCCACCCGTAAGCAAATGGTTAAATGTGTAAAACAATGTTACATATTAAAAAAAAAAATTTTTAGTCGATTTCAACGTCCACCGTCCCCTTAACAGATTTGTTACGCAATAATGCATATGGAAAGTGAACCTATTGGATGGAACTTCCCACTTTTTAATTTTACGTAATTTTTTTTTGATAAATTTATTGAGAAACTTGTAATATCTCGAGAACGGTTCATACTAGCATTATAAAGTTTATGTCATTCGTTTTCTAATGAACAATTACGCATGCAATGATTATTTATTTAATAGTATTGAAGGTCTTGATGTTTAAATGATTTTTTCAAAATGTTATTGAATAATCGAGCAATATCTAGAGAACGGTTTATGATAGCTTTTTAAAGTTTATATCATTTGTGTTCTAAGAGAAATTGCCCCTGAAATGATTATTTATTTAGCATTATAGAATGTCATGATTTTTTAATATTTTTTTCTAAAATTCATTCGAAAATTAAAGGGGGGTGGGGGGTGGCCATTGCTTTTAAAATTTATAGAGTTCCATTATTCACTGATTGTAATAATCGTAACAAATTATTTTCAAAACGCTTCATTCGTTCGTGAGATATCGCGTTCACGGCTCACGGACACACACACTAACATACATACATATATACATACACATACTAACATACATATACACATACACACACTAACATACATATATACATACACATACTAACATACATATACACATATACACACTAACATACATACACATACTAACATACATATACACATACACACAATAACATACATGCACATACTAACATACATATACACATACACACACACAGACATCATCTCAAAAACGTTTTATTTGAGTTCAGGGATTTTTAAAACGTACTCTTGCGACGAAAACTCAAAGTCGAATTTTCAACCCCGTCACGCTATACATTACACTATATATGTGTGGAAAATAATAACATTATGTTAAGAATTTTATACGTAGCGTAAATGCGTGGGGAATAATGTTTTATAAATTCGTAAGGAGTAAATTCATCACTATTATTTGACAAAGCCACGTATATGTATGGTGGAAATACACATATGTGTAGATATATATTATACATATAGTCCTAATTCAGCTTAGAAATTTTATAGCAGCGATTTTTTGGGGGAAGGGGGATGTCTCGAAAGACAGGTGACGAGCTTCTTGTGTCGCCAAGAGAGAAGCTTCTGAACCCACTTTTTATTTATGGCGAGAATGCTCCAAATTACGATGAAGATTACGATAAGGTTAAGCACGTAATATATTCTCAGCTGCCAGAGTCACGAAAAATGTACATAAAGTTCTTATACAACTCCGCGTTTATAACCTTTGGGAAGTCCAAGCAAAGAGTTAAGCTAATCTATAGTTAAAAATTAGATCTTTACGGCCATCATTATGCTTGCTTGAGTTAGATTTTAATGATTTCATATATTCTTATACTGCAGAAAAAATTCCAAAAAAATTCGGATCTATGAAGACAGTTAGTTATCTGGTGATACCGAATTTTTGTCGCTTCGTTACTGAAGTATTTAGACTATATTTTTTATACTTCGTGTTTCCAAGAGTGTGGTACGCGTACCCCTGGGGGACGATGTCGAACGATTTAAAAGGTAATTGTGGGTTCTTATAAGTGACGAAAATTATCAAATAAAATTAAGTTTACGTGTGATGAAAGATTTGACTTCCCTAATATCATACTGTTAAGACGTATTCTAGATAACTAACACGTTTATTTACAAACAGAGCGTAAATAGGAACAATATACAGTGAATTGCTCGATAGCAATTAAATGCTCGCCTAATTTCACAAAACAGCATATACTATTATCAAAACATTGATGTATCTCACCATTCAATGTAGTTCGTATCGCGTCAACTGCTCTCCATGAAACTTCCAGAAGGAGCTCATATCTCCCAGAATATTCATTATTTCGAGAAAGTTCTAGTACATTCGATAAGTCGCCAAGTTGGCGATAAATCTCCAAATCAGACAATCCTGCTCCGAAAGGCAACATATGTCAATTCTACATTAGAATAATAGGAACGGCTGCCTGTAAAGATGTTTTTTCCCTTCTGGTTCTCAAAAGAGCTTCTAGCAAAGGTATTTTACATGTCCGTAACAATTTTTTGATATGTGTAATTTTAAAACTGTTTTTAAATAAAACTAAGATTCTTATGTTTGCCCGTGACTACATTCCTACATTATAAAGTTCATGCATTTAATGTTCCTATATCTATATAAATAAATTATAAATAAAATTGGAAATTCATCTGTTTATCTCATCATTATGGGAGGACGACTGCACCGAATTTCATGAAATTTGGATAGGTATACATATAGCCTTGACAGGGTCCCACTTAAAATATGAGACTACCGTTTGTTCTTTTGTCTACCTGTCTGTCTTAAAGTCCTCCTGGCTGTTTTTCCGCTTTGAGCGTGACCCAATCGTTATATGTGCCTCCAAATAAACGGGACCCAATCGTTATTTGAATCTCCAAACTGACGTAGTTTAATCATTATTTGAGCCTCTCTACAATAAAATTTGATAGTGTGATTTGATCTTTGTTTGCTATTTGCGCTCCTATCTATAACGCTATGGAAGTTTAATAAATTACCGAAATAAAACAAAAAATCTCTTAATCGGCAGATAATATTAAAAAAAAATAAAAATTTTGTTTCTTTTATTTGACTTTTTATCGTCTGTCATACATTATTACCACATATTTGCATGTATTTTTTAGCAACAGCAACATTTTATTTATTTGCATTTTGACTGAGTGGCAATATTAGGTTATTTGCTCCTACCAACAGCTTCGTTTAGAATATTCTATGCATAAAATGTTATGAAAGACGAAGATTAAAAATTCGCCACAAATTGTGAGTAATTGTTTTCTTTTATATTATATATTCTGTTCAAAGAACGTGTAGGAAGCTGGTGTATTATTTGTATTAAACGTAAAAAATTATGTGTACAGTTATTTGTATTAAACGACTAATCAATATTATTTTAGTTTTCCATTTATCTGAAATAAATATTTTATAACATTAATAGAACAAATTTAAAATGCTCTATGCATTTAATGTTGCTCTTTCCTTGCAGAAACATTTTAATCTTATTAGCTCACAGGCTCAGGACGTGACATTAGTTCACAGGCTCAGGACATGACATTAGTTCATAAGCATGGGCATGCGGAACAGCTATCCCTGGCCCATGGGATATTATATCTTATTTAAACTTTGTGGTCCATTTATTCGTGTGATGTTAGAGTTCAAAATTAATATAATCAGCTCTTTGATTAGAGGCTGTGGAATGTTCTATCTTCCTTCAGATTTAGGATCTTTTACTTCGCGAGGTATTTGTAACCAGTAATAAAAATAATCAACTTTTTGATTGGAGATTGTGGAATGTTCTAACTTCCTTCAGCTTTGGGATCCTTTACGTCGCAAGATATTTGTATCCGAAAAAAAATAATCAACTTTATGATTAGAGATTGTGGAATACTTCAGCTTTGGGATCCTTTTACTTCGCAAGATATTTGTATCCGACAAAAAGTAATCAACTTTTTGATTACAGATTGTGGAATGTTCTAACTTCCTTCAGTTTTGGGATCCTTTATTTCGAGAGATATTTGTATCCGGAAAAAAAAGTAATCAACTTCTTGATTAGAGATTGTGGAATGTTCTAACATTCTTCAGCTTTGGGATCCTTTACGTCGCAAGATATTTGTATCCGAAAAAAATAATCAACTTTATGATCAGAGATTGTGGAATACTTCAGCTTTGGGATCCTTTTACTTCGCAAGATATTTGTATCCGACAAAAAATAATCAACTTTTTGATTACAGATTGTGGAATGTTCTAACTTCCTTCTGTTTTGGGATCATTTTACTTCGCAAGATATTTGTATCCGACAAAAAATAATCAACTTTTTGATTACAGATTGTGGAATGTTCTAACTTCCTTCAGCTTTGGGATAATTTACTTCGCGAGATATTTGTATCCGGAAAAAAAATAATCAACTTTATGATTAGAGATTGTGGAATGCTTTAACTTCCTTCAGCTTTGGGATCCTTTTACTTCGCAAGATATTTGTATCCGACAAAAATAATCAACTTTTTGATTACAGATTGTGGAATGTTCTAACTTCCTTCAGCTTTGGGATCATTTACTTCGCGAGATATTTGTATCCGGAATAAAAATAGTCAGTTAGATGATTACAAATTGTGGGATACTTTATTTTACTCGATTTTGTGATTCATTTCTTTGCGGGAGATCATTGAGTGTGAATTTAATAACCAACTTTACAGTGGGGGATTTTATGATCCTCTGCCTCCTCAAGTTTTGTGAGCGATTTCTTCCTGTAATAGTTGAGTTTGAAATAATCAGCATTACAATTAGATATTCTTCGCGAACTAGTGGCTACAATAATAAGGCATTTATTCGAAACTATCCTTCATAATATAGAGAAGCTCAAGGTCTTCTGGCTGACAGAAATTTCAGAATAAACATCGAAATAGCCCTTCGAGATGTTCCGCTTTGAAGCAGTGAATAAAACAAAGAAGGGAAAACATTTTGAAGAAAAAAAAATGTGGAATAAATTCAGAAGAAAGCGAAATGGCGACAGCTGGTGGACAGATACGAGATGATAAATCGCGTGATGCCAGTCCGCAGAAACAAAAAGTGAGAGACAAATGGATTAAGGGTAAAGACGGATTCTATCAAGGGTTACTTTCAAAAACACGACTCTCAAAGCGGAACTATTTCACACTGCTTTCTTCCAGACATATCAGAATTTCATTCGAATACGTCAGTTCAGTAAACCCCTAGCACGGAACTTTAGAGGCACCCTCGTCGTATTTTGCACTTCTTTCAGAATCAAGGCGTATATGGGGGAAAATAATTCTTCCAGTGTAGCTTGCAAAAATTGGGCAAGATGCCTTCGAAAAAGAATACTACTCTTTGCTGAAAGTTACATGGCAAAGTGACTACCTTGGTATGCTGACCACCTGGCTACGGTGACCGCTTTTCCCGAAGTGGCCATACCATTTTCATATAGTAACAACCTCCATCTTCATAAAATGACCAGTTGTCCCAAGTGTGGTCACTTTAATCAGGTTTCAATGTATAAGGAAAACTAGCAGCATACCCGTTCTTCGTATGGAGTATATAATATAAAGAAACTTATAATTCGCAATCATGTGCAAACTCTGTTAAAATATTAAATTTATTGCTCCTAAAGAGAAGTTTAAGAATAGCTGTTCTCACTATGCAAAATTATCTTCACGGGCAGATCTGAAGAATAAAACATTCTGTCCCCTTTTATAAGCTAATTTACAAAAAAAAAAAAAAAGGAATTGAATCAATATATGCAACCCCGTACTACTTATATTGTCGCAGATTAGAAAATATGCCAGTTTGTTAGTAGAAGATTACCCGTATTACAATATGAGTCTCAAAACTCTTTGCCAAAATAAAAGAGATGACGTAATGAATTGAAAATATAAATAATCCCCGTACTCTTTATACCAGAAGGTCGTAATTGATTCCAATATAAGCCAATATATATCAAAACATATGCTAATATACCTGTACTACTTATATTCTCGTAGATTAAAAGATATACCCGTGTATTTGTAGAAGATTACTCGTACAATGTACAATATATGGGTTTAAACAATTTTTGTTATAATAAAACAATTGCATAATAACTTGAAAATATCAATAATCCCTGAATCAATAATCCCCGAAAATATCAATAATAATAACGTTTAAACCTGAAGACCATAATTGATATTATCCAGTCAAAAATGCTATAAGAAAAATCAAATCGTTCTTTTCTAAAATATATTTTTATATCCATTTATTTATTATTCAAATCGAAAAAATAATAATTAAAATTATGACATATTTAATTAAATTGCGTTTCTGAGCAATGTGATATAAGATAGAATCTTCCTCATAAACTGCGAAATTAAATAACCATTTTGATTTCTTTATACTTTTCATTGTAAAAACTTCTATAAAATAAACCATGGAGATAGATTTCCCATTTAAATCATGTTTCAAACAATTCATGTTTTTAGAAAGTTACTAATTAGCGCAAAAAATCTCCCATAAAACTCAAAGATTAAATTTTAATTCACTTTCAAACGATTTTCAAGCTTTTCGTTTGGATAAACCACGGAGTTAGAGAGTAGAACTCCTAGGAAAAAGTTTCGTTTTTCATTAATATCTCGACAACCCCTGGTCTTAGATACTCGAAACTTAAGCTAAATTTATGGGGGGTTATTTTAAGGCTATCCACAAAATTTTATCAAATTCGGTTAAGCCATCCTCTCGTGATGATGAGACAAACGAAGATTTCGTTTTTTACTAATATCTCGAGAACCATTGATCGTTGAAACTCCAAACATGGACTAAATTTTAAGTGGCACTATTTCCAGGCTACCCACAAAATTTCATCAAATTCGGTTCAGCCGTTCTCCCGTGATGACGGGACAAACAGACAGACAGACAGACAGACAGATTTTAAATTTTATATATATAGATTGTGGATCTTCGCAATAAATCGGTGGTGGCTTCAATCCGATGAAGCTGGAATTATTTTGTAAATAACGTCTTCTCAAATAAAACTGTAAACAAAGTTCAATAAGTTTATTCGTTGCTTTCAGCCTCATTTTGTTTTGTTTACTACCGATTATATTGCCTACTAGCAGCATACCCGTTCTTCGTACGGAGTATATAATATAAAGAAACTTATAATTCGCAATCATGTGCAAATTCTGTTAAAATATTAAATTTATTGCTCATAAAGAGAAGTTTAAGAATATCTGTTCTCACTATGCAAAATTATCTTCACGGGCAGATCTGAAGAATAAAACATCCTGCCCCTTTTGTAACCAAATTTGCAAAAAAAGGAATTGAATCATTATATGCAACCCCGTACTACTTATATTGTCGTAGATTAGAAAATATGCCAGTGTGTTAGTAGAAGATTACCCGTATTACAATATGAATCTCAAAAATATTTGCCAAAATAAAGGAGATGACGTAATAAATTGAAAATATCAATAATCCCCGTAATCTTTTACCAGAAGTTCGTAATTGATTCCAATACATGCCAATATATATCGAAATATATGCCAATATACCTGTACTACTTATATTCTCGTAGATTAGAAGATATAATGCATTTGCAGAAGATTACTCGTACAACGTACTGTATATGAGTTTCAACAATTTTCGTCATAATAAAACAATGTCATAATAACTTGAAAATATCAATAATCTCTGAATCAAATGTCCCCGAAAATATCAATAATAATAATGCTTAAACCTGAAGACCGTAATTGATATTATCCAGTCAAAAATGCAATGTCAATTAAATTTATTTTTTATACATAACTTTATTATTCAAATCGGAAAAGATTTAATATAAAATCGTATGCCGCATAACACATTGGATCCGTCGCTAAGCGACATGATATCATTTGCTTCAAATAAATTGATGGAAATCATATCATCTGAATAATGCGACCTCCATGGAAGGTTTGGCGACATTTTAGTCAATTTAGTGATAACTTAAAAAATCCCCAAATTTATCGCCAAGTGGGACTGTAGAACAGATAGTCCCATTTTGCGAAAAATTGACGAAACATCATCACAATACTATCCCCTAACAAAACACAATTATTTTCATTTATTAAGCGCGATTTTATCAATTCTATAATATTTTTATGGACTCACAAATATTTTTATCAATTTGGTGATATTAAAAAAATTCGTTAAATGCGTTACTAAGTAGAATGGATGGACTGTCCGACAAATGCTACCGAAACATCATTTCAGTACTCTATTTTAAAAAAACAAATCATTGATTTGCGTCATTTTTATAAATTTGGAAACATTTCCGCTAATTTGGTAAAGTTTAAGAAAAGTTACCAAGTTATTTAGAGATATTCCGCTAAACTCGTAGCTCTAAATTTGCAAATCTGAAGAATAAAATATTCTGATCCCGTTTGTATATACTAAATGAAAACACTAAAATTGTATTATAAGATACAGCCGTTCTACTCTTTTTCTGCTTCAACAATCGGCTAAATGAATTTATTGGGTAAACACAATATATGAGTTTATTAGCTAAACACAATATATGAGCTGGAAACCTCTTTGCTAAAATAAATGAAAATGATGTACGCAGTCCGCAATTTATATAATTAAAAGAACAACCAAACCTTTCATTTAAAAATATATTTTTACATCCATTTATTTATTATTCAAATAGAAAAAGTAATAAATATTAACAACACATTTAATTTCATTCCGTTGCCGAGCAACATGATATAAGATAGAATCTTCCTCATAAAATGCGAAATTAAATAGCCATTTTGATTTCTTTATACTTTTAATCGTTGAGTAAAAGCTTGTGAAATATAACCACGGAGGTAGATTTTTCCATTTAAATTCATGTTTCAAACAATTCGTGTTTTCCGATAGTGACTAATTAATGCAAAATTCCTGCACCAAACTCGGAAATAAAGTTTTATTTCATTTCGCCGTTTTAAACAAACGATTTTCATCCTTTCCGTTTGAATAAACCACGGAGTTGGAGAGTATAACTTATAGGAAAAAGTTCCGTTTTTCATTAATATCTCGACAACCCCTGGTCTTAGAAATTCGAAACTTGGACTAAATTTATGGGGGGCTATTTCAAGGCTATCCACAAAATTTCATTAAATTCGGTTCAGCCGTTTTTCCGTGATGATGAGACAAACGAAAATTTCGTTTTTTACTAATATCTCGAGAACCACTGGTCGTAGAAACTCAAAACACGGACTAAATTTTAAGTGGGGCTATTTCTAGGCTTCCCACCAAATTTCATCAAATTCGGTTCAGCCGTTCTCCCGTGATGATGGGACAAACAGACAGACAGACAGACAGACAGACAGACAGACAGACAGACAGACAGATTTTCAATTTTATTTATATAGACTAGCAGCATACCCGTTCTTCGTACGGAGTATATAATATAAAGATACTTAAAATTCACACTCATGTGTAAATTCCTATAGTCTACTAAATAGCATTTTTAATCAAAATATTCTGCTAAAGTATTTAACATAATGTTCCTAAAAAGAAGTTTAGGAATGTCTGTTTTCGCTATTCAAAATTATCTTTACGGGCAGATCTGAAGAATAAAACATCCTGGCCTCTTTTGTAAGCAAATTTACAAAAAATATGAATTGAATCAATATAGAGCGTTAAAATTGTATGGGACCCGTACTAATTATATACGCGAATATTAGAAGATATAATCTGTATTAGTAGATTACATGTATAATTGAAAATATCAATAAATCCGTAATCTTTAAACCAGAAGGCAGTAATTGATTCCAATATGTGCCGAAATGAAAGTGCCAAAATTATATTGGAAGATATACCCATACTACTTATAATGTCTTAGATTAGAAGATATGTCCTAGTGTTAGTAAAATATTACCCGTCTTATAATATGAGTCTTAAAAATCTTTGCCAAAATAAAACAGATTGATTAATAAATTAAAAATATCAATAATCCCCGAAATATTCATACCAGAAGGCCGTACTTGATTCCAATATATGCCAATAAATGTCAAAAAATATGCCAATATACCTGTACTATTTATATTCTCATAGATTAGAAGATATAGCCGTGCATTTATAGAAGATTACTCGTACAACGTACAATATATGAGTTTCAACCATTTTTTCCGCAATAAAACAATGGCATAAGAAATTGAATATATCAATAATCTCTGAATCAATAATCCCCGAAAACATCAATAATAATAATGTTTAAATCTGAAGATCGTAATTGATATTATCCAGTCAAAAATACGATGGCAATGAAATTTATTCTATATACATATCTTCATTATTAAAATCGGAAAATATTTAATAAAAATCTTCTTCCTCATAAACAAACTGAATTTAAATCCGTTGCTAAGCGACATGTTATGATTTGCTTCAAATAATTTGGTGGTCAAAATATCGTCTGAATAAAGCGATCTCTAATGAAGGTTTGGCGGCATTTTAGAAAATCGCCAAATTTATCGCCAAGTGGTACTATAGAAATGACAGTTCCACTTGGTGATAAATTGACGAACCATCATCAAAATATTATTCTCTAAAAAACACAATTTCATTTATTTAGCTCAATTTTATCAATTTTAAGATATTTTTATGGATTTACAAACATTTTTATCAATTTGGTGATATTTTAAAAATTCGCTAAATGTGTTAGTAAGTAAGACGGTTGGACTGACAGACAAATGCTAACGAAACACCAGTTCAGTACTTTCTTCTAGCAAAACAAAATAAATTTCATTGATTTACATCGTTTTTATCAATTTGAAGACATTTCAATCAATTTGGCAACGTTTAAGAAATTTGCCAAGTTAGTGATATCCATCCAAATTCGTAGCTCTAAATTTGCAGATCTGGATAAAATATCGTGTTCCAGTTTATATATAACAAGAAAGATCAATCATGCTTAAAGCATTGATTATGAAACACTTTCCAACTTCAATGCAATTTTATTTAAAAAAGTCGAAAATGCAATACATTCCTCGGTAATATTTTAAAACTTATCACAATACTACATTGATTTATTATATTTGAAAACTTAAACCTTCATTGAAAAAAATGAACTTCATTCAAATGACGGCATTGAAATATAAATTGCGTGGTTTAAATATCTCTAAAATGCAATACATTCCACGGTAATATTTTTAAATCTATCATAATACTACGATAATTTATTATATTTGAAAACTTCATTGAAAACAACTGAAATTAATTCAAATGACGTCATAGAAAAAATAACACGCCTGGATCTCTCTATAAAAGCAGGATTTCATTCATAACTTTCTCCATTTCATTCGTCACAATACTATAATAATTTATTTTATTTAAAAATTAAGACCATGGAGCTACAATTCATAAACTTTATGCTTAAAACTTCATCGAAAAAAATCGTCCTTCTGTTTATAAAATCAATTAATATTTCATTCATATCAGCCATGCAGACTCCATGGACTGAATTATTTTGTGTTAAAGAAATACAGCAATTCTAATACAACTCATTCTACATATTTTGCTGTTTACATTTTACATAGTTGAAAAATAGGCTTAATTGTAGAAATAATCAAATTTGAATGAGAATTTAAACTCAAATATATTGTCATTGTGTTGTTTTAGTATGTAGATGCACAGAATTTAAGCAGAAATAAAGTAGTTTTAGGATGGATACAACATTCAATATGAATTAAAAAGAACTTTAAAAAATCACGAATTTGAAACAAGATAGATGCCATATATCATTTTGAAGTGGGTCATGTGATCGTTTCATATCATGGTCACGTGATCGTTTCATATAAGATGTGTAATTATTATTTTAATTTTTATTTAAAAAACTACTGGATATATTTAGCTGAATTTTTTTATATATTTTATGGAACAATTTGACTATTACCTAAAATTTTCGAAGCAATTTGTGAATTTTAAATCCGCTTAAAAAATGTTAGAAAAATTAGGTCCCATAGGGCTCAATGTATTTCATTTTTTCAACCCGGGTTCAATCCAAAACTAATTGTGTGATATTATTCATTTATATTCCCATAGGTCCTACAGACCGTCTGAACAACATACTAAAATTTCATTTTGATTAAGTCATTTTTACGGCAGTTATCGTGCTAACGGACAGACAGACAGACAGACAGACAGACAGACAGACAGACAGACAGACAGACAGACAGAATGAACAAAGTCATAAACACTTTTCAACTTTGTTGTAAAGTGTTAATAAATGAAAACACTAAAATATTATTAGAATATATACTCGTTCTACTCTTTTTCTGTTGCAACAATCGGATAAATGGATTTATTGGGTAGACAGAATATATGAGTTTATTAGCTAAACACAATATATAAGCTTGAAACCTCTTTGCCAAAATAAATGAAAGTGATGTAAGCAGTTCGTAATTAATATAATTAAAAGAAAAATCAAACCATTTTTTTCTAAAATATATTTTTATATCCATTTATTTATTATTCAAATCGAAAAAAAAAATAATATTAATTAACAAACGCATTTAATTTTATTGCGTTGCCGAGCAGCATGATATAAGATAGAATCTTCCTCATAAAATGCGAAATTAAATAACCATTTTGATTTCTTTATACTTTTCATCGTTGAGTAAAAGCTTGTGAAAAATATAAGCCATGGAGGTAGACTTTTCCATTTAAATTCATGTTTCAAACAATTCATGCTTTCAGATAGTGACTAATTAGCGCAAAAAATCTACACCAAACTCAGAAATAAAGTTTTATTTCTTTTTGACGTTTTAAACAAACGATTTGTATCCTTTCCGTTTGGATAAACTACGGAGTTAGAGAGTAGAAGTCCTAGATAAAAGTTCCGTTTTTCATTAATATCTCGACAACCCCTGATCTTTGAAACCCGAGACTTGGACAAAATTTATGGGGGCTATTTCAGAGCTACCCACAAAATTTCATTAAATTCGGTGCAGCCGTTCTCTCGTGATAATGAGACAAACGAAAATTTCGTTTTTTACTAATATCTCGAGAACCACTGGCCGTAAAAACTCAAAATACGGACTAAATTTTAAGTGAGGCTATTTCTAGGCTACCCACAAAATTTCATCAAATTCGGTTCAGCCGTTCTCCCGTGATGATGGGACAAACAGACAGACAGACAGACAGACAGGCAGACAGATTTTCATTTTTATTTATATAGATGGTAACAACAGTAAGATACAAAATTGAAACAACTTAATCTGTGTAAGTTAGGAGCTAATTAAGTCTATAGAAGCATGATCCATGATTTTATAAATACTATACTTCGAAAACAATGAGCCTAAAATCCTTATATATATTCTTGTAAGTTTTTAAAGTGCTACAACCACTCCCTTAGTACATATAGATAACTTTCAGTTTTCGAGATTTATAGATATTTATCGTTATCATTATTCATTTAATATTATTCGAGATATATAGGCATATTTTTTATCTTCTGCCACTTGACAAAACGATTGCTCGAAACCTATAAGAACGTTAGAAAAACAAATTATTGATTTTGTGAGGTCTAAATAACCTTTCGATTGTTATTGCCCCCGTTTGCATTATAATTTATGTTCTTTAATCTAACCATCCTAACTGGTTCGGTTGTTAGACGAATCGCCGACCTAATCAGCATTTTCTGCGTTCCTACGGTAGAATAGGAATATGTTTCCGATCGTGAGGTTTTTAGTGTTCTTAGAATTATTGAAGGGTTCTTGAGTAGACGATGAAAGATTCGAGTAGTGAGTGGAAGGAAATCCCATTCGATACAACGATGACTAGTAAGAGTCTAGTATTCGGCGTGTGGCCGAAATACGAAGTGAAGTAACAGGATGTTGGGGTAAGCATATAAGCTTTGTAAATGCGTATCCATGTAAGTATTATTACCAGCCCAGTTTGTTGTAGTAGCTTGTATAATTGTCATCTATTCTGGGCGTGTGCAATAACAGTTAGTATATATGTTGTCCGTTGCTTTAAACAGCAAGTTGCTGTAATTTCTCTGAAGTCCCTAATAAACTGACCTGTATTTAAACAGTGCCGTCCTATGTCATTGCCCTTGGACTGAAAGGTCGAAACATCAAGTACTTTAAGTTTCAGTTAAATCACTTTTGACAGATTAAGTAAAAATCCTCTACAAAGGCATCTAAAGAAGACAGAGACATTTAGGTCTTTACAATCTAAAAAGAGGATTTTCCATTGAACATTTTCGTCACTTTCTGTTTAGACTTTTTTTTTGTCGTTACGAAGATATTTCAAGTAAAAGTAAGCACAGTGAAGTAAAAACTCGCTTCGATAAAAACTTTAATTTTTTTCGGGAAAAATAAATTATTGAAATTATTTTTATCGAACAACATAATTTAGAGTGAGAGTCATTTACGCACGTTATTATCGTTTACCGAATGGCAACAAGCATATGGACATGATCGGCGATGTGGGTTTGGTTACGTTATTCCTTTTTAATAAAGAAATCGCGTCATTTGAAAATACCGTTTTTGCAATGATAACACATCAATCACAATATTTTTGTTTTATTTTATAACTTTCAGCTGATTAATTAAATTTTAAACTGGGGTAAATGTTTCTTTTGTGCACTGAAGATTCTTCGTAAGAGTACAGTTATGCCTAACCGACACTTAGTGCTTTCACCATTATTCTCCGGCTACTCGAGAAAGAGAATACAAAAACCAATATAATGAGATAATTTTGAGTTGTTTTATTAAGGTAAATAACACTGCATTAAATGTATATTGAAATATTCCTTTTGAAGATATATTTCACATAAAACCACCAAACTCAAAGATCTTTCACATTTATTAATTTTCAGTGAATGGATAAAATTAGCAGTAGTTGAACCAAATTATTCGAAATGTAAGATTTTCACATTATTTCACTTCTATAGAGGAACAGCAATCATTCTTGGATCTACAGAACAGGCTACGAGAAACTAAATGCTACGTTGAACCACTCTATGGTATTAAAATAGTATGCGTAACATAAATCAGTCTATATCCAGTGAATTGGTCTGACTGGTATAACTACCTTGTATATTATGAAAAAAAAAAAAAATTAAAATAAAAACTTGCAAAAGAAAGAACATAAAATGACCCGGCGTAATGGAAATAGACGTAAATATATAGAATTCATCTCGCCCTGCCCCATGGGTCAGGCTGGGATCGGGCCTCGCCTAAGAACCCGGCAGGAGCCCGTTCAGACTGTAACAAACATAGGTATGTAACAAACATAAGCGGCGCTACGGGGGGTGCTAGGGGTGCATTACGAATTGCCCCCATTACGAATTGTGCAAACATTCCATTTTATTTAATAACTGCTTCTTATTCCAACAATTTTCAGTTTCTCTCTCTCTCTCTTTTTAAAGTCGTCATTTTTTAAATTTTTTTTTACGGATTTATATATCTGAGATCAGTACCTCCAATTGCATAGTACCCCCCCCCCCAATGCATAACACCCCCAATACATAGCACCCCCCCCAATGCATAACACTCCTCAATGCATAGCACCCCCCCCCCCCCCCCCCCCCAATTGTGAAAGCCTGGCGCCGTCTATGGTAACAAAATTTTCAATGGACTTGCTTGCTACTGTAATTTATGGAATTTTTTCCAGTCTAAAAGAGAAGCAAAGATAATCATAGTTCATATGGCAAAAAGGGTAATAATATTTTTTTTTGTCATCACTACGGGTTGATGACGTCACGAAGATCCTGGATCTCTGAAAGTCGTCTGCTCCCGTCAATCAGCGGTGGCAGCTTCCAGCTCTTCCATCAAACATGGCTGCCTGAAAAGCATTTTTACGCGCAGACGTTTTTTTTTTTTATTATTATTATTTTAGTCTTTTACTTCATTTTATGAACGGGGCTGAAAAAAATTTCTAGTGCATGATATGGAAAAAACCCAATGGATATTCCAAGTCGTAGTTTTGATGAAATATATTTCTTTTCTTTTTCGGAATAAGAGTGATGTTTTGATATAGATCATCCGGGAGGATGAGGGGGGGGGGGGAGGAGGAGGAAGGGTGAAGTCCAGGAATGTACAAAGTTTCTTGATTTCAGACTTTGTACATAACTCTAGAATACTCTGAAGTGGGCAGCACATGACTACCCCTACACAATGCAATAATTTTACTTCTTTCCCAGTGAAATTATGATGTATAAGATACACGGCACAAAATTTTTTGATTTGAATTGTACATTAATATTGAGTTTCTTTTTATGACAACATGTAAATCTATTTCGAAGTACCAGTTTATTGCGTATAAATCCAAATCTGGACTCCAGAAAAGCATATGCTGACTTCCTCATTTCGAATTGAGTGAAAATAGAATCACATATCACATAATGTACTTGGTACTGAAAATGTGTACTCAATAAAATACACAGCCCAACGTTTTTGGCATTGATATAATACCACATCAATTGAAATTGGGTGCATTTAGTAGCTTATTAGTCTAAACAGAGTGATATTCATAATGACGTGCAAAATCTTCATCAGAATGTGATAAACATTTAATTCACATCTTGTGAAATAAATGATTATTGGTAAATTTTGAAGCAGAACATAAAACTATTACAAAAGTATATTCTCTCGTGAATGGAATGAACTAGATCCACGATAATGATGTCAACAGATTTGTTGTATAATATTGGATATGGAAAGTGAACCTTTTGGATGATTCTAATTACTTTTTAAATTTCATATAATTTTTTTTTTTGCTAAATTTATGCGAAAAACATGCAATTTCTCGAGAATGATTCGTGCCAGTGTTTAAAAGTTCGTGTTATTCGTTTTATAATGAAAAATTTATTTTTATTTTACAGTGTCGAAAGTAATGATTTTTGAAGGATTCTTTTTTTTTCAGAAATTCATTCGTAAATCCCGCAACATCTTGAGAACGGGTTCATGATAACGTTTTGAACTTTGTATCATTCGTTTTATAATGAAAAATTATGTCTGAAATGATTATTAATTATTATTATTATTGTAATTATATTTTCAGTTATGCCAATTAGTTTTTAAATTATTATTTTAATGTCAATAATATTTATTGTTATTATTTTTTTTTTCAAAAATTCACTCAAAAATTGGGGGGAACATCTTCCCAGCATTCGTTTGCTTTTAAAATAAATAGCTTTCCAATATTCCCTGATTGTAATCATCATAGCAAATTCTGTTCGATAAGCTTTCAGATCTTTGCTGATTTTAAAGGGTTTTAACTTATTCATACGACGATATTGCGCTTACTATTTTCGAAAAATTACCTAAAAGTGACTTTTCATTCCAACTGCTGCCATCATGCTTTGAGAATATATTGCCATTTCCATTTCTCCAGATTCTATTTTGAGTTCTCTCTCAACTAGAAGGAAGCATTTAAACATTTCGAGGAGGGGGGGGGGGAGGGTGCCCCAGGAGAGTCCTAATGGGGACTATTAGGTCGGACGGACTGACACGGGTCATTTGAAAATGGGGTTCATTTTTTCCCCCCTCTTCTCAAGGCGTATTTTTCAGCGGGCGTAAGGTACCTCGATGTCAGAAGTTAGTCTACAACCGTGACGGCTAGCCGGTAACGAACGTCGCGTGCTTGTTATTTATTTATTTATTTTTTGGATATGCTTGTTTGTTAACTTTGATTGAATAATTCGAATTCTATAATTCCTAGTAGTCTTGTCGTAGAGAAATGTTTTAATTCTATATTAATATTGCTTAAAAAAAAATTAAATTAAAGCTGGTGTGTGCAGCACATGACTATCCATGCCCACATATCTTTTCCTGTAGCGAAAGTCATGTCTTTCCTTATATTAGATTTTTTTAAACAGGAAATGTAAAACGAACAGTAGGTTGAAATCTTTAACAAACCACTTCATTTCCCCTAGAATTTGATGTTAAATGCATATCAGTCATTGTTTAAGCTATATTTATATTGTAAAATATCTGCAAGCATGTTACTGAAATTTTTAGGGGAGTCAATTGTCCATAATGGAGAGTAAGGCTTCCTGATAGTTATGATAATATATATATATATATATATATATATATATATATATATATATATATATATATGTATATATATATTATCATTTCACATTTGTTTTACAGACCATTTTCAATAAATGATCAATCTCTGGTATTTATAATACAAGTACATTAACATTCTTACAATATATATATGTATATATATATATATATATATATATATATATATATATACAAAATAACGCTTCGGCTGGCGATAATTAGCTGAATATTTCAGAAATGAACCTGGAATTTTCATGAACGCCTGTAATTGCGATTTTTCTGATAGTTTGCCGAAACCATCAGCAAAGTAGCAGGAAAAAATGAGCAAAGGTTTCAGAATGTTTTACAGTGCATAAGAGATTCCGAGAGATAGATGTTTCAGGGGAAATGAATCAAGTGACATCGCCAGAACCGGAAGTAGTGTTTCTTTCAGGACTTTTTGGCCGGGGAATGAAACTTTAGGGGGGAGGACAAGTTGTTTTATATTTTCCCTATATAAATATATCTAAATGCTGTTATATAAATAGAAACTAGGTTAACATAAAATGTCTCCGTGTGTGTGTGTGGGGGGGGGGGGGGGCGTATGTCTGAAAGAACCACTGACCGGAAGTGGACATCCTTAGGGAGTCTCTTAAACCCTTCTAGAATATAATGATGAATCCAATGTCAGTCATTTTCTAAGCTCTATCTATAACAGAAGCTGAGAAACAGATTTTTCAAAGACCGCTTTTGTAGTAAGGCAATATTTTTACCACCAATAACACAGGGGCGTCCTGAGCTGCAAGCAACCCATACGACTGCATGTTTAGAGAGTGCCTCGAAATTGTAAAGGATATTTTTTTTGCCCTAAACTGCGTTTGGAGCTAATTATTTCAAAGTAGCATCTTACCACTCATTGCCCCTCCTACACTTTCTTTTATTATTTTGTGTTATTCTGAAATTTACCTCTAGTCATTTAGATTTCAGTAGTTGCAATCTGAATAGGGTTTGAAGCAAAGTCCTTCTCGTATACGAAGTATGGAATATTTACCGCGTAAACAAGTCATAAAAATTCGAAAGAGGCCGATTTTTCATTTTTACCCCTTGAACAAAATAAATAATCGCAGTTCGGGTTACACAAAATTCGGGTTAATTGGGCTCGGATTATCGAATCGTTACTGTTTTAATAAAATTGCGATTAAAAATAGGGGTTCGAGGAATTATGATTAATGGAATCGGGATGAAAGATGATAGTTCCCCTGTTGGGGAATTTTTGGCATCGCTCCTAGGTGGGAACCTCAGCATACCACTGCACCAACAGAATGTATAATTGAACAAGAAAGATCAATCATGCATAAGCATTGATTATGAAACACTTTCAACTGAAATGCAATTTCATTTAAAAATTTCTAAAATGTGATACATTCAGTGGTGATATCTTTTACATTATCACAGTACTACAGTAATTTATTATACTTAAATAATTAAAACTGTATCGAAATATAAATAATCTGATTTTCTATGCAAAATCAATGAATATTTCATTCATATAACTTGTATTCCAGACTCCAGAGCTAAATAATTTTGTGTGAAAAAAATTCAGCAGTTCTTATGTAACTCACCTTACAATCGCTTGAGATATTTGCATTCTGCACATAAGTTAAAATTAGGCTTCGTTGAGGAAATAATAAAAGTTTAGGAATCATTTAAAATCACAACTATTGTAATTGCATAGGCACGGAATTTAGATACACAGATAATACACGGATACACAAATAATATGTGTGTGTGTATGTATGTGTATTCAAAGTATTGGAATCGTGTCGAAGATCGGAACTCGAATTTTTGAAGGATCTACACGGTTTGGGACTTCTAGAACACGAAAAACTATTTTTAGGAAGACGTCTGTGTGTGTAAGGGTGTATCTGTTTATGTTTCTGTGTGTCTGTGAGGATATTACATCCACTCTAATTGAAAAACTAATGGACCGAATTTCATAAAATTTGGTAGGTATGTTTTTTGTGGGAAATCTTGATGTTCAGTAGATTATAGTACGATTCGTAATAAAAGAATCTGCCTTCTTTGCGAAATGGCCGACAGAAATTGCCTTTATCCACTCTAGCTAAAAACTAATGGACCAAATTTAACAAAATTTGGTATATAAATCACTTGTAGGTTATTCTAGTACGATTCGGGAAAAAGGAACGGGCTGTTTTTGCGAAATGGCCCGCAAAAATTGTTAAATATAAAAATAAAAGACTACATGTGCTCAATTATGTCAATTAAATACCCATTTTATACATGATTTTTGACAACGAAAAGAATAAGACTAACCCCATTACTCTAGGACTAGCCGTTCTTGAGATATTTTAGGTTTTTCGCGTTTTCGCTACGCCACCTTTGACAATAAGTCCAGCTATCAAATGAAAACCAAATTTAAGTTTAACGTGCAAATTCAGTGTCATTTAAAATACTTATGGCTGTTATTTTGTGCAGATGAACTCAAATTATTATTGAAGAAATAAAGAGAACGTGAATATGAGTCTGCAGAGAAAGACACGTGCTGTCCACATCAGAATTTTTAACAATATTACAACAATGATTTATAGAAGTGAACGTGGATTATTTGCAGGTTATTTCGAGAAAAAATGTATGATTTATATTTAAAGATCCACCAAATTTTTGTAGAATAAAATGTTCAACAAATTTAAGCTGTGTACCAAATTTTAACTCTCTAGAACAGGGGTGGCCAACCCAAATGACCTTGCGGGCCACTTCAGAAAAACATTATAATCCCGCGGGCCGCATATATATATATATATATATATATATATATATATATATATATATATATATATATATATATATATATATATTATTGCCAATGGCCAGGCACTTGACTCATCGTCATTAGACCATAATTCGGCCTTATATGTGATCCATTTAGCCGTCCTAGGGACGTTGCCCCAGGTGCACCAGAGGGGGGGGGGGCGGAACACACTGCGCCCGCAACACAACAACATCCATGCCTTACGTGGGGCTCGAACCCACAACATGGCGGTCGAGCGATTGCTTTGGAAACGTATGCCTTGACCACTCGACCACCACGTCGGCCCGAGGGCCGCATATAAAAATATATATCTTTATATTAGATTTGAACCCATTACAAACATTTATTGGAGTGAAAATTTAAAACAGAATGAATTATTATTATTGTTTTCATTATTTTTCATGTATACAAACATAGATAATATAATAATAATAATGCAATGATCGAATAATGTTTAATTTATTTAATTAGTGAGATATTTGTTTCTCAACTCTTTCACTTAGTTTTTGCAAGTCGATCTCGATAAATTTCATTTTCGAAAAAAAACGATTCACAAGTGTAAGTTGATCCAAAAGCGCTCACAACTTTTTGTGCCAGATCTCTCAAATTGGAAAATTTTTCTTTTGTGACATAAGTGTTATAAAAATCTATTTTTGATTCAGATGTTTCAAAAATGTGTTTTAATTCATTATTGCATTGTAAGTCAATCAGTTCCATTTGGAGATATTCTGGGGCCGACTCGACATCGACATGAAAGGGAGATGAATATATTTCAAATAATTTTTTGTATTTTTCTAAAATGCAATACTGCCCATGCAATACTGCCCACTTCTAAGTATGTATAAAAACAGAAGCAACGTGTAAAATAGAAACAGTTATGGGATTTATTTGTTACAAAACACTACACTAAAAACAAAAATATTGCACTAAATAATCGTATTTTGCAAAGTTGTAATGAATCTCGCGGGCCGCGGGTTGGCCACCCCTGGACTAGACTATACTGCCCACTGGACTAGACCTGGACTAGACTATACTAGACTATACTGCCCACTTCTAAGTATGTATAAAAACAGAAGCAACGTGTAAAATAGAAACAGTTATGGGATTTATTTGTTACAAAACACTACACTAAAAACAAAAATATTGCACTAAATAATCGTATTTTGTAAAGTTGTAATGAATCTCGCGGACCGCAAAATTATTCAAGGCGGGCCGCATGCGGCCCACGGGCCGCGGGTTGGCCACCCCTGCTCTAGAACGTAGGAAAGTGCATTAAAAATGCTATCAAATTAAGTATATCACGAAGAGTTATATAAAATTAAAAAAAAAATTTGAAAAATTGTTTTCTACCAAATTTATTTTATAATGTGAAGCCTCTTTCATATACAAAATGATCAAACTGTTGGAAAGATATTTATTACATAATATATCTCTTTTTTTCTTTCTGGATGATATCCCAAAAGTCAGAATTTAATTGAATTTGTTTTTTTCCCTATATTAAATAATTTTTAATTAAAAAACTACTTAATATATTTTACTGAGATTTTTTTTATATATTTTATGGGATAATGTGAATATTTCCTAAAAATTTCGAAGCAATCTGTGAATTTGAAATTTGCTTAAAAAATGTTTGAAAAATTAGGTCCCATAGGGTTCAATGTATTTCATTTTTTCAACCCGGGTTCAATAAAAAACTAATCGGGTGATATTATTTATTTATATTCCCATAGGTCCCACAGACCGTCTGAAAAACATACTAAAATTTCATTTTGATAAAGTCATTTTTACGGCAGTTATCGCGCTAACGGACAGACAGACAGACAGACAGACAGAATGGACAAAGACATAAACACTTTTCAACTATGTTGTAAAGTGTTAAAAACTGGTGGAGGTGTTGTTATAATACACGGCAGTGCTCAGTTCCAGCTTTTCAGAGTTTAGAACATAGCTCAGGCGCTACAGTGAATTAAGGAAAGACTTGAAACTCTCTAAACCGGCGTTCTACCTACTGAACTACCGGGTATGAGGGGAACCTCGCGGATACTTTACTGTATATATAAACAGGAAATAAATTTCACGAAGATTGGTTCCAGTTCATTGCAAGGAAAAGGTCTTTTGCACTCCATTTTTCGCTTTCTGTAAACTGATGCCGGATTGTCAGAAAGTTAACCAGACGTCACTCCGTAACGAATGACGGTTGTTTGTTTTTTCTGGTTGCACTGGGAAACAGCGGATGTCTGCTGTAATGAGGTCGTGGTGGTACGTCCCCTTGCCCACAGTTAAAAGGTTATAATTTCATAGCAGAACTGTCTATTCTGTACCATACAGCTGAACTAAGACTAACTGACTTGAGGACGAACCACACAGGTCAAACTGAAGATAGAAATACTTTAAAAATAAAGACAATCACAAAAAGTTGGGTACAATTCTTTTATTAAAATCTCCGTTTTACGTCTTACAAAAACCACACGGCCATTGTTGGGCAAAGTCTTTTATTAAAATTTCCGTTTTACGTCTTACAAAAATCACACGGCCATAGCGCTTTCGAGCAGCCCTTCATCAGTGCCGCTGCGCGGACATTTCGCAAAAAAAAATGCTGCAGGTTCAATTTTTTGAGGATCCGTCAAATTTTAATAGATTAAAATGTTTTACTAAAGAAAGCTGTTTACTAAATTTTTGCTTTCTGGGATATAGGAAAGAGTGTTTAAAATGCCATCAAAGAAGTTGAACACAGACAGGCGGTAACACAACCGTCATGACGAGTTAAATAAAACCATTTAAATATGATAGTCAATCAAATCAATAAAATATTGGAATTGAGCAGCACATGCTTTTCTCTTGCATAACGACTTGACTTCTTTTGCAGCAAAATAATGGCGTATAAGATCCACAGCACTATGTTTTGGGCATTGAATTAACATCACGTAAATTGAAATTGAGAGCTTTTAGAGAATTATTAGTCCAAACGGAATAAGTTATTCATACTCACGTGCGAAATTCTCATCAAAATGTCAATGGCATTTGATGAATATCCCGGAGATAAATGACAATCGACGCATTCTTTGACGTCAAAATACAAAACTATTACAAAAAGTATCTTCTCTCATGAATGGAATGAACTGGATCGATCCACGAGAATGATGTTAGCAGATTTGTTTCATAATAATGTTGCAAACGTGTGAAACCCCCTCTCTGGAGTCTCTTTTAAAAACCAGACGGAGAAGACACCCGTATAACCTCTCCTGTGACGTGAATCTAGGATTGCAATATACTGATGTTTGAAGTGGGAGGGGTTTTCCATATTTGGCGATTTATCGTCAATTTAGCGATATTTGTCGACTTTTTAAAACTTCTAGAATTCTCTCATATCTTGTAGAATATTAGTTATTTCGAGGTGTTTCCCGAACCTTCGAAGTGTGCCTTTACGGGCGTTTTCTCCGTCTGGTTTTCAAAAGAGACTCCAGTGATGGGATTTTACACGTTCGCAACAATAATGTTTACAGAATCTGAACATATTTGATAATAATATATTTTTTAATTCTATGTAATTTTTTTCATAAATTTATTTGAAAAACGGTATCTCGAGAATGGTCCATGCTAGTGTTCTAAAGTTGGTTTCATTCTTTTTCTAATGAAAAATTACATGAGAAATTATTATTTTTTTAACAGCATTGAAGGGACTGATTTTTTAATGATTTTGAAAACCTTGCGATATCTTGAGTTCGGTGTCAGCGTTCTAACATTTCATTCGTTTTCTATTGAAAATTTATGTGCGAAATGACTATTTATTTATCATTATTAGATCTTGATTTTTTAAAGTATATTTAAGAAATGTAATTCGCAAATTTAGGGGAAGGGTGTTCCAAACGTAAGATTGCGTTTAAAATCAATTGTGTTTCATTATTTACAGGTTGTAATAATAATAATCGTACCAAATAATTTTCGAAACGCTGCATTCACTCGTGAGACATCGCTTTCACACACACACACACACACACACACTAGCATTCATACACACAAGTATGACCTCATAAATGTTTAATTCGAGTTTAGGTGTGTTTTAAAAGTGCTCTTTTGTCAAAAACAGTAATTCAAATTTTCAATCTCGTCACAATATACTTTCCCTATAAATTATACTATGTATATAAGGAAAGCAACAATCATTTTATAGTATTTAATTTTACTTTAACGAACAATAGGCACCAATTTTACATCACTAGCATATACCGAGACTGATAATCATCTATTTCCCCTGTTGATAGGACTGTGAAGATTCTAAGAGAACATACAATGAAGATACATGCTGTACTGATTATTTAACTCTACATGTGCATCTAAAATATACTACTATTTGTAGATTATATTTAAATGCTAATTTCTTAAATTAATACTATTTTGTACATTGCTCCAGTTGATGGCCTCAATACCCACCTATAAAGTGCATATAGGGATCAAAATTATATTATTGTGATATCTTAAGGTAGTCCACAGTGTTAACTAAAATTTAACAGAAAATAATGGAATTTATTTAGGACATAGAGTCCTTATATATCAGTATAATTAAAAAACATTAGATGGCATTATTCTCTTAGAGACATATCAGTTTATCCGGAAAGAAGTAATGCCAGAATTGTATTTAGTGGTTGGTTAAGTTTCGACGACTTAATGGGACGACTTAACATCATTCTTTTTAAATTTTGGAAAATTAATGCTTTTCTCATATAGTTGAAAAACAGTACAGTACCTGATGAGGCCAATATCAATTGCTATTGATACCCTTGGAGCACTACCCTTTCCCATGAGTTGGTCTTGGTTCGCTTCAGTTCTTTAGCTGGTTTCTTTCAGTTGTTTTAGATGGTACCTCTGTCGTAATTTTCAGTTTTCTAATTTTAAGTGTTCGATTAATTAATCATGTTTAGATTTCCTGCATTAAACATGCGACCAGTGAGTATCAAAAGAAGGGTATTTTACGTGGCTCAGTTTTCCTTTAAAATGTCCTTCAGGAAACATTTCTTTAGCAGAAAGGCCTTTCTTTAGCAAAAATAATACACTTTGTGTATTATTTTTTAATCTTATTTATTCTAGTTATTTTTATCTTTGTTACTTTTTTTTTGATCTTACATTATGAAATTTCGAGACTTTACCATCTTATCACCTTCTCCTGCCAACAATTGGGAGGGAGATTCAACAAGGCAAAGGCCAGTCTCTTGGCAACATGACCAGTTCTATAGTCATGATGCGAAGAAAAGGATACCTTCCTAAACTATTGTAAAATTCGTTTTTTCTTCTGAATGGAACGTGCTGTATGCACGAAAATTATGTTTATTTATCACAAAATATTCCATATGGAAAACCAACTTACTTAACGAAACTTAATAGTTTTTATATTTTATTTTATATTACTTTCTTTTATAAATGTATTCGAAAAAAGTACAATATCTAGAGAACGAATCATGGCATATATTTTTAAAATAAGTGCCATTCATTCTATAATGCTACACTACAGGTAAAATATTTGGTTATTTAACTTTATATTTTCCAGATTTTTTGAATGAATTTTTAAAAACGTCATTAAAAAGCAGGAAATTACGCCATTAAATATCGTCATAAATAGCGCTTTTAAAAATGTTCAAACGCGGTTTAAATCAATAGGGTTTCAGTATATATACATAGATTGTAATAATTGGATGAAGTTTTATTTGAATCGCTTCATTCTTTCTTGATATATCAGGCGCATATGCACTTGCGCATATGCGCACACATACACACATCACATCATAAACATTCGATTCGAGTTCAGAGAGGATTGGACCTTGACGTTGTAACGTCAGGAAGTTGAATTCGGATGCTTAAATTTCCGCCACATTAATTTATTATGCTACGAGAAAAGTAATTGCTTTTTAGAAAAAGGTTTTCATGGAATCGCGAGACCTTTAAAGTAACTGCAGCAAGTGCACATATTCCTCGTACCACTCAATGGCGGGAATCCATGCAGCAAGAAGCAATAAAAGTGTCAAAGTTCGTCTGTTTTACCGTCGTCAATTAAAAACTGGGAAGGTCTACTTCTGTAAGAGGTATACTGCGAACTTGTTGTTAAACTTCTTAGTACATAAATGCTTAGTTATTACTTTCCCAACATGTATAGTATAATATTTAGAGAAAATATTGTGATGAGGTCAAATATTCGAATTCGAGTTTTCGCCGAATTTACACATTTTGAGCTACCTTGAATCAGAATCGAACGTGTTTGAGGTGATGTCTCCGTGTTCTTGTGTCTCTGTGTCTGTATGTGTGTTTGTGTGTGTGTGAGTTCGTGGACGCGAGGACACAAAGGGGATTCAGCCAGAAGCGGACGAAGGGAAATTTTTGCTTCAAGATGAGAGTAATTTAGGTGCTTCCTCCTTACAACAAAAGCGCCATGATCCTTTGGTCTTCTGAAATTTAAAAGAAATTCAACCAGGTTGTAAACCATATCATACCTACACTGGGAAACCATTTAATAAAAATGAAACGAACAGTGATGTTTTGATAGTTTTAATGAATTTCAGGCTGTAACAAAATACGTGTAATAGGTATTAGGTTTTAGAGGCCTTGCACTGTAAAGCCCTACTCAGAACTTACTCTCTAAAAATTACCCAGTAAATACGGAAACATCAAATGTTTACTTTTGGTTTTGGCAACTCTTTGAAAGCTAATTTTTCTAGCTTTTATCATTGCAAATTTTCGTAAAATGCTAGCAGTATTAAGAACAGTGCTCTCAGTTAACATTGTGGTCGTCACTGTCCACATAAACTTTCTTGAGAAACAATGGTTCTTGAACGGGTTTTAAAGTTTTAATTAACTTGAGTTTAGAAACATTTCTTTCTGCATTTGCGCAGCAGAAATTGGCAATGTTATAAAAATTCGTATATGGATACATAAACATTGGGGAACGTCTCCCCTTTAAACTGGGTTGTTTGTTCCTGCTCTGAGGAATAAGCGGCTTTATGGGTAGCCTCGCCGTTCCTCACAGACGGACTGAGCACATTTCCAGGCGATGGAGTGTGCAGCAGGCGACTCCGTTTCTGCTCAAACACCTATCGATCATGCTAGGAATCAGTGCCCGAATTATAAGTTCGTAGTAAAAGCTTTCTTTTGGCCTGATCGTATAGTGTCGATCTTATAAGGGAAAAACTATTTCAAATATTGTCCGAAGTATTGATGAGGTAAGGGAAATGGACACCTTAAAAATTGAAGGGCTCTAGCATTTGCCTTATTTCCTTATGGTAAAAGATAACCCTTTATCTTCCAGGACAATATTCTATGAACAGTCAACAAGTACAAATCTTTTATTACAATTATTTACTAAGATTGGAATAAAAAATTACCCGTGAATAAAAATATTTTTTAGTAACCAGCATCAGAAAAAAACCAAGAAAGATCAATCATGCTTAAAGCATTGATTATGAAACACTTTCCAACTTCAATGCAATTTTATTTAAAAAAGTCAAAAATGCAATACATTCCTCGGTAATATTTTAAAACTTATCACAATACTACATTAATTTATTTTAATTGAAAACTTAAACCTTCATTGAAAAAAATGAACTTCATTCAAATGACGGCATTGAAATATAAATTGCCTGGTTTAAATATCTCTAAAATGCGATACATTCCACGGTAATATTTTTAAAACTATCATAATACTACGATAATTTATTATATTTGAAAACTTCATCGAAAACAACTGAAATTAATTCAAATGATGTCATAGAAAAAATAACACGCCTGGATCTCTCTATAAAAACAGAATTTCATTCATAACTTTCTCCCATTCATTTCATTTATCACAATACTATAATAATTTATTTTATTTAAAAATTAAGACCATGGAGCCACAAGTAATTAAACTCTATGCTTAAAACTTCATCGAAAAAAATCATCCTTCTTTTTATAAAATCAATTAATATTTCAATCATATCAGCCATGCAGACTCCATGGACTAAATGATTTTGTGTTAAAAAAGTACAGCAACTCTAATACAACTCATTCTATATATTTTGCTGTTTACATTTTACATAAGTGAAAAATAGGCTTAGTTGTAGAAATAATCAAATTTGGATAATCATTTAAACTGAAATATATTGTATTTGCGTTGTTTCGGTATGTAGATGCACAGAATTTAAGCGAAAATAAAGTAGTTTTAGGACGGATACAACACTCAATATGAATTAAAAAGAACTTAAAAAATCACGATTTCGAAACAAGATGGATGCCATATATCATTTTGAAGTGGGTCATGTGATCGTTTCATATCATGGTCACGTGATCGTTTCATATAAGAGGTGTAATTATTATTTTAATTTTTATTTAAAGAACTACTGAATATATTTCGTTGAATTTTCTTTTTATATATTTTATGGAACAATTTGAATATTACCTAAAATTTTCGAAGCAATTTGTGAATTTTAAATCCGCTTAAAAAATGTTTGAAAAATTAGGTCCCATAGGGCTCAATGTATTTCATTTTTTCAACCCGGGTTCAATCCAAAACTAATTGGGTGATATTATTCATTTATATTCCCATAGGTCCTACAGACCGTCTGAACAACATACTAAAATTTCATTTTGATTAAGTCATTTTTACGGCAGTTATCGTGCTAACGGACAGACAGACAGGCAGACAGACAGACAGAATGAACAAAGTCATAAACACTTTTCAACTTTGTTGTAAAGTGTTAAAAATGAAATTGTTTCGACTAATTTATATCTTTTAATTTTGGAAGGAAAACGATCCTCCTTCTCCAGGATAAGAGTAGAGTTGCAAAAACTGGGAATTTTGGGGGATAAACCGGGAAATTTAGAAGTATTGGAAACTTTGATGAGAAGAAACCAATTTCGCATTTCTTATATGGGTCATTTTTTCTAAACGGGCTTTTTCATCTTTCTTGTTACAATACATTTTTTTAACACTTTACAACAAAGTTGAAAAGTGTTTATGACTTTGTTCATTCTGTCTGTCTGTCTGTCTGTCTGTCTGTCCGTTAGCACGATAACTGCCGTAAAAATGACTTAATCAAAATGAAATTTTAGTATGTTGTTCAGACGGTCTGTAGGACCTATGGGAATATAAATGAATAATATCACACAATTAGTTTTGGATTGAACCCGGGTTGAAAAAATGAAATACATTGAGCCCTATGGGACCTACATTTTCTAACATTTTTTAAGCGGATTTAAAATTCACAAATTGCTTCGAAAATTTTAGGTAATAGTCAAATTGTTCCATAAAATATATAAAAAAAAATTCAGCTAAATATATTCAGTAGTTTTTTAAATAAAAATTAAAATAATAATTACACATCTTATATGAAACGATCACGTGACCATGATATGAAACGATCACATGACCCACTTCAAAATGAGATATGGCATCCATCTTGTTTCAAATTCGTGATTTTTTAAAGTTCTTTTTAATTCATATTGAGTGTTGTATCCATCCTAAAACTATTTTATTTCTGCTTAAATTCTGTGCATCTACATACTAAAACAACACAATGACAATGTATTTGAGTTTAAATTCTCATTCAAATTTGATTATTTCTACAATTAAGCCTATTTTTCACCTATGTAAAATGTAAACAGCAAAATATGTAGAATGAGTTGTATTAGAATTACTGTATTTCTTTAACACAAAATAATTCAGTCCATGGAGTCTGCATGGCTGATATGAATGAAATATTAATTGATTTTATAAACAGAAGGACGATATTTTTCGATGAAGTTTTAAGCATAAAGTTTATGAATTGTAGCTCCATGGTCTTAATTTTTAAATAAAATAAATTATTATAGTATTGTGATGAATGAAAGAGAAAGTTATGAATGAAATCCTGCTTTTATAGAGAAATCCAGGCGTGTTATTTTTTCTATGACGTCATTTGAATTAATTTCAGTTGTTTTCGATGAAGTTTTCAAATATAATAAATTATCGTAGTATTATGATAGATTTAAAAATACTACCGTGGAATGTATTGCATTTTAGAGATATTTAAACCACGCAATTTATATTTCAATGCCGTCTTTTGAATGAAGTTCATTTTTTTCAATGAAGGTTTAAGTTTTCAAATATAATAAATCAATGTAGTATCGTGATAAATTTTAAAATATTACCGAGGAATGTATTGCATTTTCGTCTTTTTTAAATAAAATTGCATTGAAGTTGGAAAGTGTTTCATAATCAATGCTTTAAGCATGATTGATCTTTCTTGTTTATTTTTTAACTTGTTTTCTGCATTATATTTTAACATGGGTGGTTTAAACTAAACATAAAATAGCAGCAGTGATCAATTTGGGAAAATTAAATAGAAAATGCAAATTTTTATATTTTAAGACAAGTAAATACAGCATGACAGGGAAATGACCCTTAATATAGACAACTGCTTTGTTAGTATGCATATATATATATATATATATATATATATATATATATATATACATAAATAAAAATTAAATGATTTTAATCGAAAATTTTTTGCATAAACTACTGTATGTACAAAAAAACCCATCTCTAGCATATCTGTTACAAATGAGTAACTATAAGCCAAGTCTAAGGATAAAGATAGAAGGTTACATATCACTACATTGGAAAGGGGGATGAGAAGAATATTAGGATTCAAAAATCACAATTAAAAGTATATAAAAGTAAATAAAAATAAAACTCTGCAAAAATGAGAATAGGCAATAATAATCAGCTCAAGACAAGAGATCAAGAATAGAGAACAATCAATCGAAACCACACAAAAAATGGCGGTCAGTTCGAAATTGCATTCTCATCAGGACAGCCATACAATTCGAATTAAAACCGATAGAATAGCCAGTTTCTGACAATGGCGATAGTATTTAACTATAGACACCATTGGAGCTGTCTACTGGCTAGTGGAATTAGAAAAATAAATCAATTGAATTATACAAAAGCTGAAAAACAATACCTCCACGAACTGTAATGTGAAATAATAGCAGCACGTGTAAGATAAACTAGTAACTGAGCATTTCACCTCACTTCGTCAATGCGAGTGGGCGAGCATTTCACCTCACTTCGTCAATGCGAGTGGGAAGGGAATGAATACAATTGAACGATACATAATAAGTATGGAGACTTTCGAAAATAGTAAACAGTATAGGACTCAGGACAAGTGGAAAATAGACATTCTAAAATAGTAAACAGTATTAGACTCAGGCCAAGTGGTAAGTAAGGTGATAAGAATGGGTGAATTTTCAAAAATGAGTTAACCAATCAAAGATAAATAATGCATGTGTAAAATTATTACGTGGTATATTTGAAATTATTAATAATATTATTTACAAATACTTCCGGATATAGGTAGTTTTGACAAATGCGTTTAAGTTTATTGATGTGGAGAAAGTGAAACTGAGGATCAGAAAGTCGATGTATTCGAAATAGCTGGTTTAAAATGATGTTTCTAAACAATTGAATAGAATTACAAGATTGATATGATAGCAGCTTTATGATAGTGAAGTTGTAAGAATCTTTTTTATCATATAGATTGGTGATTACATGATTATTGAGGGTATCTAAATTGAGGTCTAAAAAATTAACAGTTTGACTAACGCAAGGCTCATTAGGAATTAATTCTAGGTTAGACGGGTAAAAATCAATATTAATGGGATAGGAATCATCAATGATAATACAAATTAAGTCGTCAACATATCTATATATAATGAATTAGAGTTAAAATGACATTCATAATAATAAAGATATAAGTTAGCGAGTATACTACTACTACAGCCACCTTGTGGTACACCAGATGTTTGTAAATAAATGTTATCACCTTGGATAATATAATTGTTGTATAACACAAAGTGCAAGAGCATAGGAAAATTTTTGACATTAAAAGCATCATGATTGTCCAATAATTCGTTCCTTCAAAATTTTACGAATTATGCTTTAGTTTTTGACATGAGTGTATATGTGTGCTTAGTTAGTGTAGCAAACTGAATATCAAGTTAGCCTTAAATGCAAATAAAACTCATAAACTCAGAAAGTAAGATCACATGATTTGTCATTTCCCTGTCTTCTTGGTAGACAAGGGAATGACATTAGAACAGGTGAATTACATTTAAACTAGATTTTCCTTTTAGAAGATAAAGCAAATAAGAATTTAGTTCTAAATATAAGATTGAAATCAAGGTAAAACATTTTTTTTATTTTTATAATGATATATATATATATATATATATATATATATATATATATATATATATATATATATATATATATATATATTATATATATATATATATATATATTTATATATATATATATATATATATATATATATATATATATATCATTATAAAAATAAAAAAAATGTTTTACTTTGATTTCAATCTTATATTTAGAACTAAATTCTTATTTGCTTTATCTTCTAAAAAGAAAATCTAGTTTAAATGTAATTCACCTGTTCTAATGTCATTCCCTTGTCTACCAAGAAGACAGGGAAATGACAAATCATGTGATCTTACTTTCTGAGTTTATGAGTTTTATTTGCATTTAAGGCTAACTTGATATTCAGTTTGCTACACTAACTAAGCACACATATACACTCATGTCAAAAACTAAAGCATAATTTGTAAAATTTTGAAGGAACGAATTATTGGAATGCTGGAAACCGTTCGATCTCAAACCGAAGCGTCTCGAATTCTGAATGTGCCTCAATGTGTGATCTCCAGACTGTGGCAGAGGTTCCAAACCACTGGTGATGTTACCCGACGACCAGTTCCAGGTCGGCCAAGGGTAACAACCGCACGGTTAAGACCGATATTTGGTGATAACTGCACGACGTCAGAGGAACCGTTCTGCAGACAACCAGACGACCAGCAGTTTGTATCCCCTTGACGTCTGCACAGAAATGCGCGCGTTTACAGTGAAGTTTGGAACATCGGCAGTGGAGAGGACAACAGTGGGGCAATGTGTTCAGTGACGAGTCCAGGTTTAGCCTGCAAACTGATTCGCGTCGTACCATGATCTGGAGAGAACGTGGAATGCGTTTTCACCCAGGAAACATCACGGAAAGACATCGTTTTCCGTTTTGGGGGGGGGGTCATGGTCTGGGCAGGCATCATGATGAAACGCGCTGCCCAAACCTCCACATCTTTGACAAGGGTGTCGGTTACCGGTCAAAGATACAGAGACGAAATCCTTGAGCCTACCATTCGATTGTTTCGAGGTGCTGTTGGTCCTGATTTCATATTCATGGATTATTAAGCGCCTCCTTACCGAGCGGCCTTGTTCGGCGACTTCCTTCAAACTGAAGATATCCAGCACATGCAGTGGCCTGCCAGCTCTCCTGATCTGAGTCCAATAGAGCATGTGTGGGATATGCTCGGGAGACATCTTGCAGCCTTTTGCTACCCACCAAGCTCCGTTTCGGGCTTGAAAACTCCTCTCCGTCAGGCTTGGAATTCCGTGCACACAACTCATCCAAACCCTCATCGAAGGTATGGGAAATCGTTGTGCAGTATGTGTGGCTACCCGAGGTTCTTACATACCGTTTTAAATTGCAGCGTCACATTGTTTTAATCATTCTGTTTCACTGAGGTTGACACTCGTATTGTGACCCTTGTTCTTTCAATCCTTTTCTTTGGATAATAAAAGTCGTTATTATCCTTGTTTTGCATTATTTTCTTCTTCTATAACCCCATTACACCCGCATACCGCGTTTCCTTCCATTTCGATGTAGATTTCCTGAAATTTTCACATAAATAGCAACTATGCTTAACTTTTGGACATGAGTGTATGTTAAAAAAAAATTATTTACTTTTTTATTCTGAGAATAATTAAAGACAGGTGAATGACAAGTAATAAAAATACTTACCCCAAATTGTTCAGTTTTATAATATTTCCCTGCACAGAATGATAGCTAAAACATGATCAAACTCTTGAAATGAATATGGACATTAGTAAAAAAGAATAATGCCTTATGTATATTTCATAGTCATCCATATCATAATGTTATAATTTGAAGACAGGTGAATGATAAAAAAGCTAGTTGACAGATGTAAAAAATTAATTTGAAATATTACTCTAATGCATAGTGGATTTTTTTATTACTGTTTGTATTTTAAATTATCTAATTTAATATTAAACATCAAATTTAAAGAAAACTAGAAATGAAGGCTTGTGAATTAAGTTGTGATTTCATTATTTGGCTGTTGGGACACAGAGGGAAATGTCATTTAATAAAAAAACTATATTTTTAAATATTAAAAATATAAATTGTTTCTCTAGGTAATGGGTGATAAATATGAACTACAATATAGTAAAGCTGATCGGTGTCCAAAATCAGTTCCAAGTCATTCAAACTTTTATTAAAACATCTGGGACATGTAAAAGTCCCTTTTACAGAAAATGCCCCATATGCTTTGGCTTATCCGGCACATTACGCAGTTGATACCTTAATAATCGATGCCCATTTAGATAAATTTGCCAAATCTATGTAGTTTAAAGGCAAAGTCTATTGAAATAAAATTTTTGAAAATTGAAATTACAAATTTTTTTTTAAAAATGGGCCAATTATATTAGTCACAAAATTATTAAATTGTTATTAGGACTAATATAGATTTTTTAATATCTCTCAATATTAAATGAATATAAGTGAATTAATCACTTTGTAATAAGTATTTCATTGGTCGGAATGTTTTTAACTTTAAAATATATACAAATTAAATTACAATTTATTTGTGGAATAAATTTTCATTTTTATACACAATTTAAACAGTTTCCTTGGATCTAATACATCTCTCTCAATTTTCTATGCTTTCAGCTATTTGCAATTCCGAATGAAAAAAATTAATATTAATTTTGTATCATACACATTTCTTTTACAATGCAAAATGCAATGACTAAAAATTCCCATTTTTCGGAAACTCTCAAAATTCCCAGTTTTTTCAAAAGTCCCTTCCCAAAAGTCCCGGTTTATTCCCGGGAATAAATCGGATTTTATTATTAGATCGTGTAAATATTTGGCAGTAAAACGAATGATTAAAGAAACAAAAATAAAGCAACAGATTAACGAATTAAAATGAAAACAAAAGCTAAAAAAGAAACCTGAGACTTTTTTGCGTTACATGTTAGGAAATCTACGAAAACTGCCACGTGTATAGCCTATGAATACAGCCTGAGTTTATGGTCGAACATTTCGGGGTGATTGTATATATTGTTAGAAAGTATATATGAAACAACAGTACGTGCTTTATAGTTCAAAAATTAGTGCAGATCACTTAAGTGCGCTTAACCTTTATTAAATATTGTCTTCCACCTTTGATAATATTTCCAGACAGAGCAGCAAAACTAGCAATTTAGATATTCATGAAAATTTAGATATGCTAAGTGCAATAATCCTTCTATAGTACATGGTTGTGCTTTAATTCCAAACAGCCAGCATACTCTAATTCCAAACAGAAGTTTTCTTAGTTTTTCTCTCGTATTACATGACATTGTATAAAATATTTTGAAATTTATATTATTATTATTAACAATGTAAAAATTTATTGATGTTGCCAAAATTGTGTTCAAATCGCAATTGTTCTATGAAAGTTTACCTGTAACTTTTTTTAAATATTTTGTGAGGAAAGGTATTAATTAAAATAAGAATTTTCCAGGGGGGAGGGGATTGCTTTGGTTCCTGCTAACCCCTAAATCGCCCATATCTGGATGTGTGACAAAAAGAAATAAAATAATTCATGTACTGGAGACAGTTTTGAATGATGTCCCATCTGGAATACTCATTAAAAATTTGGGGAAAAAACCCCCTGCAATTTTCTTCAGAACACTTGATTTTAGAGACTTCAAAATGATTTTATTCGATTTTTGAGCAAAATATAAATACGTATAAAATGACCACTTGTTTAACAAAATCACACATTTTAAATATTTTAATATTTAAAATTAAAAAATCGCCGCCATTTTGGAAGCATAGCCAGTATTTTTCACTGGTAACATCTTTTAAAATCTTTAATACCCCCTAAGATATAAAAAAAGGTGGTCTTGATGGATCGTGAGAGGGGGCGAGCGTGTGGAGCTCTCTCTTCTGGATCTCAGAATAGCAATTTTCATAGTTCAACAAGAATAGAACTCCAAGTAAGCTAAGTTTATATATATTATAGAAGTTGACACCAACACTAAAGTTAGTTCCACATATTCTATGAGGAACTCTAGTGTTGGTGCTGTCATCTAGCGACAAATATCAACATGAATTTTCGAAATACAAATTTTGCTGCTAAATATTTACAAATACCATTCTGTGTACTTTCATAATCCCATCGTTCTTTAAAATAAGCAAACAAACAAGCAAACAAACAAGCAAGCAACACTAACAGCAACAAAAAAATCCATGTTTAATATTTTAAATAGATAATGGGTGTCATAAAATGCATTAATTTTTTCTTCAATATAAGGGAAAGAAGTAACTGGCATTAATATACACATCATATTTTATCATCTATATCAGTTGATCAGGGGTCGGCAACTGGTGGTCCACCATTTTGTGTTTGGCGGCCGGTGACTTTCCCCTTCTTTACATTACATGTGGCCCGCAAACCTTAATAACAATAAAAAAAATTCGATTTTAGAATATTTTTATTTTGCTAGAATTTAAAATACATTTTAATAAACATTTTCTATCAAACTGTATATTTATCGAAATATAAGCAATATCATTATGTCTTTTTCTATTCCAACAATTTCTGATAGTTGAATGGCGACGTTTTGTATTTCTCAAATGTGAGATGCCTAAGTAGAGGAGCTGTGCTGAGCAGATTTTTTCACTTATGAGTGGCATTTTTATGACAGAAAAGGGTAACACTGTGCCTCAATTATTGGAGAAAGTGGATCTCTATAGGAAGTCACGTCTGCCTCAAATATATTTTGAATTTGAGACAAACTTGATTTCCTGCTTAACTGAACTTACTGTTAAACTACATGGGAAAGATAAACTCATTGCTGATTTAATAAACACATGAAAGAAGGAATCCTGCACCATTTTGTAACGTGCCGTTCTTTAGAAATTTCAGCAGTCCAATAAATGTCGCAAAAAGGATGTATTTCTTAAAAATATCGAAGTCCTTCAAAATAAATTTTCAAAGAGGTTTGTAGATTTTCACGAAAACATTTTGATCTGTAATTATTTTTTAACTCTTTTGATGTGGACATTGCTAATGTTCTGCTTTCATTCCAAATGGAAGTTTTGGAAATTCAAAATAATGATTAACTGATAAGTTCTTTTTCGGTGGATAATCTAGTTCTACAGATGCTTACCAACTAATTCTCCTGGAAACAAAAGTTTTGTGAAAAGATACATAACTGCATTTGGCAGCACTTACATATGAAAACAAGCCTTTTCTGTAATAATTAGCATAAAAAATTAATTTGGCACTCGACTAACTGATGAACATCTTCACAGCACCATGCAATTTGCACTCCATAAATGAAATCAGATATGAAAAAATTGGCAAAGACTGTACAGCAATACAAATCTCACCAATTTAAAGAAATAAATATTTATGTTGTTACTTTCCTTATATACATAATGTATACGGAAAGTATTGTGACGGGGTCGAAAATTCGAAATCGAGTTTTCGACGGGAGAGCACGTTTCAAGCATCCCTGATCACGAATCGAACATTTTTGAAGTGATGTATGTGTGTGTGTGAAAGTATGTGTGTGTGTGTGTGTCAGTGAGTCTGTGGAGACGATAACTGGCGAACGAATGGACCGATTCGAACCAAATTTGGTACAAAAATCACAATCCGTAAACACTGGAAGCCTATTGTTTTTATACGTAATCGAATGTTCAGAACCCCCCTAAATTTTCGAATAAAATTTTGAAAAAATCGTCAAAAAATCGAAACCACTAATAAAGCTACGCAAATAGACATTTCTTATGTAATTTTTCATTAGAAAACGATTGACATAAATTTTAGAACGCTAACATGAACCGTTCTCGAGATATTGCACATTTTTAAAAAAAATTATTAAAAAGTCATATAAAATGAAAAAAAAAATACTTCCTATTGAGAAACATGTTCACTTTTCATATGTAATACCATGCGATAAATTGGATGACATCACTTGCGTGGATCTAGCTCGTTTCATTCATGGGAAAAGATACTTTGAGTAATACTTTTGTATTTGAACGCCAATAGTCATTTATCTGCTGTAAGAACAACTTATTTCTTCGTCCATAACGCTTGGCGAAATTTTGGCGACGAATTTGGCGGAATGTCGACTTTTTGAAATGTTGCGAAATTAACGAAAATCTCGCCAAATGGATAAAAATGACACTAAATCAATGAAAATAACGACTAATTGTCGAAAATTCAATATCTTGGAAAGAATATTAGTATCTACTATAAGAAAAACCTATTTTTTACTGTAAAAGTAGTAAATTCATTACATTATATAAGGAAAGTTTTGTGTTGCCCACATCCGATTTTTTTAGATTAAGTTTGCTTTGTTAAATGCTTATTATTTTATCAAAATTAATTTTCATTTATCACAGCTTCTTTTTAGGAAAGATTTTTGTGTTCCATCTTTTATTATATTGTAATTTTTGTGTACATTATCTTTGCGATAGAATTTTATTAGAACAGAATATTAATATTATTGAATATTGAAGTTTGCAATTGAACGACATTAATATTTTGAATATAAAGATTTTCTATATTGAATATTACATTTTCTTATTTGACCCATATTAATTTATTCGTTCAACTTATTTAATTTCAGTTTCTGCTGCATCTATAAATTATGTTTAATTACAGCAGGACTTATCTTAAATTAAAACATTTTTATAAATTTTTCGCAAAAAATTGTTATTAATTTCCTGAAAATGAAAGTTTGACTCGGATACATCCAATATTTATTTAGAAATTTTCCCAGTATTATACAATTGTCTTTATATATTTTTTATATATAGGTAATGGAATATCTAAATGTGTGTATTTATATTCATTTCTTTCTCAGTGTGTCATTCATAACATACATTTTGGTTAAACTGTATTTGTTTATGCGTATGGTTATTGTACGATGTAGATCATATGTAATGCGTTCCAGTGCTAAAGATAACAATGAACTGAATGTTTACTATTTCAGCACAAATATTTATGTAATATTGTGTTATCCTCGTCGTTGATGTGTATCATTAAAAAACGTCGAACTAGGAAAAATTTTTGAAACAGACCCTTTTGGGAAAAATACGCATTTATGACATTTTTTTCGGTAAACTTAAAAAAAACCCCCGGATAATCAGCCACTCCGAACGTAAAATAAACGGAGAAGCAAAGCAAAATTTGGCTGAATAAACGGAAGAATCCGTGAAAAACGGAGCATCTGGCAACCCTAGCCTCTTCATTGCAGGCACTACTGGTTGCTACTGGCCACCTAAGCTACTGGCACCCCTGACTGATAAGATAACATTTGAAGCTTTTATAAAATATAGTAGATGTAGTTGTGATTTTAAAAGTTATCAATAGATGGCAGCACTACAGAAGACACAATGAATTTCAGCTCAGATCTTAAATTTCATGAGACTCCCGTATGGAATCTTATTTTACACCGTAGGTACAGTGTCTAGAAGAAAGTTCTAAGACACTGTACCGTAGGCTTCCGACATTTTTGACATTTTAAAATTATTTGCGGTAGTTAATACATCGTGTAATAGTGAACTTAAATTATCAAAATGTATTGTTTCATTTTTAAAATTGCTTTTTATTGTTGTTTAGATAAAATTATTTCCTTCGCCAGAGCTGATGATACAAATTCTGGACCCCTCTCTCAGTGTTGGATTACGCAATAGCATACTAAGCAAATGCTTAGGGCATCAATAAAAGTTCAAAATGTGTTTTTTATATATGTTTACTTATTGCTTATATAATAAGTGAGAGCATTGGATTTTTTAACATCGGCTCCATTAAACTTATGGGGCCCGAGCGACCTTAAAAAATTCCTCTCTTTCAGGATTATATAGGGGTTGCCTCCTTCAGTGGTGACTTTATTATATCCCATCAATATTAATATAATCAAGTGGTTAGTATCATGGAAACTAGTAACATAATCAGTCCGCATAAAAACTGTCGTTGGGAGGAGGTTGAGCTCTGGGCGAAATTTCGTAAGCCCGGTTAATGCCAACCTAATGGCTACGGGACTTCAACATTCTAGAGTGTCTTTTTCAATTGCAATTTCATTATATCTCTTTAAAAATTTAAATATAGCTAATTATGCTGCATTGGGAGCCAAGACCACAGCAACCCTAAGATAAAACGACTCTGTTAAGGCCACATTATCCATTGGGCCTATGTGGCCCTTCTCCTAAAATGACTGAGGCTCAAGGCCATAACTAAGCAGGGGCCAGAGGGGGATAAGCTCCCCCACGAGGTATACCCAGAACCCCTTAATCTATATAAATAAAATTTAAAATCTGGTCTGTCTGTCTGTCTGTTTGTCCCGTCATCACGGGAGAACGGCTGATCCGAATTTGATGAAATTTGGTGGGTAGCCTGGAAATAGTCCCACTTAAAATTTAATTCATGGAGTTTTTATGATCTACGTTCTCGAGATATTAGTAAAAAACGAAATTTTCGTTTGTCTCATCATCACGGGAGAACGGCTGAACCGAATTTGATGAAATTTGGTGGGTAGCCTGGAAAAAGTCTCACTTAAAATTTAATTCATGTTTGGAGTTTTTATGATCTACGTTCTCGAGATATTAGTAAAAAACGAAATTTTCGTTTGTCTCATCATCACGGGAGAACGGCTGAACCGAATTTGATGAAATTTTGTGGGTAGCCTGGAAATAGTCCCACTTAAAATTTAATTCATCTTTGGAGTTTTTATGATCTACGTTCTTGAGATATTAGTAAAAAACGAAATTTTCGTTTGTCTCATCATCACGGGAGAACGGCTGAACCGAATTTGATGAAATTTTGTGGATAGCCTTAAAATAGCCCCCCATAAATTTAGTCCGAGTTTCGAGTATCTAAGACCAGGGGTTGTCGAGATATTGATGAAAAACGAAACTTTTTCCTAGGAGTTTTACCCTCTAATTCCGTGGTTTATCCAAACGAAAAGCTTGAAAATTGTTTGAAAATGAATTAAAACTTTATCGCTGAGTTTGATGGGAGATTTGTTGCGTTAATTAGTCACTTTCTGAAAGCATGAACTGCTTGAAACATGATTTAAATGGGAAATCTATCTCCATGGTTTATTCTTCATAAGCTTTTACTGAGCAATGAAGAATATAAAGAAATCAAAATGGTTATTTAATTTCGCAGTTTATGAGGAAGATTCTATCTTATATCATGTTGCCCAGAAACGCAATTAAATTAAATCTGTCTGTTAATTTTAATTATTATTTTTTCGATTTGAATAATAAATGGATATAAAAATATATTTTAGAAAAGAACTATTTGATTTTTCTTATAGCATTTTTGACTGGATAATATCAGTTACGGTCTTCAGGTTTAAACGTTATTATTATTGATATTTTCGGGGATTCTTGATTCAGGGATTATTGATATTTTCAAGTTATGATGTAATTGTTTTATTATGACAAAAATTGTTGAAACTCATATATTGTACGTTGTACGAGTAATCTTCTACAAATATACGGGTATATCCCCTAATCTACGAGAATATAAGTAGTACAGGTATATTGGCATATATTGGAATCAATTACGACCTTCTGGTATAAAGAGTACTGGGATTATTGATATTTTCAATTTATTACGTCATCTCTTTTATTTTGGCAAGGATTTTTTACAATCGTATTGTAATAAGGGTAATCTTCTACTAACACACAGGCATATTTTCAAATCTGCGACAATATAAGTAATACGGGGTTGCATATATTGATTCAATTCCTTTTTTTTTTGTAAATTTGCTTAGAAAAGGGGCCAGGATGTTTTATTCTTCAGATCTGCTCGTGAAGATAATTTTGCATAGTGAAAACAGGAATTCTTAAACTTCTCTTTAGGAGCAATAAATTTAATATTTTAACAGAATTTGCACATGATTGCGAATTATAAGTTTCTTTATATTATATACTCCGTACGAAGAACGGGTATGCTGCTAGTAAAAATACTAAATGTTTAGTGGCGATATGAAATTTCATATAAAATGTCATTCAAATTTTGCATAAAAATTTTTTTTGAGATATTTTTTTTTTATAAATTTCTTCGTTTTAAAGATTTTTTAATTTAGCATAATTTGTGATTATACTAATGATCAATTTATTTACATATTTAATTTTAAAATAGTTAAAAATTATGACAAAAGTAATTAGGATACTTTTGCATTATTGTGAGGGTTCACATTATAGAGTCAAAATCAAGTGATAAGTAGGCAAGCGTTAATATTAACTTTCAGATTGTTTCTACAAATTATTATCAGCTTTATAACTAGTTAATGCTTATAGCAAAATGAATTATAATTATTATATATTTATATTGATAGCTATATGGATATTAATAACCAGCTTTTAGCTTCCAAATCTAAATATGCAATTATTTGTTAATGATTTATAAGAATTTAAATACATAATAGTAACTATTATGGTTTATAAATGCAAATGATTAATTGTGTTTTTGGTGAGTCCCTCCTTTTAGACTGTTGAGCCAACTTGAATTTCCTTCCAGTCCCTCTTCAATTTAGTCTCTGGCCAAGGCCCTGCTGGGGTCCCCAAGAAAGTTAAATAAAAGATATTATTTTCAAGTGGTAAAATATTATCAAAACTTAAATTAATAAAATTTGTCAACTTTTTCACTTGAAATGTTACTTAAGGAGTGTTCCGTTCCGCCAAGCCAGCATTCGTAATTGACAAGTGTATATTATACTTGACAAACCCCGATTTCTAGGGATTTGTAAGAAAGCTAAATATTTGATACTTTTCCCTCTGTAAAGCCGTCTCAACTGAGAGATTAATAATAATAATTATAAAAAAAAAAAGGGAAAAAAAAAATGTTACGATAACACCCAAGAAAAAATAACTTTAAAATGGCACTATTTTTACGATTTGTTCCGATTTTTATTCTTCAGTGTTGGCGGACCTACACTTCACCTCCGAGAGCAGAGGTCGTCTCGACTTGTAGGCCCACTACGAGTAGGTCTTCCAGATCGCGATCGGAGCTTCTGCTATTTGCTTCCCTTTTGTTTCTCTGCTCGATGTAAAGGAATAATAATTTGTCAGTAATGCAATAATATTCATCAAATTTGGAAGTTTAAAATTTTCTACAAATCGTAGAACAAAGTGAAACGTAAGAAAATGCTGTATTTATGCTTGTTCACAAATAATTCGATAATTTACTTTAAAATGGGTGATTTAAAAGAGTAATATTGTTGTAAATTTCCGTAAAATAAAATATTTAAAATTACTCAAATTCATTCTGGGGACAAAGATGAATGGATTCCATTCAGTTAGTCAATGATGTTTTAATAAAAGTTTGAAAAAGAACCCTGTGTATTTATTGTTTAATCAGACATTTTATTTAAATAATTTTTTAGTACATTCACTTACAGCTAAAGTATGCTGAAACTAAAATGATTACTGAATATTATCTTTTTTTTTGAATCTCATAAGATAATCATAACAAATAAACTCTGAATTTAACTTTCAATATGCTTATTTATTTATTTATTTTATTCTATTTTATTTATTTTATTTTTGTTGTTGTAAATTGTAAAATGATTTAGAATTAAGATAAAATACTAGAAGAAGATTTAGAATTAAGATATAATACTGTCATTCATTAACCTATGCACTATAATTTGTAGAAGTTCAGGTTTTCTAATATAGCACATTTTATATTCCAGTTTTTACTACCACACATTAACAAATTGTAAATAATTTTGCTTAATTATAGAGTTTGAAATACCTCATGGGTTTTGAGAATTTAATAAAGCTGTATAATAGAACTTTTCGGAATTAATATTTAATTTACAATTCCATTGAATTGAAAATGTAAGAAAGATTAAATTAGCTTTGTATTATTAAAATAACATTAACTAATATAATGAAATATGTAATTGTATGTTGGTTGCTCTTGAAATTGTATGTTTGTTGCTTTGCATTTTTTCCAAGTAATTTCAACAATTTTCAATAACATAATAACAGTTTATTCGCTACATTAAAAAAATGTGCACAACCTAAACACAAATGGCTTCTTAACCCATTCGTTTTAAATTTCAGCATGCCATAAACAAATAATAACAAGAAAGATCAATCATGCTTAAAGTATTGATTATGAAACACTTTCCAACTTCAATGCAATTTTATTTAAACATGTCTAAAATGCGATACATTCCTCGGTAATATTTTAAAATTTATCACAATACTACATTAATTTATTATATTTGAAAACTTAAACCTTCATCGAAAAAAATGAACTTCATTCAAATGACGGCATTGAAATATAAATTGCTTGGTTTAAACATCTCAAAAATGCGATACATTCCACTTTAATAATTTTAGAATTATCATAATACTACGATAATTTATTATATTTGAAAACTTCATCGAAAATAACTGAAATTCATTCAAATGACGTCATAGAAAAAATAACACGCCTGACTCACAGTCTATACAAGCAGCATTTCATTCATAAATAATTTCCTATTCATGTCATTCATCACAATACTATAGTAATTTATTTTATTTAAAAACTAGCAGCATACCCGTTCTTCGTACGGAGTATATAATATAAAGAAATTTATAATTCGCAATCATGTGCAAATTCTGTTAAAATATTAAATTTGTTGCTCATAAAGAGAAGTTTAAGAATATCTGTTCTCACTATGCAAAATTATCTTCACGGGCAGATCTGAAGAATAAAACATCCTGGCCCCATTTGTAAGCAAATTTACAAAAAAAAAAAGGAATTGAATCAATATATGCAACCCCGTACTACTTATATTGTCGCAGATTAGAAAATATGCCAGTGTGTAAGTAGAAGCTTACCCGTATTGCAATATGTGTCTCAAAAATATTTGCCAAAATAAAAGAGATGACATAAAAATTGAAAGTATCAATAATCCCCGTAATCTTAATACCAGAAGGTCGTAATTGATTCGAATATATGCCAATATATATCAAAATATATGCCAATATACCTGTACTACTTATATTCTCGTAGATTGGAATATATACCCATGCATTTGTAGAAGATTACTCGTACAACGTACTATATATGAGTTTCAACAATTTTCGTCATAATAAAACAATTCCATAATAATTTGAAAATATCAGTAATCCCTGAATCAACAGTCCCCGAAAATATCAATAATAATGATGTTTAAACCTGAAGATTGATATTATCCAGTCAAAAATTCAATGTCAATGAAATTTATTTTATATACATATTTTTACTATTCAAATCGGAAAAGATTTAATAAAAATCATATGCCGCATAACATATTGGATCCGTTGCTAAGCGACATAATATCAATTGCTTTAAATAAATTGATGGAAATCATATCATCTGAATAATGCAATCTCCATGGAAGGTTTGGCGACATTTTCGTCAATTTAGCTATAACTTAAAAAATCGCCAAATTTATCGCCAAGTGGGACTGTAGAACTGATAATCCCATTATGCGACAAATTGACGAAACATCATCACAATACTATCCCCTAACAAAACACAATTAATTTCATCTATTAAGCGCGATTTTATCAATTTCATGATATTTTTATGGATTTAGAAATATTTTTACCAATTTGGTGATATTAAAAAAAACCCCTTAAATGTGTTACTAAGTAGGATGGATGGACTGACCGACATATGCTACAGAAACATCATTTCAGTACTTTATTCTAAAAAAAACAAATTTAATTTCATTGATTTGGGTCATTTTTATCAATTTGGAGACATTTCCACTAATTTGGTAAAGTTTTAAGAAAAGTTACCAAGTTATTTAGAGATATTCCTCTAAATTCGTAATTCTGAATTTGCAGATCTGAAGAATAAAATATCCTGATCCCGTTTGTATATACTAAATGAAAACAGTAAAATTGTATTAGAGGATACATACACCCGTTCTACTCTTTTTCTGCTTCAACAATCGGCTAAATGAATTTATTGGGTAAACACAATATATGAGTTTATTAGCTAAACACAATATATGAGCTTGAAACCTCTTTGCTAAAATAAATGAAAGTGATGTACGCAGTCCGCAATATAAATAATTAAAAGAACAATCAAACCGTTCATTTATAAAATATATTTTTACATCCATTTATTTATTATACAAATAAAAAAAATAATAATAGATATTAACAACACATTTAATTTCATTCCGTTGCCGAGCAACATGATATAAGATAGAATCTTCCTCATAAAATGCGAAATTAAATAGCCATTTTGATTTCTTTATACTTTACATCGTTGAGTAAAAGCTTGTGAGAGATGAACCATGGAGGTAGATTTTTCCATTTAAATTCATGTTTCAAACAATTTATGTTTTCCTATAGTGACTAATTAATGCAAAAATCCTGCACCAAACTCGGAAATAAAGTTTTATTTCATTTTGGCGTTTAAAACAAACGATTTTCATCCTTTCTGTTTGGATAAACCACGGAGTTGGAGAGTAGATCTCCTAAGAAAAAGTTCCGTTTTTCATTAATATCTCGACAACCCCTGGTCTTAGAAACTCGAAACTTGGACAAAATTTATGGGGGGCTATTTCAAGGCTATCCACAAAATTTCATCAAATTCGGTTCAGCCGTTCTCCCGTGATGATGGGACAGACAGACAGACAGACAGACAGATTTTCATTTTTATTTATATAGATTAAGACCATGGAGCTACAAGTAATTAAACTCTATGCGTAAAACTTCATAAAAAAAATCGTCCTTCTCTTTGTAAAATCAATGAATATTTCATTCATATCAGCTACGCAGACTCCATGAACTAAATGATTTTGTGTTAAAGAAATACAACAATTCTAATACAACTCATTCTACATATTTTGCTGTTTACATTTTACATAGGTGAAAAATAGGCTTCGTTGTATAAATAATCAAATTTGGATGAGCATTTAAACTCAAATATATTGTAATTGTGTTGTTTCAGTATGTAGATGCACAGAATTTAAGCAAAAATAAAGTGGTTTTAGGACGGATACAACACTCAATATGAATTAAAAAGAACTTTAAAAATCACGATTTTGAGACAAGATGGATGCCATATATCATTTTGAAGTGGATCACGTGATCTTTTCATATCATGGTCACGTGATCGCTTTACATAAGAGGTATTATTATTATTTTAATTTTTATTTAAAAAACTACTGAATATATTTCGCTGAATTTTTTTTATATATTTTATGGAACAATTTGAATATTATCTAAAATTTTCGAAGCAATTTTTGAATTTTTAATCTGTTTAAAAAATGTTTGAAAAATTAGGTCCCATAGGGCTCAATGTATTTCATTTTTTCAACCCGGGTTCAATCCAAAATTAATAGGGTGATATTATTCATTTATATTCCCATAGGTCCTACAGACCGTCTGAACAACATACTAAAATTTCATTTTGATTAAGTCATTTTTACGGCAGTTATCGTGCTAACGGACAGACAGAGAGACAGACAGACAGAATGAACAAAGTCATAAACACTTTTCAACTTTGTTGTAAAGTGTTAAAAATGCGCACTAAATTTTTGCTAATGTATTTTTGATTTTGCTACAACTTTTTGCCAGCATTTAGCAAAATTACTACAAAAATTTTGAAGCCAGCTTAAACCCTGGTCACATACATGCGTATAACATGTCCTTCTTGACGCACATGGCGGTTAATGTATTTTAGAGGAAAATGTAAACAAGAAAGATTAATCATGCATAACCATTGATTATGAAGCACTTTCTGACTGAAATGCAATTTCATTTAAAAATCTCTGAAATGTGATACATTCAGTAGTTATATCTTTTACATTATCACAGTACTACAGTAATTTATTGTACTTAAATATTTAAAACTGTATCGAAATATAAATCATCTGATTCTATATGCAAAATCAATGAATATTTCATTCATATAACTTGCATTCCAGACTCCAGAGCTAAATAATTTTGTGTGAAAAAAATTCAGCAATTCTTATGTAACTCACCTTACAATCGCTTGGGATATTTGCATTCTGCATAAGTTAAAATTAGGCTTCGTTGAAGAAATAATAAAAGTTTAGGGATCATTTAAAATCACAACTATTGTAATTGCGTAGGTACGGAATTTAGATACACAGGTAATACAGATACACAGATAATATATGTGTGTGCGCATGTATGTATTCAAAGTATTGGAATCGAGACTAAGATCGGAACTCGAATTTTCGAAGGATCTACACGTTTGGGGACTTCCAGAACACGAAAAACTATTTTTAGGAAGACGTCTGTGTGTGTAAGGGTGTATCTGTGTGTCTGTGAGGATATTGCATCCACTCTAACTGAAAAACTAATGGATCGAATTTAATAAAATTTGGTAGGTAAGTTTTTTGTAGGAAACCCTGATGTTCATTTGATTATAGTATGATTCGTAATAAAAGAATCTGCCTTCTTTGCGAAATGGCCGGCAGAAATTGCCTTTATCCACTCTAGCTAAAAACTAATGGAACAAATTTAACACAATTTGGTGTATAATATTTCAATAACCTACAAGTGATTTATATACCAAATTTAACAAAATTTATTATATAAATCACTTGTAGGTTATTCAAGTATGATTCGGGAAAAAGGAACGGGCTGTTTTTGCGAAATGGCCCGCAAAAATCGTTAAATATAAAAATAAAAGACTACGTGTGCTCAATTATATTAATTAAATTCCTATTTTATACGTGATTTTTGACAACAAAGAGAATAAGATTAACCCCATTACTCTAGGACTAGCCGTTCTTGAGATATTTTAGTCTTTTTTGCGTTTTCGCTACGCCACTTTTGACAATAAGTCCATCTTTCAAATGAGAACCAAATTTAAGTTTAACGTGCAAATTCAATGTCATTTAGAATACTTATGGATGTTATTTTGTGCAGATAAACTCAAATTATCATTGAAGAAATAAAGAGAACGTGAATATGAGTGTGCAGTGAAAGACATGTGCTGTCCACATCAGAATTTTTAACAATATTACAACAATGATTTATAGAAGTGAACGGGGATTATTTGCAGGCAATTTCGAAAAAAATGTAGGATCTATATTTAAAGATCCACCAAATTGTTGTAGAATAAAATTTTCTACAAATTTCATCTGTGTACCAAATTTTAATTCTCTAGGACGTAGAAAAGTGCATTAAAAACGCCATCAAATAAGTATATCATGAAAAGTTATATAAAATTAAAAAAAATTTGAAAGTTTGTTATCTACTAAATTTATTTTAAAATGTGAAGCCTCTCTCATAAACAGAATAATTAAACTTTTGGAAAGATATTTATTATATAATATATCTAATTTTTCTTTCTGGAGGATATCGCAAAAGTCAGAATTTAATTGAATTCGTTTTTCTCTATATTAAATAATTTTTAATTAAAAAACTACCTAACATATTTTACTGAATTTTTTTTTATATATTTTATGAGATAATGTGAATATTTCCTAAAAATTTCGAAGCAATTTGTGAAATTTAAATGTGCTTAAAAAATGTTTGAAAAATTAGGTCCCATAGGGTTCAATGTATTTCATTTTTTCAACCCGGGTTCAATAAAAAACTAATTGGGTGATATAATTTATTTATATTTCCATAGGTAGACCGTCTGAAAAGCATACTAAAATTTCATTTTGATAAAGTAATTTTTACGGCAGTTATCGTGCTAACGGACAGGCAGACAGACAGACGGACAGACAGACGGACAGACAGACAGACAGACAGACAGACAGACAGACAGACAGAATGAACAAAGTCATAAACACTTTTCAACTATGTTGTAAATTGTTAAAAATATACATGCAATATATTAAGAAACTAAATCTTTTACATGCAATTACTTACTTGTCAAACGGTTAAAAATATGCTATTTGATGTATGAAATATTGCATTTTACATTATTATTTTACTTCCATAACTTAGTAGTAGCATTTTTATTGTAGCATTCTTAGTGTAGCATTTTTATTGCTACGTTTTCTTATTATTGACAATATCTTAAAAAGAGAATGACATTTTTTTATTTATATAAATAAAATTGAAAATACATCTCTCTGTTTGTCTGCATGTGCGTTTATTTATCTCATCATCACGGTAGAACAGCTGCATCGAATTTCATAGGTAGCCTTGAAATAGCCCCACTTAAAATTTAGTTCACGTTTCGAGTTTCAGTGCCCAGGGATTGTCGAGATACGAATAAAAATCCCACAATTAAACCTTTAATAGATATAGCATTATGCAGATGTTATATTTTCTGCAAATGTATTATGAAAATTATATCATGATACTTAGCAACGCAATTAAATCGAATATGTTTATTAGGTTCTTCTCCCAGTTTGTCTGTAACATGACTGGTGAATAATTTAGCAAAGTAGCTCCAACTTGGCGATATTTCGCCCTAGATTGACAAAAATATCGTAAAAATTGCAAAAATGACGCTAAATTAATGAAAATGACGCCTAATTGATGAATTAATTATTAAAATATTTTAACATATGGACTATATCGCTTATTGAGAATGCTATCATTATTGATAATTATTTATTTAGAGTTGAGCGAAATATAAGTTAATTGGGTATTTTGAAATAGTTTTACATGTTGTCATCCAGAAAATCGCCAAATGTACAATTCAACGATAAATACACAGTACAGTGGATCTAATACTTTTTTTTTAACTGTAAAAGGAGTAAATTCATTGCATTATACTATAATGAAAATCATGTACTGCTCACATCAGACTTTTTTTCATTAAGAGTTCTCATTTTAAAATAGTACTTATTACTTTCTTTATACGTATATATAGTATAATGTATAAGGAAAGTATTGCGACGAGGTCGAAAATTCGAATTCGAGTTTTCGACGGAAGACACATGTCAAGCATCCCTGAACATGAATCAGACGTTTTTGAGGTGATGTCTGTCTGTGTGTGTGTCAGTGAGTCTGTGGAGACGATATCTTACGATTGAATCAAGCGATCCGAACAAGCCGACGCGGTGGTCAAGCGGTCAAGGCGAGCGTTTCCAAGCAATCGTTCGACCGCCGCATTGTGGGTTCGAGTCCCACGTAAGGCATGGATGTTGTGTTGTTGGGCGCAGTGTGTTCCGCCCTCCTGTGGTGCGCCTGGGTCAACGTTCTAGGACGGCTAAATGGTTCACGTTCTGGCCGATGTATAGGCAGATGATGAGAGTCAAGTGCCTGGCCATTTGATAAAAAAAAAAAAAAAAAAAAAAGAAGCGATCCGACCAACATTTGGTATAAAAATCACAATCAGTGAATACTGGAAGCCTATTGTTTTTACACGCAATCGAATGTTCAGAATCCTCCTAAATTTTGAAATGAAATTTAAAAATATCATCAAAAAATTAAAACATTCAATAAAGTTACGTAAATAATCATTTCTTATGTACTTTTTCATTAGAAAACGATTGACATAAACTTTAGAAAGTTAGCATGAACCGTTGTCGAGATATTGTACATTTTTCAAATATTATAAAAAAAATCACATAAAATAAAAAGAAAATATTAACTATTGTGAAATCTCTTCACTTTTCACATGTAATATTATGCGATAAATTTATTATCATCCTTCTCGTAGATCTAGCTTGTTCCATTCACGAGAGAAGACACTTTGGGTAATAGCTTTGTAATTTGACCGCATTAGTCGTTTATCTACCATAAGATCAACCTATTTCTCCTTAAACAATGCTTGCCGAAATTTTGGCGACGAATTTGGCGAAATATCATCAATTTGGCGAAATATCGTCAATTTGGCGAAATTTTGTAAATACTGCCAAATTGACGAAAATATCGCCAAATTAATAAAAATGTCACCAAATTGATAAAAATGTCACCAAATTGATAAAAATTACTCTAAATCAATGAAAATGAGGACTAATTGATGAAAATCGAATATCTTGGAAAGAATAAGAATCTACTATAAGAGAAAAAAGATACTTTGGTTAATAGTCTTGTATTTGGACGCCATTAGTCGTTTATCTGCTATAAGAACAACCTATTTCTCCGACGACCATAATGCTTGAAGAAATTTTAGAGACAAATTTGGCGGAATTTCGCCAACTTAGCGAGTTTTTAAATGGGGCCAAATTGATGAAAATGTCGCCAACTTGATAACAATGACGCTAAATCAATGAAAATGGCAACTAATTGTTTAAAATTCAATATTTTGGAAATAATATAAGAGTCTACTATAAGACTCCGTTTGTAACGCTTGGCAAAATTCTGGCGACGAATTTTGGAGGCATATCGCTAACATGGCGACTTTTTTAAATGTTACCAAATTGACGAAACTGTTGCTAAATTGATAAAAATGTTATCAAATTGATAAAAATGATGTATAATAGGATGCAATATTTTGCAAATTTTTAATTCCGTCATATGATGGGCATACCTTTTATTATATAGGAAATGCTTTTCTCAATATCGCCAACTTGGTGATATTTGGCACCACATTGACGAAAATAATTGTCAAAATTGCAAAACATGACGCCTAGTTAATGAAAATGACGCTTAATTGATGAATTTACTACTTATTTTATCTGGCAACTCATGTAAAACAATTATTATATGTCGTTATCATTCAGAAGATAAATGCTGTAGAAATTAGAAAAAAATATCAGTTCTTGGATTTGAAATATAAATATACTATGCACAACGATAAAGTAACATTGATTATGTAATAGAAATTTAAAATTTTATCTTTATTTTAAAAGATACTTATGGCATCTTATTATTTTTTTTTAGCAAGAAGGTACTGAATATCACGCCCTTTTGTCTGTGGTCACACACAAGGACCCCAGCCGTCTTTGGGTAACATAAGGCCAAACATTTTTTTTGTCATCCTCTTTACAGTTTTTATCATTGTACCTCATGCCGAACCTTAATTATGAATTAAATAAAATTTTAAGGTACGGTTCTTGGGGCCGTGGCATAAAAACATTTTGATAAAGATATTTAGATGCATAGGTGACGATAAGCTCTTTGAAAAGGTACAGTCGAAGGACAAATGGGGAATTTTGTTTGCGAATACGAACCTTATGGAGACATATAATGACATTTTTATCAGTCAACGGAAGAATTATCAGCTCAACTGCCTAGGAGCATCAAAATCGTTTTTGATCCAAGAGTCTTAATCTGCCTCTGTCCAGAAGAGTCTTATCCATGTCCCCTAATAAAATTGTTGAGGGTTAATCCCTTTTCTTATTTCATTTTTTCTCTTTTGTTAAGTTTCCATGTCTTCTCATTAATGAAATTATTGAGGGTCAGCCCCCCCCCCTTCATATTTCATTTTTTCTCATTTGTTAAGTTTCCATGTCTCCTCCCTAATAAAATTATTGAGGGTCAGGGCACTCACCCATACACACTTGAGTGGTATCCGTCCTTCCCTATGGGCCACCCTGCCTTCGTATCAAGCAGTCGCACTAATTTATGACGGCAACTTATATAGCACTCACTTTTCTTTACAAATGCAATAAAAATATGCTCCTAATAGTCGGCATATGTCCTAAATAAGCGCCAGTTACGCTGCGTATTTGCGAATTAAAAAAATAATTGTTTTTAGAAAGCTATTACAGTTTTCGGGGAATCGTTTCGTCAAGTTTCACAAGCATAAAAATTTTCCGTTTATCAAGTTTATAATGCTAATTTCTTGAAAACTAAAAGTGCTAGCTATGAACTGCAAAAAGTAATTTGTAGTTCTTTAAAATCCCTATAATGATATATCATTGGATTTCTGATTGTGGTTTCAGTTTTTGAAATTGAGTGTTTAACAAGGGAATTCTAATTTCGATATTTTAATATTTTGAACGGTTTTTAAAATGTCTTAAAAAAGAAAAAAAATGAAAAACGCCCACAAGATGTTATTCCCGCAATACTACTCGTATTTCGGCTCCGTCGAACTGGAGCCACTGTCGATTTTCTTTTCATGTTGAGTTTCAAGACAAATTTGGGATTTCACGTTCTTTATGCAGCAACTAAAATAAATTTTTATTTACTTTAATTTTTTAGGTTATATGAAATTAATGATTTTTATGGGGTTTAATAAATTATTTCTATATAACAGTTTTACAAAGAAGCATTTGCTTAGTCTTTCATTTTTCATATATTCTCGCGCTTACTTTTTAACTTTATATTTTGTAACATAGAACTATTCTACAACACTTTTAGCACATATAACCTGATTATTATCTAGTAAAGTGTGCGAATATTTGCGTAATAAGCGAATGAGAGATAAAATGCGTGTGAGCAATGACGGACTTACCATTATAGGCACTATAGGCACAATGCTTAGCGCATGCGAAATTTGTGGGACTACAAAGAAAAGAAAAGATTCAAAGACAAATCTTAAAAAATAGCGGAAAGGAGTTTGTGAGACTGTAGTAGTACAATAGTTGTAGTAGTAGTATTCTCGCTAACTTATATCTTTATTATTATGAATGTCATTTTAACTCTAATTCATATATTATATATAGATATGTTGACGATTTAATTTGTATTATCATTGATGATTCCTATCCTATTAATATTGATTTTTACCCATCTAGCCTAGAATTAATTCCTAATGAGCCTAGCGTTAGTCAAACTGTAAATTTTTTAGACCTAAATTTAAATACCCTCAATAATCATGTAATCACCAATCTATATGATAAAAAATATTCTTACAACTTCACTATCATAAAGCTGCTATCATATCAATCTTGTAATTCTATTCAATTGTTTAGAAACATCATTTTAAACTAGCTATTTTGAATACATCGACTTTCTGATCCTCGGTTTCACTTTCTCCCCATCAATAATCTTAAACGCATTTGTCAAAATTACCAATATCCGGAAGTATTTGTAAATAATATTATTAATAATTTCAAATATACCACGTAATCATTTTACACATGCATTATTTATCTTTGATTGGATAACTCATTTTTGAGAATTCACCCATTCCTATCACCTAACTTACCACTTGACCTGAGTCTAATACTGCTTACTATTTTCGAATGACTATTTTCCACTTGTCCTGAGTCCTATACTGATTACTATTTTTGAAAGTCTCCATACATATTATGCATCGTTCAAATGTATTCATTCCGGTGCCCATTCGCATTGACGAAGTGAGGTGAAATTCTCAGTCACTTGTTCAACCTACACGTGGTAGCAATGCTTGTGAGTTAATATTTCTGTTCGAGGAGGTATTATTTTTCTGATTTGTAATTCAATTGATTTATTTTTCACCTTCCACTAGCCAGTAGACAGTTCCAATGGTGTCTATAGTTAAATACTATCGCCATTGTCAGAAACTGGCTATTCTATCGGTTTTAATTCGAATTGCATGGCTGTCCTGATGAGAATGCAATTTCGAACTAACCGCCATTTTTGTGTAGTTTCAATTGATTGTTCTCTATGTCTTAATCTTTTATCTTGAGCTAATTATTATTGCCTTTTCACATTTTTGCCGTGTTTTATTTTTTTTTATTTATATTTATATACTTTTACTTGTGAATTTTGTATCCTAATATTCTTCTCATCCCCCTTTACCTTTGTAGTGATATGTTGCCTTCTATCTTTATCCTTAGTCTTGGTCTATAGTTACTCATTTGTAACAGATATGTTAGTGATGGGTTTTTTTGTACATACAGTAGTTTATGCGTAATTTTCGATTAAAATCTTTCAATTTTTTTTTATTTATATATATATATATATATAATATATATATATATATATATATATATATATATATATATATATATATATATATATATATATATATTATATATATATATATTTATATATATATATAATATATATATATATATGTATATAAACGAAATGTTTTGTGGTTTAATATAAAAAAAATTAATTAAATTTTCTTATCAAAAAAAAAAAATATAACGCCCTCTAAGCTCCAAAGAAAATGTGCTTAACACCGTCAAAGTCCGCTAAAGCTTCTTTCCATCACTGCAACCGCCACAAAACCGATCCTTTATTTGCCCATCATTTCCACTGTTTTTGCACACCACCATCTTCCACAAAGCGTGTTTTTACTGCAAAGCCGCTTCTCCACGCCGCGCAAAAACTCTCCGCGCGCCGGGGAGCTTTTCCTCCGGAGTGGTGCGCGTGACAGTCACGTGACCGCTCCGGAAACCGCCCAGGGGCTTTCGAACCGGAAACACATTACCCAATGTTACCACCCTCAGCATATTGTTCAACTCAACGCAACAATTCTCTTACGATGACAAGGGGGATTGCAGGAATATTTTTGTTCTCTTTTAACCCATCCCCCCACCTCCAAAAAAAAAAGAAACCTGTCTGAGGTAAGCCGCATTAGTGGGATACACTTCAAATAGCTCTTGAAGAGATTAGACGGTATCTGTGTTCTGTAAAGAGCGATTTGCAAGAATTGGTGCTTATACTAATGGAGATGCGTTTAATAGTGATGTTGCCAACAAGAGATGTACAAATAGTGTAGCTTTGTGGCTGGCGGAGATAAATGGGTTGACGTGAATGGTGGGATGCAACTGTAGATCGTGAGATGTTTTAATAGGTGGTAAACGATAAAATTTCACTGCCCAATTTATCAAGATATGTAATTACTAACAGATATAACTGACATCTTTTGTGATTTAAAATATGTGCAAATTCAAATAGCAATCTAAATGATATCGTTCCTTAAAAAAATCCAATTAAATATTTAATTTAATTCTCTTAAAAATAAATATAAGACTTTGATGTAAATAACATTTATGGTTGGTGTATCTCGAACTGAAATCGGAGCGTTGCTGAAAATGTAAATACTTTGGATAGACGCATGTATTTCCAAACTTAATAAAGAAAAATATTAATGTCGTGTTAATGTTAAAATGTAATAAATAAAAATGCTTACTTGTTTTGTCGGAAATAGGGGTTGTAATTACGAATATATAAAAATAATTTCAATATTTTAATATTTTGAACTTCAATACTTCAATATTTTGAAAAAAAGCTGTTCGAGGGAGTATTTGCCTCACTTTACTCATCTCATGTTCTCATGCATAAAGTGTTTAATAATTTACATTGCCACTGATGAAGGACGTTGTAGCGTCTGAAAGCACTCCGGATCTTTGGTAATTTAATGTACGTCATTGACAGTGTTAATATTAAAGACTTTTTTTGTCAAACACTTGGTTGTCTTTACTATATATTTTAAAGTACTTACTAAATTGCCGTGTTTCCATTCTTATTGACGGTGCAATTTTTTACTTGAAATAAAAAATGTATAGTTTTAGTTGCGTCTGTACCAATACTGGTGCATTGGAATTCGATTTTTACCCCAATGGCTTGGAATTGGTTGAAAATAAACGTGCAGAGGATGGATCGGTGAATTTCTTAGATATCACCATTAAGTACAATACAAGGAATGGAATATATACGAGTCTACACGACAAAAGAACAAGTTATGGAATAAAAATTAACCATATCATCAATTGGAAAACGAATTTTCAAGATTTATTTTTAGAAATATACTTTTGGGACATTTCAAAAGAAACCAAATTTGCAACACTTTGGCAAAGGATTGCATATCCAGTAACAAGGGGAGAAACATTAAGAAAGAATTACCCAGTTAATTTCCTGAAGAAATATTATAATTCATTTTTCAACAATAAAAACGAAGCAAATTCATTCAAAAGGGATTTTACTGAATTGGGATAGTTTCTGCATATTACTTGAAGACTTGCACATGCGCATAGTTACTTATATAATAGGAGATTTTGTGTTTCTTCATTTGTGCGTTTCTTGACTTCCATTCTCGGTGGTCTGTTTCTCCATGTTTGGGTGTTTCTGACTAGGCACGTATGGGGAATCAACCTTTGCAATGCATTGGTTCCGTGAGCGTTTGCCCGGGCTGGAAAAGCAGCTTTAAACGGGATTGAGGAGTCGCAATCCTCCTCTGCTATTATATGCATTGTATTTGGTTCCCCTCCATTGAACTTTATCCTCTTTTTTGATTTCAATTGTATATTTACTTCGGATTAAAGAGCAGCATTTGTGCCTGTTCCTTGGTAATATTAATTTACATCTTTGTGATTGCGTATTGCACTTGTTGTATATTGTGTATGTATATGTATATATATATATATATATATATATATATGTGAGTGTGTGTGTATATATACAGTACCGGTTGTTTTATATGTTGCATGATGCGTCGTTCTTAGGCTTGTTGTATAAGCCCTATAACGTCATTGGCGCTGATAGTTTGATTACTTCTATAACTCTTAAAGCCACATTTGCATGCAAAGTTTCGCGACTGTAGCTCAATCTTTTATGTGTGCATATATTTTTGGCAGAATGTATTTTCGAATGTTTTACGTTTAGTGCATTAAATTGGTTCCCTGTAATGAATGTTTCTGGTGACTTTAAATAAAATAATAATTAATGCGAACAGTAAAATGTTAAAGTATAAAAATGTCCATTTAAAAAATATGAAAACTTTGTTCCTTTATTCAAAATCAAAGTCATAGTAAAATATATGTCAATAAGTAAAATACACTTTGTGAAAATGATAAAGAAATCTAGAGGAACGTAAATAAGCACAAATAACAAAATAGTGCAGCATTATCTTATTAATTAATTTTGTTATTTGTACTTATTACGTTGCTTTAGTTTTTCTTAAAATATATGGCATTTTCATCCTCGAAAACTTCCATCTCTCCTTAAAATTCGTCGAATTGTACAAATATTTTTCTTGTTTATGAAAAATGAACAGTACAGACTAAATGAATAAAAATGCAAAAGCTCATGCTTATTAGATACTGCATTGACAATGTGAAGGACAGAGATGTTGGCGCAATCTGGAGAGGTACACTAGTGAAAAAAACTTTTTTTTAGAACTCTGTGTAGAGAAGATGACACTTACTCTAGAGAAGATGACACGAACTCTGAAGAAGATGACACTTACTCTAGAGAAGATGACATTTCCTCTAGAGAATATGACTCTTACTCTAGAGAAGATGACACTTACTCTAGAGAAGATGACACGCACTCTGAAGAAGATGACACTTACTCTAGAGAAGATGACATTTCCTCTAGAGAAGATGATTCTTACTCTAGAAAAGATGACACACACTCTGAAGAAGATGACACTTACTCTAGAGAAGATGACACTTACTCTAGAGAAGATGACACGCACTCTGAAGAAGATGACACTTACTCTAGAGAAGATGACATTTCCTCTAGAGAAGATGACTCTTACTCTAGCGAAGATGACACTTACTCTAGGGAAGATGACACGCACTCTGAAGAAGATGACACTTAGTCTAGAGAAGATGACATTTCCTCTAGAGAAGATGACTCTTACTCTAGAGAAGATGACACTTAAAGATGACACGCACTCTGAAGAAGATGACACTTACTCTAGGGAAGATGACATTTCTTCTAGAGAAGATGACTCTTACTCTAGAGAAGATGACACTTACTCTAGAGAAGATGAAGCTTCTTCTAGAGAAGATGAATCTTACTCTAGAGAAGATGACACTTACTCCAGAGAAGATGACACTTCCTCTAGAGAAGGTGATATTTATGTTCTCCAACTCTCATATTTTGATAATTTGGACTTCTAAGTTTGTTAATTCAGTGAATCAATTTTATACAGGGTGATTGACATGCCGCACATATCAGATTTTAAAATCTTAATAATGTATCGAAAATGTGATATAACAGAAGATTTTTCAGTTATTTTTCGGTACTAATATATACCCTCAAAAATATGTCAGACATATCGTCTGTAAATTTTAATCAGTCAAATTATAAATACAGACCGCTTTTCTTATTAATTAAAGAACATTTAGTTCTCACAGAGTAGAAGAATTTTGTTTTTAGAACTACAAAGTCTTTCTTATTCTTTACAGCTATCACTTTTAGTTTTTGAAATATTATTTTTTGAAATTTTAGTTTTTGAAATATTAATTTCAAACACGAAAAACGTAAAATTTTCATATTTTTTTTAACTTGACGATTGCTCGAAAACCATAAGAGCTTTTTTTTTTAAATAAATATGAATTTAGAAACTAAATTTCCTCATACATATTTTTGTCGCTTACTATTTATATATATCTCTTATATTTTCGACGATATTTCGAGTATGAAAAATGAAAAAAATAAAAATAAACTCGTTCGGAGAGATATTTTTCTTAATTTTTTTTCTACAGAATAGAGCTCGATTCAAAATCTAATTATATGCACTTGTAGGGCTTTCAAAGAGCTACAATTTCTTACATATGGTTCAAAGCTCGCTTTTCTCGTTTTTGAGCTATAAGGAGTGCAAACTTAAAAAACGGAAAATTTTCAATCTTGTACAACTTGACGATTACTCGAAAACTATATTAATAGTAAATATATAGTGTAATTCTAAATTTTCTAGTACACATTTTTATCGTTTGCTATTTATATATATATCTTTTGTAGTTTATGCATTACGAGTGAAACCTAGAAAAAGAAACCTTGTTAGGAGAGCTACTTTTTAAAGTTTTTTCGATAAAAAATTCAAAATATTAAACTATTAAAATTATTTTTATATATTCATAATCTGGATCCCATTTCCGATAAAACAGGAAAAATTATTTCTATTTCTATATATTAGGTTTGTGTTTTAAGCGTCCAAAGGGTTTACATTTTTCGTAACAATCCGTTTTTCCGCCCAGAGAAACTTCAACTCCAATTGTTATGCTAACCACGTCAAAATTCAACTATTGTAATTTCTCGGTGTGTTATGTAAATTTTAAATTTGCCTTATGCGACTTTTTGATGACTCTTTTTCTTATTCATTCGTTAGTAAATACGAAAATCACCAGGTTCACTAAGCAATTTTTTTAATATATGAATGTATATAATCATTCTTTTACCATGGCTTACATCATGGTATCTTTATAAGTGTTTTTAACTTCCAGTTTTTTATTACAACTTTTTATTTAAGATGATTCGGTGTTAGTTTATCAGTGTGATTCAAATTTTTGCAGTCCTAGCTAAGTGTGTTCATTAATCGCAGTAATAAGAATTTTGTGGAATATTTTAAGTGTTTTGATCTTGAACTTTATCCGGCTAGCTCGTCCTAGACTCGCAATGGGAATGTACTCGTTTATGGAGAATAACTCGAGGACCGGAGCAACTACAGAGTCCAAATTAGGTATGTCTTTGTCTTCTGTGATATATTTTTAATTCTTTATATTTTGAGTCTTGTCGAGTTAACCCTTTCTGGGCTCGCCATATGAATGTACTCATTTATGGGAAATAACTGGAGAACAGGAGTAGCTAGATAGTTCAAATTTGATATGTTATTGTCTTTTGTGTTTTATTTTAACTTTTTTAGATTTTGAATCTTATCGGGATAATTTTTTTACAGTTAATTATTTTTATCTAATGAATTTTATTTAAATGCGGTCTACAGAAAGTTTGTGAGAGTGGCAACGCTATTGTTTTCGTTAAAGACAAAGGACATTATTTTATGAACTATAAAATGTTTTCAGTTAATTATTTCTTTTTTTATTTAAATGTAGTGTATAAAAACTTTGGAGGGTGTTTCTGCGGCAGCGGCGAATTCTGCGAATGACTTAAACAGTGCTAAATAGCAGCGAAATAGAGAACTAGTTTTTTTGCACTTAAATTTTTCAAAGGTCCAAAGGAAATTTTTGCTTAAATATCGGGCTTTAGTGTTCAAAGAGGGAACTAGGATTTATAAGACTAGCTCTGTAAACTCGCTTTCCCTATTATGTTTAAGAAATAGTGTTTTACGAAGGGTTTTCATGGAATGAAAATTTAAAAGAGAATGAATAAAATAGAGGAAGCTTTAATGCATTTAGAATAAAGAATTACCATGAGGTCAATAAATAAGATGCAGATCTATTCATCTTTCAAATTTAACTCCTCTAAAATTGTCTAGAACCAACACTTCATACATTTTTGTCTTAATTTTTATTTCGTGTATACACTTTCATCTGTTTTCTGTAATAGATGAATTAATGTAATTTCGACAAAACAATTTTATAAAATGTTTTTAAAATTTACAGCGATATTTTAGTTCTCCATCATGACTTGAAACTACTTGTTTTTTGGGGGGGGGGGGGGCTTTCATGAATGGGAATCTGTTCCCCAATATTCACGATCTTTTAACAATGAAAAATATCTCTTCTTTTTTTACAATCGCTACAAATAGTATGGAGTAAACGTGTTTAGCTGGAGGGCGGTTGAAAGTAATGAATGAAAAGGCAGTATCGAGGGGAGATGTATACATCCACTTTCAGTTTTCTGCATTCTGGCAAATTTGTGAATGTCTTGAAATTTAATGGGTTTATAAAGAAACGTTACCGAAGTTAGATACCATTATCGTTGAATTCTTAACGGGATGTTTTTATGTTAGAATAAATGAACGGTTGATGATTTCGCGAAGTTTTGGAGTGAAAGAGAATTATTATTTCCCGTACCTATAAAATCATAATTTGTTTTTTGGTGTACCACAAAATATTAACGTGATTTTTCGTGTATAAAATAAATTGTTCATCTTTATAAAAAATAAAAGAGCAATTTTTCTGAAGCAATATTTTTTCTTATTCCTGTTAAAAAAGAAATTTGTTACCTTCAAAAAATCTCAAAGGGAGTTTCTTACCTTAAAAAATAATATATTTTTTTTACCTTTAAGAGATAACAAAAAGAGTTTTTTTACCCTGAAAAGATAATAAAGTCATTTTTTACCTTAAAAAATTAATACACTTATAAAAAATGTGATTTTTTTTAAAAGAAAAGTGACAAGTGGATTTTTTTACCTATAAAAATAACAAAGTGATTTTTTTACTTTTAAAAATAATGAAGTGATGATTTTTTTACCTTTAAAAAATAACAAATTGATTTTTTTACCTTTAAAAATAACAAAATGATTGTTTTACCTTAAAAAAAGAAAAGTAATTGTTTTACTTTAAAAACCCCCAACAAAGTGAACCTATTCTTGAATTTATAATCTTCATTTTTCCTATTCCTGAAGTAGAAATTGCTTCACATATAAAAAAATCTGATGTGGGCAACACATGACTTTCCTTATATAATGCAATGAATTTACTACTTTTACAGTAAAAAAATAGGTTTTTCTTATCGTAGATACTAATATTCTTTCCAAGATATTGAATTTTCGACAATGAGTCGTCATTTTCATTGATTTAGCGTCATTTTTATCCATTTGGCGAGATTTTCGTTAATTTGACAATATTTAAAAAAGTCGCCAAGTTGGCGACATTCCGCCAAATTCGTCGCCAAAATCTCACCAAGCGTTATGGATGAAGAAATAAGTTACTCTTACAGCAGACAAATGAGTATTGGCGTTCAAATACAAAAGTATTACTCAAAGTATCTTTTTCCATGAATGGAACAAGCTAGATCCACGAGAATGATGTCATCCAATTTATCGCATGATATTACATATGAAAAGTGAACATGTTTCTCAACAGTTAATATTTTTTTTTAATTTGTGGGATTTTTTGATAAATTTATTTGAAAAATGGGCAATATCTCGAGAACGGTTCATGCTAGCGTTCTAAAATTTATGTCAATCGTTTTCTAAGAAAAAATTACATAAGAAATGTCTATTTGCGTAACTTTATTAAAGGTTTTGATTTTTTGATGATTTTTTCAAAATTTTTCTCGAAAAGTTAGGGGATTCTGAACATTCAATTACGTTTAAAAACAATAGGCTTCCAGTATTCACGGATTGTGATTTTTGTACCAAATTTGGTTCTTATCGGTCCATTCGTTCGACAGTTATCGTCTCCACAGGCTCACTGACACACACACACACACACACACACACACAGACATCACTTCAAAAATGTTTGATTCGTGATCAGGGATGCTTGAAACGTGCTCTCCCGTCGAAAACTCGAATTCGAATTTTCGACCCCGTCACAATACTTTCCTTATACATTATGTATATAAGGAAAGTAATAAATGTTTATTCTTGCTAAAAGAGACACATGTATGTCTGTTCAATAAAGACACTCGTATATTTAAAAAAATATTAGTTTATTGAAAAAGAAATAAATATTTATATTTATTTACAAAAGATTGGAGTATGGCCATTAAAGAGGGCTTAAAGGCCATTAAATCAGATATCTCTTTTGATGATATTTGGATACTGACCAACAGTCACAGTTTCATTCATCATTGGAGTGGTCTAAAGTTGGTGATATTGTTGCAGTTGAAATTTTGAATTGGCCAAGGCAACTTTCTTTACACCATGGAGTGATTTTATAGTGGGTTCCCTCCTATGTGGGAGTCGGTATTGGCCGATGAATTGGCAAAAGAGGGAGCTACTATTCTTATAACCACCAATAATTCATTAAATTTTCTTGAAATCGTCTCAAGAAGGAAGATTTTAAATTTTCATACATGTAGATCTCCCCTGTGCATGACTGGTACAGTAGAAATAGCCCAGGTGGAGCTCTTACTTCTGGGAGTGACAGAAATATGCAGACCACCATTTACAGATTCGCAAGTGGACAGACATATTTTTTTTATTTCCAATGGCGGGTACAAAAGACAAACTGAAGCCAAACAACAGAACAAGAGAACAGTAACAAAAGGCAACAGAAGAAAGTCTGTGTACCCATTCGGTCCCTTGCTTCTCAGTAGCGTTCTCACATAGGTGCAGCGGAGAGCGCAGGACAGCGTTGCAGGTGAGAATAGTCCACGGGTTCCCGAAGGCTGCAGAGCATGCAACAAGGGTCGTCAAGTATATTTATGCGATGTAAGTGCCCAGCAAGGCAGTCATGACCAGTAGCGAGACGGAATTCTGCTACGGCTTTCTTCCTAGGCCAGTCAGAAAGATTTGAGATGTTTTTCCACCAGGGTTTGTGGGAATTCCTTTCTGAAAGCTCTTTTTCCAAATTATTCTTAAAAATCGATTTAATGATTGACTTTACATTATGATAAGGGATTTCATCAATATTAGTTTGAATAATCGCTGACCCTTTTTTGGCCAGTCGATCTGCTTTTTCGTTAGCCTCTATACCGCAGTGGGCTGGAATCCACTGCAGGCAAATAGTCTTATTCTTGTGGGATAAAAAACTCAGGAGAGATTGGCAATTCTTAATGGCTGCAGAGCACGGGGCTCTAGTAGAATTAATTGCCTGCAAGTGGACAGACATAGAAAATGTCTTAAATTCTAACAGGGGAGGGACACAAGGTTTATACCGTTTGCTCCAAATGTACTTTTGAATAGGCTTCCCCCGGTCATCTCTTGTACTGTTTAGGATTTATCTAAAGAGGATATTTTCGATAGTCCTTTATTGGTGTGTGATATTTTGGCTTTGGCGATATATGGACTCACTATATGTCCTTCTATACACACCAGATAGGATTAGTAACAACACAACAATAACAGATTGGAATATTTACAGATGAAGTTAAAACATTTATGCTGTAAATTCGTGATATTCAATGTTATCTTCATCTGTATGTAAATTTTGACTATTTTTAAAGAGTCGTGGAATGTCTGTAATTTAAAAGAAGTCGTTTAGAAATGCAAGTTTTCTAAAATCTACATTGTCCATATTTTCAAAGACAAAGTCTTTTCCTGATTGGCACCAGTCTAACTTATATAAATCCTGATCTGCATATTGAAGATATTTATCTGCTTCAGACAATGAAATGAATTCATATCCGAGTGGATTGTTACATTCTTCTATACACACCCCAAAACATTCAAAAAGTTTGAAAAAGTAGAAAGTTCTTTAAACATTTACATAAAGTATCTTGGAATTCGTAGAAACTTTCAGGATTATCTGGATCCTCAGTGTAATGAATGAGTCTTGCGATATTGTTCAAGTTCCCTTTTCACGGATCACAAATTGGAAAGATAAGTTCCTTTTCTGAAACAATCGTTGTAACGATATTTCAGATTCTTCGTTGATGGTTTGCTTGGACACACACATATATATTGCTTGACAATAAACATCATGTCTTCCTTTAAAAAATAATGTGAACATTTCAGGTGGATCGTCCCCTACAATAAGAGACAAAGATCGTTGTTAGATTGGAGAAGGCCATACCTAGCATACCGTGGCACATGAACACCTGTTTGATAGGGGAAATAAAATACGGTTACATAAATATCTCCCACCAGGTAGAACATATCAGCTGGCAAAGACTGGTGATTTCATTAGATTTGAAACGTAATTTCTATGTAATACTATCACATGAATCCAATGAAGCACGCTTGCAAGTATTTTTATAACTCCACGAAAATAGATATCACAGGATTACCAAGAAAAGACGATTGTAGAAAAAACACCTCTATGAGTGAAGCCAGTCAAGAAGTAAAGTAAACGCGTTCTTCTGGGGAAAAAAAGCTAGCCACGAAATCGTCCATCTGATCTGCTTTAAAATCGACTAAGATTTATATGACTTGTGTAAAACAAGCCAAAAGATCTTTGCAAATACGCCGAAAAGTCTTTGAAAACAGGGCAAGTGTTTGCGGGCAATAATATTTGCGGCAAGATAAACTTTATGTTCAATACAACAAAGTTGTTTACTGAAAAGAACGTTGTTTTTAGTGTGCTGTGTGTGCCTCCCGATGATTTTACAATTTCTCTGCCTTCTATTCATTGCTGTCTAGTGTAATTCATTCAATTAATTTAATTCGCTTCATTTTTTTTGCATTGTTGGCCTGGTTTCCCCAAACAAATTTATATCTTAATGACTTGCACACGATATAATTGATTTCTTAATATAGTATTCTTAATGAGTTTTTATAATTAGTCTTTATAAGGTGTTTTAGCCGCAAAATTAAAAAAAGAAATATGAAAATGTTACGAGAAATTTTTACTCTAGCATGATGCAGTTATTTTATTTGATTTTTGGTACAAAATTACGTATAAAACAAGCATTTTCTTTCAACATATTTTTTCTCTTATTTAATTCGTTTTCAAAATTTTCTGATTTGTACGAAATTCTAATCAGCACCTAATGCATATACAGGCAATGCCGAATAATCTGCAAGTGAAGTAAAACAAATGAAAACAAAAAAAGATGGAGGTCTTTTTCCTCTGCCGAAGAACTATCCACGCGGTAAAAACAGTTTTACAGGCAAATTGACCGGCGTTTTCACTTTTCCTATACATAGTATAATGTATAGCGAAAGAACATCGGATTTTCAATGGACCTAATACATCAATACAAATGAATCATTTTCATCTTGAATACAAGTATATAATTTTTACTTTCCCTGTACATACCCCCTGTTTCTTCCACGAGTACATATTATTATGTGAGAAAGTATTACGATGAGCCAAAAATTTGAAAAATTGCATTTTCAAGCGTCTTTGAACTGCATTCAAACGTTTTTGAGGTGATGTCTGTGTGTATGTATATGTTAGTGGAGCGTTTCGAAAAACATTTGGTTCGATTATTGCAATCAGCGAATATTGGAACCTTATTCAATTGAAGTACAATGAAACATTAGGAAGAACTCCAATTTTCGAATGAATTTCTGAAAAAATCAGGACATTTAGTAATATTAAATAAATAACCATTTTATACGCATTATTTTTAGTAGAAAACGAATGGTGCAAAATTTAGGACGCTAACTTGTACAGTTTTCGAGATAAAGCACATTTTTCAAATAAATTTATCGAAAACGTTACATGAAAATTTGCCTGTTTGGTGATAAATTTGTCGACCTTAGCGACTAATTTGGCGAAATACTTTGTAACTTTTTGAAAATGGTGTCAAATTAACAGAACTTTGATTTAATGAGCAAAAATTGCGGCTACAGTCTTGAACGTGTATTTCTGTTTTCGTCTTTTCCCCTTTATCTAAGAACTATGAATGCGGTAAAAGTGTTTTCACGGATAAACTATTTCAATAAGATTTGGGTTTAAGCATGGAAAAATTGCCCCATTTTCAAGTTGTAATGCAGTAATGCAATTATATGTAGTAATGTGTGAATATAATTTTGAACGATTTACACGTTTTGAAAATCCCTGATCGCTCGTTCTCGTGTGCGCATGCGCGTATGTGGGACGATATCTCTTGAACAGATTGAGAGAATTCTGAGGAACTGAAATTTGGCATGAATTATTCAATCGATAGCAGTTGGAGGCCAAAGGATTTTATAAATAGTTTGATCGGGAGGTATGTTCTTAATAATTTTAAAACGTATTTACAGTGAGTATTCCCTTGGCCGTTGCATCTACTCCTAACCTGAGCAAAATTGCGAAAAAAAGTGAAGCCGGTACAGCTGAATTTGTTGTTTCCCATACAGGTTCGCAAAATTTTGGCACACCGCATATTTTTTTGCTGCCATATCAAATGTTCCATGCTTATGAGCGCATAACAAGTGCGCAACCGTCAATGGATATTATTACCTGCAATGGAGGCGTGATACAAACTTTGATAAACTTTTTTGAGATGGATAAAAATCTGATATTAATACAAATTGAAATATATAGAAATATAAAAGATTATGTGAATTCTTGTCCTTAATAATGCTTCTAATAATAATTACTTCTAAAAATCATTCTACTTGAAGGAGTATCGAGTTTTACGAATATTTCAATACTGCTTTTCTACATCATTTGCAAATTGAACTCCGGAACTAAGAATAAAATTTACAACAATCACCAGCTTAAGTCAAAAAACTTGAACTTCAGCTAATTTTCCACAGCTCGATATTTATCTTTCTGTGACAACTTCCCCAATGCGCTTATTTCTTTTTTGGCCTTCTTAACTCTGTCACTTCAACCTGCAGAAGTGCGAACGGTCGCATAATGAGACGGGTGGGCTGAGCTTGTGTCTGAGGAGGGCGTGGTCTTGCAGCTGTAGAGTATCGATCGGAGAGAAAGCAGTCATTTAGAGACCTGTCTTCTGCAGATGTAATGGAAGGATACTCCAAAGAGTCGGAAAACGAGGAGAACTGAGGTGGGGAGTGGGGACCAAGTGTTCATGACGTCACTGCAGATGGAATGGTGGTGGTTATTAAGTGAGAGGAAAATAGAAATTCTATGAATATGATGTTGGATTTAATGTCAAAATTTCGAATGATAAAAATATTTGTTTGTAAAACTGTAGTTCTCAGATAAGCGGTCATGTTGTCTTTTAAAAATTCTTTCAATTCTAAATGTGTAGAAAATAATATATTTTTCTAATAAACCCCATTACTTGAAACTGCGTATCAAATCAGGATTCCTGGTTGTGTCCAATTATGCTAATCGCTACACCATTCTAGTCTATATGCGTGAGCGTTGAGGATGGGGAATCATACACCTCTAATAAACCCATTACTTGAAATATATATACAGTGACCGCCGCTTATAAGAAACACGTTCGTTTCGCTCGTTTTGTTTTTTATAAGCAGTTGTTTCTTAAATCCGGAAATTTTTTAAATATCGTTCTTCCATTGTAAATACTAACTATTGAACACAATTTTACAGAATTTAAAAGATAAATGTATATAAGTAAAATATTAGTACATACATAATACATTTGTAAATTGAGTTTTGCATTCAAAAATATTTCTTATTTTACGAATTAAGCCTTACAACTTAAAATATTATCTATATGTATGCATATACTAGTATGTAATTAAATAAGAATAAAAAGTAAAACTCATAGGTCGTTCATTTATGTATAAGAGCATAGTACATTTTCATACATACCGTAATCTATTACTGAGGAACAGCAAAAAATTTATCCAGTGTTGTTTGTGCTAATGAGTCTGTGATTAGTTTACGTACATCCATTTCTAAATCATAAAATAGTCCATAAACTTTTTCTGATGCCCCTCTATGTTCAAGAGTTTTTCTAATTATAGTTAGGGCTTCTCGCGACTGTTTGGCTGTAGGAAAATTTTCTTCTTGTGGAACGTCGTCTTCATTTTCTTCTTCATTGCAAACATTCTGAATTTCCGCCACTATGTCATCATCACTTTTTTCTTCAGATGTTTGTAAATTTTCATCGATGTGAATCCATTCTTCGAAATGTGCTTCTAATTCTTCTACATCTTCTGCTGGTATGTCAACATTATTTTTCAAAAATCCTGCTTTACGGAAGCAATTAAAAATGCATATGTCAGAAACATTTTTCCATGCGCCTGCGATCATATGGATAGCATCAAGCAAGGTTATTTTCTTGCTTATTTCGCAAGCCGATCCGCGTCCTGCTTCTCTCCATAATTTTTTTTGTACACAATGTTATTTCGTTCTTTCCAGCGGCTTAACCAACCATCAGTCGCACGGAACTCTTTTTCTCCTAATTTTTCCGCAAAATTTTCTGCTTTTTTCAGTAAAATTGCCCTACTGATAGGAGCGTTCTTTAATCTGGCGTTAGAAAACCATTGTAAGAGTGCTTCCTCTATAGCAGCTGCCTTTCCTTCTCGTTTCCGTTTTCTTTGAAGATTACAATTTGGCGTCAAAATTTCATTTCTGCCTTTCAGGATTTTACATAATGTTGAGTGCGGAATTTCTAATGCAGAAGCAGCTTCTCTTTGACTACACAGAGGTAGAGAATCATACTTTTTAAGTAAACTTTGCTTTTCAAGCAAAGTAAGGGTTTTTCTCTTTTGCGACATGCTTCCACTAGCAAAACATAAAATGACTAACTAAAGCTGTACGAATCTTATTTGAGTGCATAAGCAGAGATGCCTTTCCTTATCAGTATGTTTCCTTAACTGCCAAAAGATTAAAACTCGTTTCTTACTGGTTTGGGGTTGTTCCCCCTAAGCCTTTCTACGGAGAAATTCTCTGTCATCCTTTGTTACATAGCAAACTCCCACCCCCTCCCCGTACGCCCAGAGACAAGAGATAACAACTCGTCCTTCAGTTAACCTTAAACAAATGGATTTTTTTCTTTTTTACACCCGCGTCGCAAGGAAATCAACAAATTTTCTGTAGAAAACTGTTTCTTATAAGCGGAATCGTGTTTCTTATAAGCGACACAATTTTAATGTTAAAATGAAGTTTGTATTTGATTCTGTCGTTTTGGGTCTTATAAACGGCTGTTTCTTATAACCACTGAATCTTATAACCGGCGGTCACTGTATATATATATCCTTACTTGGTGTTGGTTATTATTCCATCTTTCTAATATATATATATATATATATAATCGTAACGAAAGCAATTGGTTCGATAATTTAGCCTTCAGTAAAGTTTATAATTGTATCTATAAAATTGTTTGTAAATGTCATATATAGACCAAACCAGCAATCCTGTCCCTCCGAATTAACGTACACAGGAATCATATAAAAAATTTGACAACATTGAAATCAGCATTCCTTCTATTCAAAAAATTATTATAACAGATTGTTCCTTGAAAATGAACTCATATGTACACATAAAACTATTTTTCTATATATGGACTCAATCAATTATTTAATCATCATAACATGATTAAAAACTCCTTCAATTATCCTTATGATGACTTTAATGTACATAATTTCCTCTACCTATCTAATAGCAAATCAAAAAGAACTAAAAGAGCAAGTAAATATAATAGAAAATGGTCTTCATTTTCTGATCTAAACAATAACACACTACAGCAACACGTAAATTTCAAAATTACTTTTGATTGGAAACAATGTAATAACTGGATTTTTGCAATTAAAAAACAGAATTTAAATCTGGTATACACACAACATTTTTCTATCTACTGCATTTGATAAAATGCATTTTATACATATATTCTATGATTTGCTAATTACCAGAAGTAAAATACCTAATGTTTATTTATACGTCACTGACTTAAACTCAATTGACGAATAAAAATATTTAAATAAACGAATATTGTACCTTGAATTTCACTAATCCGATCATTAATAAGTTAAAAGTTAATAATATTTTGAAATCGGTATCCACTTACTTTCCAGTCAAACGTGTAAATCCCAAATTTGTATTTAAATACGATAAACCACTAGGACGTTATATTTTCAATTATAATCATATATCCAAAACAATCGATATTAATAAAAATTATGAATTGGATAGAGTCTTACTGCCGTTATCAATTAGATAAATACCAGGATTATGTAGATTTACACTATGGGCATGTTATAACTGGAAAGTAGATATTATTAATTATGATACACTGAGATCGCTTATGTTACTGGGTACTAAGTACCGTTTACCTACTAATTTTAGACATAAACTACTTAGTAAAGATTTATTCTAGACCTAAATAAATGTATCTATAAAATTAGCTATAAATATCAAATTCTAATAGAAGCCTTCAAGCCATGGAGCGTTTTAATAGAGCAATACTTTATTCACTATATACATATATAATAACAATATTAATAAATTATATAAACTTAGTTCAATCAAAAAGAAATTAAAAAAAAATTGTTATTACTTACGTAGATAAAGCTAGTAATAAAACTCTATTATTTGTAAATATTATTATATAAGAAATCTTAAATCAAGCTCTTTTAATACTTATATTTACAATTTACACAATACTGATTTTTAAATTCTATAAAAGAATTTCAGCCAAATATAAGCAAATCCATTTCAAAAATAGCCTTCCATATATTGTTTAGTACCCAAGTTTCATAAATTTTCTGTAGCTTTTCGAACAATTATTAGTGGGCATAATTCATACGTTACTGATGCTGGTAAATTATTACTAAAACATTTTAATGACATTTCCTTGTTAGGTGACATTTCAAATAATAGTCATATTATGAAAAACGGTTTTGAATTAATTCAGAAATTAAAAGCTCTTACTAATATCCATAGTATATACCTATGAATTTAAAGACTTGTTTAATAATATAAATATAGAGGATCTTTATAAAATTATTTTGGAAATTTTTTAACAACATAATATTACCGTAAAATATTTATTCCTCTTTAAATAATTACTTAATTTCACTCTCTATGAAAATTATATTCAACATGGTAGTTCTTTTTTTAATCAATAGTTCGTATCCCACAAGTGTGTGTGTGTGGGGGGGGGGGGGAGGGGGGAGTGCCTCATCATTATTGGTTAAGCTATATTTATACTTCTATGAAAAAAAACTATAATAACGGTTTGTATAATATGCTCATGTATAGATATTTAGATGATATATAATGTGTATCCCATAATAATAATCCTATTGTATTTAACTTTTATCCTAATAATTTACAATTAAATGCTTGTAATAATGATTCCAATGTTGCAAACTTTTTAGATTTAAATTTAGATATAAAAATTTATAATCTGGCTATAAACTTATACGATAAAAGATTAGATTTTAATTTTAATTTTTCTAAAATTCAACATTTTAAATCTTAAGAAGTGAAAACAGTTTTATGGGCAATCCTGTCAAATTGGCAGTTTTTATTTTAACTGTTCAAGAGAAGAATGAAATATTAATAAAATAAATGATAATAAATATAGGCGGTAATAAATTTCAAATAATAATTAAGGTTGCATAAAATAATGTTGATGATAATAATATAATTGCTATTTTACTTTCAGTTACTTTTAATGAATAATTAATTGTTCTCTTAAAATTTTTCTATCTTTTTGATACAGAAAGCAGTCAAGGATTTATTTCCTTCTCCAAAAAATATTCCTAAAGAAGAAAACAGTTTTACAGTAGTCCTGTTATATTTGCATTTTTTTTTCGTTTTGACTATTCAAGAAAAATATGAAATATTACTGAAATAAATGGTGCTAAATATTATAGGTAATAAATTTTATATGGTAATATTGGTAATAAATATCGTTCTAATTTTTTTTAAACATAAGTGATTCAAAAGGCTACTTACTATTCGATATTACTTCTTCTCTGAAAAACTGTTAAATTACCCTTACTGGCAACCGCATAAACATATATTATCGGTAATAAAAATTAGCACCACGTGCAAGCATCAGCTGCTTGCACGTGGGGCGTCTCTATAATTTTATAATCTAAATATAAATATATGTAGATTAATGGCTGGCTAATTCGTGATGGAAAAGACTTGAAACGATAATTCCGTATGGTGTTCGTGATTTGTGTGCCGGAGAAACTTTCAAAGCATACATTTAATCAAAGAATATTGAATGTTATGACATGTCAAAAATGCATTAAGTTCATTAAATGCATCAGTAATTTGTTCATTGAAGCGTTTACTATCTTCTATTTAGTATAAAATTTCCATTATCTAAGTTTTGGGGTGAATTTTTCGTATTTCTTTCGCAGAGTTCTTAAACTGCATGAATCTTACTTACGTTGATGAATTTGTTCCCCACGTTTTTACCTATTTTGTACTCAAAAGTAAAATATTCGGTTACTATAGCAAGTTTAACTGAAAGGTGTGATGTCATTCATCTATTGTGGCTTTCTTTAGTGATGGTGCTTGAGTTCCTCCAGGTTCTTTTACGTTATAAAATCAATTTTATTATTTTAAAGATTTTGGAAATTTTAAAGAAGATATTTTGTTTATCGTCAGCAACGATTTAGGAAATGATTATTTTTTTTTTGTTTGTTTATGGCGTGCAATAATTTTTTGGAAATTATTATTTTTTTTTGCTTGTCGCACGCAATGGTTTTAGAAATGATAAAAATTCTTAAAAGTCTAAATTCTAAGCGCCCCTTGGCAATAAAATAAACCAACATAAAAAATAAGTTTTTGTTAACTATGCAAATGTTTTACTGTCCCAGCCAGAGGTTGAACAGCAGACCTTCACACAGGCCAGACGATTTTGTAACCATTGAGTTATTGGGATAATGATTCAACTTCATCTCGTCGAAGAAGATCCTATAACTAACCGATAGTAGAAATAAAACTATCACAAATAATAATTAGATTGAAAAAAATGCCAGTTGGTCTTTTATGGATCAACATATTTCTCCAAAAAATGTGTCGATAACTATTTATAGAATTGATTTACTGTGATAAGGTCTGTGCTAAGAATTATTCTAACAATCTTAACAAATATAACTAAAAAATACTAAAATTGCGTAGTTAAAATGTTGCCCGGACTATTGCGTGGTGTGACATTCGAGCGTATTTTCCCAGTACACAAACAACTCAACAATTCACTTTCCGACCATTGTCATTCATCTCCTCTTGATAAGTCATCTCGATAATGAAGAGAAGCATCAGTCACGCCTTGCTGCTGGGAACTCCATTTGCTGTCTACAATCACCATTTGCATATGAAAAGTGGAATTCGGATTCTGGCTGTGATTTAAACGCGGCTTTCGGATTCCTTTCACGTAGGGGGATTTTGAATCTTTTCACTTCTATTCTTATTCTCTGGAAGTGTTGCTTTTGCGGCTCTGTTATGAAAGCAATGGCGTCCTCTGTGGCACGCGGCCCAAAAATGGTGCCAGCGTCCGAAAACTTTCCCCTTCTCGGCGGGGGATAGCGTCAATTTGTTCCTCGATTTGGGGCAATGATGGAAAATAGAATGCAATACAGAAGGTAGTGAAAGGCAGGGTCTAATGAAGGAAAGGACCGATAAATATCTGAATTTGATATATAGAACATCTAAACCTATAGAAAGAATCATTAAGAGCAAAGCTAGATTTTATATAAAGATTTATATAAAGATTTTATTTAAAGATCTTATAAGTATAAAAATTTTATAAAATTTTTTACGGCCACGCCCACACGTGCATCGCGGGGCATTCAAGAAGCGGGCCCGAGGACAGACCTGTATGAAGAAGCAAAAGGTACAGAAAATGTCACCTCTTAAGAACGTAATTTTGAGGTAAATGAACTGAAAAAGTAATTATGAAGTGTGATTAATAACATTCATTGTTTTTATAAAATCATTGGTGAAACATTTCGGCAAAATTACCTGTTTCATATAGGGCAGCTAAATGCGTTCAGAAACGTATAGGAGTTGTCATGATTTTCCTACAAACAAGAAAACTTCAAACGTTTTGTACCGTGTTACTTTATTCTCAATAATTTTATCGTCACCACTTGCAACTCTGCTTCCGAAAAAAAAAAAAAAACGCATTACGAATGCACTCTAAGTTGTACAGTTTGGAAAAGTTGTGCCACACTAACAAGAAGTGTACATAATTTTAATTTTTCACTTAATATCTTCTGTTCTGACAAAGAGCTTCAAGTTTAGGAAAGCTTGGGGGAAAAAAAACAAAGTAGAATTGTGTTTATTAAAATATTAACCATATAAATTGCTGTTCTGTAGAAACACTACAAGGTACTTTAATTTTTGTACAAAGAATTCAACTATGATTTAGCACATTTTTTATCATCTCATCATTTAAAAGATATCAAAATTTCAACAAATTAAAATATATGTATAAATGATGAAAAGATGAATTAAAAATTAAATTAGAATTTAAAGAGAAATAGTGATGCATCCATAATAAATAGCAGAATTCAATATATATATACATATAATAATAATAGTTTGAAAATCCAATGATAGAATAGAGAGAAGTTGCAACTCAAGAAACCCCAACATTAAAAAATGCCTAACAAATACAAAGTAGCAAACAGAGAATCATCAATCAAGTGGAAAATAAAATGCAAACCTCTAGTCATCAAGCTGAAGACAAACAACAAACATCACTGGATAGGAATCGATAATAGAAAATCAAGTAAAATCCAAGCATTAAAGCTTTACAGGTGGATAAGCCCTAGGCCTAAACATATGAATTGTTCATTTCGATAAAACCCTTCTTTAAATCCAAGTATTTTATCAAAATGAACATAAAATGCATGAAATGCATGTTTCTGATATCAGTGATAGATTATATCTATAAACACTGATAACTTGGACTACATGCATAAAGATTGAAAAATTATAGGAAACAAGAATACCTGAAAAAATACTGCATATGTCTGATCCATTGGAACCTTGAATTATGCTTCGTCATTCTTTATTACTTAATATCTTTAGTATTTTTAACTATTCATATTTGCAGAGTATCCTCAATCTTTTTAGCATGCTTCGGTATTTATGAAACTTATATATATATATATATATATATATTTATTTATTTTATTTATTTTATTTTAGATATTTGAATTTTCGTGTTACAGATTCTCACTTTTCTTTCATTGGATCTTCATACCTTTTTTTCTTATGTATATATATATATATATATATATATATATATAAATATATATATATATATATATATATATATATATATATATAAATATATATATATATATAAATATATATATATATATATATATATATATATATATATATATATATATATATATATATATAAATATATATATATATATATATATATATATATATATATATATATATTTATATATATATATATATTTATATATATATATATATATATATATATATATATATATATATATATATATATATATATATATATATATATATATATATATATATATATATATATATATATATTAGGCCACGTTTTATGTCTTTACAAAACTCGGAGAATTTTCTAGCTATCATAGGAGTACAAAGGTTTAAAATTATTCTCCAGTAAGATTTTTCTGTTTTCCTATCCCATTCGTTTTCTGGTTTTCAATGTTGAATTTGCAGAGGACTATATTTGTTCTCTTGCATTTTCCTGCTGAATGTTGAACGTATTATTGTGCAACTTCGTTTTGATCTGGAAAAATCTTATAAGGTTAATGTAAATGAATCAGACCAACTATATACTTCAGGAAAACGAAGGAGACATTTTTGAAATATGGAAACTTTCGTCAAAAATATTTACCGGATCCGTGCGGTGTTGAAGATTTTATTAATCTTTTAATACATCTTGTTCAAAAGGGCAGACAAATTTTATTTTTGTCCAATCATTGTTGTTCGAAACAAGTCTCATGGCCCTCAGGTTCTGATTATAGTTATTATTTTAATTGATGTAATTGAGTTTGTTATATTGGTGAATTAAATTATTCTGTGTGCTGTGCTTGCTCACTATTAAATTTTTTGGGGTGTCTTTAAACCCTAAATGTGTTCTTATGTGTGAATTCTGTTTGCATTATGTTCTGGGTTTTGAACCCAATTGCATGTTTATCTGGTTAAAATGTATTTCGTCTTCCTTGCTAAAGGGAAATACTCCTAATGCAATAAATTGATTGATTGATAGAAATGCAAAATGTTAAAATAATCAGAGCAAAAAATGTTTTGGAAAAAAAATATGCTGGAATTCTATTCTATGCACATCAGGCAAGCAAACGTTGATGAAAAGAGGAAGTTACGTGACTTAACTCGAACTTTTATTCAAGTTCAATTTTTCTATACCTGAGGAATTTCAACTCTTTGTTCAGAATTTTAATTTTTCATGCATTTTTAATCCAATAAGCCTTATTTCATCAAGTTGAATTCTTCCATAATTCTAAATTGTTGATTTTTAACACTTTACAACAAAGTTGAAAACTGTTTATGACTTTGTTCATTCTGCCTGTCTGTCTGTCTGTTAGCACGATAACAGCCCTAAAAATGACTTAATCAAAATGAAATTTTAGTATGTTGTTCAGACGGTCTGTAGAACCTATGGGAATATAAATGAATAATATCACCCAATTAGTTTTGGATTGAACCCGGGTCGAAAAAATGAAATACATTAATCCCTATGGGACCTAATTTTTCAAACATTTTTTAAGCAGATTTAAAATTCACAAATTGCTTCGAAAATTTTAGGTAATATTCAAATTGTTCCATAAAATATATAAAAAAAAATTCAACGAAATATATTCAGTAGTTTTTTAAATAAAAATTAAAATAATAATTACACCTCTTATATGAAGCGATCACGTGACCATGATATGAAACGATCACATGACCCACTTCAAAATGATATATGGCATCCATCTTGATTCAAAATCGTGATTTTTTTAAGTTCTTTTTAATTCATATTGAGTGTTGTATAACATTTTAGAGATGTTTAAACCAGGCAATTTATATTTCAATGCCGTCATTTGAATGAAGTTCATTTTTTTCGATGAAGGTTTAAGTTTTCAAATATAATAAATTAATACAGTATTGTGATATGTTTCAAAATATTACCGAGGAATGTATTGCATTTTAGACTTGTTTAAATAAAATTGCATTGAAGTTGGAAAGTGTTTCATAATCAATGCTTTAAGCATGATTGATCTTTCTTGTTTCATTATTGTGTTGGCCGCCATTTTTTCTCTCATTGAAAAAATACTACTATGCTAACTAAATATATAGTATTAAATTTTAAGATTTATTTTGATGTTTGAATTTCAGCTGAAATAAATTCATTTAAAGATATTCTGTGGTAACCAAAGGTCTGAAACTGAAAAGACGTTTGACAAGAATCGTTGCCATTTGCAGTATTTGACATTTTAGCAACAAACATTTTATAATTTGCACTTTATTATAAGCATTTTTGAGCGTTTATATAAAAAAAAATTAAAAAGAGAAGTTTAAAAATCGTTTATCAACTTTCCGCAATCTAAGCAAACAACCTTCTATTTTTGGACTTTTGAATACTCTGCGATATGTATTCTGTAACTTAAATTTTCTATAATTCAAAGCGTTTTAATATTTCTTTAGAAAAATTCGAATTATCGAAATTTCACTGTTTTGAATATTCCGAGAAATTTTATTCGAAATTTCACGAGAAATTTCACTGGAGTTATGGAAATTTTATTGTTTTGAATATTCCGAGAAATTTATTCTATAACTCGAATTTTCTATAATTCGAATTGTTTGATTATTTGTTTGGAGATTCCAGCTATGAAACTTTCACATGTTTGAATATTGCAGAGTCGATAAGAGCTTGCAATTTCGTCCCAGTAGCTTAACGGTAGAGCATCGGCTTTCCAGTTTGGAGATCCAGCGTTCAATTCCCGGTTAGGGCAGTAAAGCTCTTTACAATGGCACCCGAATAAATCAACCCTGTAGGTTAGTACAAATATGTCGGAGATCTGAAAGTGACCCTAGTACGACCAGTACATATTCAGTGGACTCTGGAAGATTGGGCGCCGATTTCAAATTGAGAGGATAATGACCACGTCGGATTCAAACCTGGGTAAAAATAGTAGTAGCAGGAGGCTAACCTGAGGTAAAAATAGCAGGAGGTGGTCAGTAGCTCGCCAAGCTGACATTACAGGGTGGAGAATGCAGAGTCCATTTCGACGATAAGATCTTAGAAATTCATCACAGTATCTCAACGGTAGAGCGTGGGCTGGCCAGTTCGGAGATCCAAGGTTCGATTCCCGGTTAGGGCAGCAAGGCTCTTTATAATATTGTGCGATATTTGTTCAGTAGCTCAAATTTTCTACAATTCGAAGTGCTTTACAAATTCCTTAGAAATTGAAGTTATAGAAGTTTCACTGTAGTTTAAAATAAGCAGGTTCAAAATTCCTCTCATTATTTTACGAGCAGTAGAAAAAAGAGCAGTACTTTCCCATAGATGTTCTTTAACCCTCCAACCCACCCTATTAATACACAAAAGTCATACTTCGATTGCAAATAAATTGTGAGAACCCGAGAAGCAAAGCTACAATTACACGCCATCGTAGCCAATCTCATCTATCACAACCGCGTTTTTGTTCGTAACATGGGTAGTGTGTTTAGAGAGGACCACTTGAAAAAGAGAAAAGCATCCGATTCGAGCTCTCCAAATCACCAGTACGTTTGGCACGTGCTCTCCAGGGGATCGTCCGATGATGCGCAAAATGGGTGCATCACGCTCAATTTGGCGCTCCATTGGCGATTTTGCACGCGTCGTGGGAACGATCCCGATTCGACATGCTATCTCTGGGAGAGGACTTCTGTCGCTCTGGGGAGAGGTGAGGATAGGTGAGATGCAATGATAGCAAGACCAGGGAAATTTGGAATTTTAAGAGATAACAAAATTATACTAACTTTGTTAAAAGCATCATACATACAACACAGAAACATATCTTTTTTAAATTTTCTGGAAGCTAAGATCATTTGTACTCCTAATTCCATTTTTAAACTGGATTTTCTTGAAAGTTTTTTTATTGTTTCTCACTTGAACTCCTTTATTATTGATAATTGTTCTGTTTTCTCTTCTGCTTGGAAAGCTATATCTGGTTTGAGTTTTCGATTTCATTTGCTATCTTCTTCTTAGTTGGGTAATTTTCATCCTCTTCCTCAATTTTTGTTTTTTCCAAAGTTTTTGTTGGCGATGTTAAGTATTTACTGTTAAATTTTTTTTCGTATTTGTTTAGAACCTGTTATATTTACCGCAGTTTTGGCTGATTATGTGTTAGATTCTGAAACCGGTTAGGTGCCACTTTTAATTGAATAGGGCTCTCATGTTCATATTTTTATTCACTGAACAAGTGTTCTTAATCCTTCGTTGGACGTTCACTTTTCTCTTTGGTATTTTATCGTTCATTCATTGTGTTCTACCTCTTGTTCTATCATCATGGGTTCTCTATTTTATTTCCTTTTTCTCCTCTAGATGATGATAACCCCTTTTCCCTGTTTTATTTAAGTTTTCTGTTCTTTATCAGTCGTCGATCTAGCTCTCATAGGAAAGGTTACGCTTTATGTGTGTCCTGACGAAGAAGGCTGTTCCTATTACTATTTTGTAATGCATTCTGATGTCAAAGCGAATAATTTTGCTTAGTACTTTTGGTGGATTTCAAGACAATGATATTTGGAGAAGAAGATACCATTTTGAGTTATACAAATTATACAAAGATTCTAACATAATTAAATACATTAAAATTAACATAATCCAATGGGAAGAACATTTGTTACGAATGAATAACGACAGAATCATAAGGATAATTTTTATGCGTACACCGATCGGGAAAAGACCTAGAGGAAGACCAAAGTAGAGATAGATCGATTGTGTGTACAAGAATTTTGAGGTGTTAAATATTAAATATTGGAGAAACATTGCTCCTAGGGGGACAGCTTGGAAGAATTTTCTTAGGAAGTCCAAGTGCTTACGCTGTCGAGCCATTGATGATGCTGCTGCGGATTTTAATGAAGTTATTTCAGTTTCTTTTTTTTTTTTATTTATTTATTTATTTATTTTTTTTATTTTTTTTTTATTTTTTTTTTTGCTTTAACAGTAATTTGAATCGTATGTGTTTTAAGAAATTTTCAGGCATAAATATATGAGGCTCCAGTTCACGTTTTCATACATTCATAATCGCTATATTGTACTGGCCATTTAAACCTGCAATTCACGAATAAAAATCACGAATATCAAAAACTGTTTCAAATTAATTCATAAAAATGGAGCACGTTTTATAGTTCTGATACTATGGAAACTGCGGTATGTAAAAAAATATTTTATCTCCGATCGTTGTATGTTGCTTTATTTTCAAAGTTTTCAGACATTTTAAATCTAAAAATCAATCATTAATTAAAAAAAAATATTTTCAATAGTTTGATGAGATGAATAGTCAGCAGATGATTTCGGTATTTGAAGCATAAACTCTGTTACTTTAATTACAAATGACATTAAATACACACAAACATCACCTCGAAAAGATCTGATTCGAGTTCAGGGATCCGTAAACGTGCTCTTTCTTTAAAAAATCGAATTCGAGTTTCCGACTCCGTCACCAAAATTTTCCCCTACACGTGTATGTAAGGAAGTAATATGCAAATACAGTCAAACCCGCCTTAAAAGGAAATCAGGGGACCGAAAGAATTTTCCTTCTTGGAAAGGTTTTCATTTCATGCAGGTCATTTCAGGATAAGCTAAGTTTAAAAGTTTAGCTGTAAATTTTGATAGTCCATGTGTAATGGCTCACCTATACATCAGACTTTAAAAATTCTGAAAAGTATTTATAGATAAATCCGATTAATATTATATTATACCATAATAGATAAATAATTTAATTATTTTAAATATATAAATACGTACATTTTTGCATACTGCGATCACAGGAGTATATATAAATAAAAATATAGTTTACCCCATGTCCTTAATAGTCCCCATGTCCTTAAAAATATAGTGTACCCCATGTCCATTTTAGCTTATTAGCATACCTTAAAATCTAGATGAATTGATTTATAGGGAAATATTACTGCTTACCATTAACAAAATAAATACATAAAAAAAAATGTCAGATGAATTTTTAAAATAATCCAACATGATTTCTTGGATATGTGTCTTACTAATGATGCGACTTTCAGCTAAAAAGCGTGCATTGATTTATATTTCTAGCATTTCAGAGTCTCCCTGATTAACGGAAAATTCTTGAAGTTCTGAAATGGTTTTCGGAAAATCGTGATATAATTTAATAGAAAGTGCTGTGAAAACTGGTCTTCGTGGAAATAAATGGCTAAAATAGTTGGATGAATTTTCCATTCTCCGTTCGTTATAACAGGTGCTTTTATTAACAAAATATTTTAAATTGGCCGTTCGTTTCCGTGTTGTGCAGGTTTCGTTTCACAGAGGGAAAAATAACATGAATTACCTATATTTTTGGACGGAGTTAAAATATTTTCCGCTTATTTCAGTATTCCGTTTCAAACAAGTTCGACTGTACCTCCATACATTCACTCATCGGCTGATAGAGTGTCACATTTGCCATTGGGCTGTTTGTCATATTCGTCGGTTCGTAACTATAAGCTGGAAACCATCTTTTTGCACATCAATCATTTCCTTCTTAGATCACGCACGCTTATACTGCCCATGACTTTACTGTCTTCAGTGCTTACTTGCCATTTTTTACTGCTTATGACTTTTTTCTTGCTCATGACTCTTAGAGAACTCCTTCTCTTCTCGAAAGTTTGAAATCATATATGAATACCTAGGCTTCTTCGTTTCAAGGAACTTTACTAAAATCCTAAAAAGAAAATGAATAAACACTAAATATAGAAAAACAAAACATTATTGATACAAGTCGGACGGTCTGGGTCTCAACAACAACAACAGCATTATAGATACAAAATTTTGATTATATTTGTTACAAAAATAGTCATTTTATACACAATTGTTTATATGTGTGTGAATAATATGACTTACTATTGTGCTATTATGCTATGGTTCTTGACTGTTGTGAATTTTTAATCTCAAAATAGGAAAAAATATAAAAAGTGTAAATATGTTTACAATAATCAAATGACTGAATCGATTGAAAATTTTTTTTAGCAAAGAAAAAAAAATTAAATAAAAAAATCTTGTTTTAATTTTAAGAGACTTTCCCGATATATTAGAAATTTTACTTTTTCATAGGATACACGATATTTCTCGAAATAATTAAGAAATGATTTGAAATTTATTGAGCATTTAATTGGTGGCAACACACCGTCTTTTAATTTTTTTTCCAGTTTTAGTAATATGAAAGCTTTGTTTTGTGTAATTATATCCTCCCTTCAGTGCAAACAAGCCTGAAGCCTTTAGGCCTGTTCGCGTTGAAGAAGAAAATACAAATATTTCCGAAACGTACGTTTGCTTGCTAAACCTCATTTGTTCAGCATTTTGCGTTGTGATTAAGTTTATAATTGATTATACGCAAAGTCACGTTCTGTACTTAATGTTAGTATTTGCTCGAAATACACTTCAAACTTTAGAATTCTGTGGATTTAAACGCAGTGTACATAAAAAGATCTCTGAGCGCCACGATAATGTATTTCATCCCTCGTAGCAAACATATAACTAAGAAAAAAATATTAAAAACCAATTTAAATTATAACCAATGAAGATGCCTGCTGCGAGTGATCTATTTTTTGGCAGTCAAATTTGCTTATTATCAAGTAAAATAAATGCTATTAAGATTCTTTAAATATATTGTTTCTTCAACCTTTTCCACACCACCCAGGAGGTAAGGCCATGACGCGTTTTTTTTATAGTGGTTCCCCATGAGGCCTATTCCACTTTCAATACCAATCCTGCACAATCACTGGCTAGGATCATGACTAGGATCTTAAACGCATCACCCATGTAGCTTAGAGGTAGAGCACTTGTTTCCAGCAATGATAACGGAGATTTCTTCAGTATGTATGGTTTCAAGACTGTCGTCAGTGTAGTCTTAGTTCCTATTTGAGCAGGATTTTGGCAGAGGCTCAAGTTCAACTGTTCCATTGAAATCTGGCTCATTTCAAAGGCATTAATATATCAGAATAAAATTAAGTGCGCACAAATTTATCCTCGTCTAGAGATCGTTTATAGCCACACAACGCATTTTCGAACTCCTGTCCACCGTTTCCGGAACCAGCATCCTGTCCTCCTGCATAAGGTCTTTCGTTTTAATCCAATATTAGCTAAAATGGAAAATAGTCTTTTAAATGTCAATTAAAATAATTGAATAAAATGTTAATACAACGCTTCAATCGAAACGCCCAATTACCAAAGGAATATATAAACCGACATTTCCGTTTCTTTAGATATATTGTTTCTTGATAAGGGAAAGTGATTATTATTGACAATCTGATTTTATTATTACCTAACTATATGATTTCTAGATTACATGAAAGCAAACTAATAGAGATATTCTTTTAAAACTCCATTTCGCTTATTTATGTTCTTTAATTGTTCCGACCGATTAACGCAGAAGCTTGTACTAAAAACCTGATATTTAATTTCTGGTTATACATTTTCAACTCCCGATATTCTGTTACTTTTCCATTAAAAAAATTCTTCTTTGGGCATAAAATATGTCAATGTAAATGAGGACTGCGTTCACATATTACTTAAAGGATATCCGTATTATCCTTCACTGTGTTAGGAGATAAATAGTCACAGAAGTCACAGATAAATAACTGGATGAATGAATGACTTTCGAAAAGTCCTCAATTAAAAAAAGGAATGCAGCAAAGGTGAAAATCAACAGCAATTCCGTACCAAACATTTTCCAGTGTACACAAATCAACCATATGTGTACACAAATCAAACCACATTTTTAAACTTTATGCATTCTGTCCGAAGTAGATAGCTCATAAGGCAATGTTAAGTACCTTGAGCTAGAGGCACCTTTAGCTCAATGAATTTAATATAGCGAGAATGTGAAATCACCAACCTGGCAGTGCTTAGTTTTGATCCTGGGCTAAAGCATGGTAGGCCCGTATCATAGCGTTGAGTTAAAGACGTCTCCAGCTCAAGGCATTTTATATTGTCTTATGAGTGTTTGCTATAGGACATTAATGTACAATAGAAAATGCAAAATGTAGTATAATGCTCAATTCCATTTTATTTTTGAAATTTGTATTCTGTTCAATTTATTTCAATTACTAAGTATACATTTTACAAAGTTAGCTTATAAGTAGAATTCAAAATATAACATTCTATTTACCCACTCCTTTCTAAGCATTAAAAAGTGTAGTTTTGATATATTTTAATAGACATCGGCGAATGGTACAGAAAGTTTTGGAGAACCACGCTTAATTCAACTAAAATTTTTTGTTAGAGAATGTGTCGTTCTAGTGAGAGTTTATATGTTTCCAAGTACTCCCACTCTAAGGCCAAGATAGCTTTTCTGCTAATGCTCATCGCAAAAAGACAAACAACACATCGAATTGTAGGGGCTAATCCAGTCGATATTAAAGAGTTTTTTAAATATAATATGAATATATGTAACGCGGTACTGACGTTGAATTTTTACGTAATTACCAATTCAAATATATTTACCTTGATATCACTCTATCTGTGACCTTTATCAAAGGATTGATTATTACTTTTGAAAAACGCCTTTATAATGGCATTTGTAAACCAACAAAAGCACCCTATTTTGATACAGATGTAATCGTGTGCTTGTCATATTACTTGCGCGTGTAACACTGTGAAGTTGATATTTTTGCGATCTTGGCGACAACTATTATAAACGTTCATTAGAATCGATGAGTTTTCTTGTGTTGGATACGAGCAAAACATTCTAGAGCTTTCGTTTAATAGCTGAGTTAGTGTGATTCATGACATATATATTTCAGATTATATAATTCTAATATTTAGGTTCAATCAATAATTTCTGAAACAAAAGAAACTGTAATATGCCTAAAATTCCTAAAATAACAAAATTTAAAATATACATAGCATTTTCTGGACATTCTTCCACTCTTTCGCTTGTCTCTTTATCAACGAATTCAGCATCATTCTGGTTCATCGGCATCAGTTTCTGTTATTAACTGCTTCTTACAAACTTTATCATCAGACTTTTTGACGATGGGAATGAAGTTTAATTTCGTCGAGGAATTCTCAGAGGAATGAGAAACATTTTGTACCTCTTTCAAATTTGGTTTCTCCTCACTATTTGTATAATTTTCAACATTTAAATTAATTTGACTTCAAGACAAATCTCTAATAAGTGTATTTTTTATATGAATGCTATTAGTATTTTTATATCAATATTTTCATCATTCACTTCAGAGTTTGACACTACTAAAACTAAACTTGATTTTTTAGTGGCATTGATAGGCTTAGGACTTTCTTCCTTGTCATTCAAATCGTCATAGTTGGCATGATCTTTCGAACTTATATTATTATTGTTGTGTTTAAAATTATAAAGGAAGTCATAATAATTAGTTTAAAGAAAATTAGTTTATTAAATTGAAACTTCAAATTAATTCAAAGAACAAATTACAAAAACTCTGCTCACAGGCAGGCAAATCAGGAAGAATTAACAAGTTTAAATTAAATTTATCACAGACATTAGAATTTTAGAATTTATCAGCTTAGTTAAAATTAAAGAATCTGTATAAAAACTTTATTCTAGGAAAATCTATTTAAATCCCATCATAAAATATTAACAATAGAATATTAAATTTAAAAAATTAAGAATTTTCCCAGGCTCCAATAAATTTAGGAAGGTTTAGAAAATTGCTCTCAGAAATAAAGCTTTAGAATTTTAAATTCAACGAATAAAATTTAAATCATACATTTCAAATATTGAGAAATCATATATTCAGATATAAGAAATTAAGAGTTAAAAAACGATAATCATATTCACCCAACAGGGTCATCATAGAATTACAGGGTGGAGATAGCTGACAAAGTATAAGGAAAAAGTTCCAAAATCGGAGATGAACAGGAAGGAGACAAAAAATTCCCAAATTGGTTTTCTTGGGATCACCATACTTTATTCCGGAGAGGATTCAGCAAAATAGCCTAACATCTACAACAGGAACTCTCGGATCTTCTTAAAACAGCCGCAAGAAAACTCCAGGGACGCTTCTTTCGCATAGCACACGTAATAAATCTCAAAACTCATTTTTTTCATGAGTCACGCCGTAAATTAGTGTATAAAAACAAATAAAACCTTTATATTTTAAAAATAAAAAGAATTGTTAAAAAAAAATATCGCGAGGAACCTAATGTTCCATAGGAAACATCGCGTGTAACACAAGTTCCATTCGAAAAGTGAACGACGCTTTTCACTTTTCGAACACGCTCTTCTTGCGCAAACTGAAAAGAAGAATTTCAACAAAAAACTGAAACTGAAAAATTCCGGGAGCGTATTTATACGTTCGGAAATCGAGAGCGTTTAGAAAACCGGCAGCAATTAAAATCAACTTACCGAAATTAGAATTGCGAAAATTAAAACTCAAAACTCCGATTGCAGACGATCCGGAAAAACACGAACCAATTAAAATAATTCACGAATTCCAAAGAGGCGCGAAAATCACTTAGGCGTCGCATCAATAGCGGTAAAAAGCGCGCATAACAAAGATTTTAAAATGGCCGTGACTCAAATTTTTGTAAAGCACTGAACATGTAAAAAACTGGAAACTATAGAACAAACGGAATTTCTAACCAAAATGGGAAAATGATGCATCAAATTAAAGGGAATTTTAAGGGGAATCAAATAAATAATCATTTTTATAAATTTACAAATTAAAAGTAATATTAATTTAGGGAATGGAACATTTTTAATTAAGAATATTATAAAGAAAATTAATTTAGAAGATTAAAAATATTCTATTTAACGAATAAATGAAAAAAAACCAATAAATATTATTTAAATATTACCAAATTGAGAATATTGAGCCAGGGAAAAATAAATAAAAGTAAATTTCAAACCCCCAAATTATATATATTCTAAAGCAACCCAAAATTATCAGGATTTTTGTTACGCTGGATTTCAGAAGCATCTTCCTCATATTTACTGTCTATATCCTTTTCATCAACTATAACCTTACTGGTGGTATTTCGTTCAACTTTGAGATCATCCTTATCAATGGTTTTTCATTGAACTAAAGAATCAGCAAAAAGGCAACTGTTCTCACAATTTTAGTTATCTTTGCAGGAATTACTTCCGTCAGGAACCTCTTTAGTATCAGTATTTTCGTCGTTCGATAAATGAGACTCAATTTCAATTCCATTATTTTTATGTTTTTCTTTTTCAACACAGCAAACTTCTTTATCGACTTTGTCGAATATTTTCGTTATTAACAATTACTTGCAATACGGCTTTACTGTTCACATATAGCCCACATAGTGTTTGACGGATATAGTGTTTTAAATTTATTTTATTTTTCAATATTGTACACTGGAGTGCAGATGTTCTTAGGCAATGTTTTCAAGTGAACCTATTATTAATTAAGGAATGTATTTAAATATATTATCTTTTCGATAATTATTTATCTAATTTATCTAATCGATGAATTGGATGCAATTGATTGATCTATTAATATATGTTGTTTTAGTACCTTTTGCAAATATACCATACTTCAAACTATTATTTTTACCCATTTAATATACTACCATCATTGCTCAAGGAATAATCACATTTCTCCATACAAATTAAAGCTATAAAGATCTTATAATTTTCGAATTATAGGCATTGGTCTTGGTAAACATTCTACTTTGTTCTAGCTTTTCGATATTTGTTCAGGATATTTATAAACTTTTTCTACCAAAATCTGGAATTCGGAAATATTTAAGAAAATAATGTTGTCTCTGTATTATCCGTGACCACTGAGAAACATCTTTGTTATAAATACGATTTCATACTCGAGTGTTTGTGGTGAGAATAATGAGAATAGTGAGAATAGTGACAAAAGTGAGAATAGTGACAGTAGTATCCATACGCTTGTATGAGCGCACAGACTCTTTTTACACTAAAAAACATGATTTAATAGCTTATTTTTTCTTTTTTTATGAAAAAAAAGGTCTCGATCCATTTTAGTATTAAAAACATGATTTTATAGCTAAAAAAGGTGTACATATAACTTTTTTACATTAAGACCAAATTTTAACAGTGAATTACTGAAGTTTTTTAGTTAAAAAGCTAGACATATAAAATAAATGCATGAAAAAAGAGGACCTCCAAATGAATGGAAGTCCTCTAATATATTAAAAATGTGTATATATACCTTTTAACAGTGAACTTTTTTAGTTAAAAAGCTAGACATATTAAAAGTATGCAGTGAATTATTTAAAATAAATGCGTGAAAAAAGAGGACCTGAATGGAAGGGATGTTAATTTATTTCCTCCACAATCTAATATTTCTAAATTTATTAAATTTTTTATTCCTTCAAGTGGCGTTAATTTATTTCCTCCACAAGATAATATTTCTAACTTTATTAAATTTTCTATTCCTTCAAATGACGTTAATTTATTTCCCTCCCGATATAATTCTTTTAAATTAGTTAAATTTTCTATTCCATCAAGTGAATTATAATTTAATAAAAAAATAGATTTCACTTCAGCAGGATTCTCTATATTTAAGAAAGAGATAAATGCTTTTTTATACCATTATTATATATAACATTCATTTATTTAGAAACATTATTATAAAATATTTATTTTTCATCTTTGTTAGTTAATTGTCTCAAAAGATAAACACATTCTCTCAAGACTTTTTTAACTTCACAAATCTCTTCAATAACTTTTCTCTGTAAGGTTCTCTTTCATGATGACCAAACTTTTTATTTAATTCACTCATCTGTATAGCTTGTATTTTTTTCCAATAAACATTAAAAAAGTGATCAGGTAATAGATCAAATTTGTATTTAATCAAATAACAAAAATCTAATTTATGCATAAATTCTTCTATAAAATTTTCACTAAATGTTTGATATCTAGTTATATACAACCAATTTATATCATCTTTTAATACTCTCATGGTATCTTCTGAAAGATTTTGAAACATTGATACTTTATATAAATCTAAATGATCAGAAAATTTTATGATAAATTCGTTACTAAAGTTTGATAATGAGAAATGTTTTCCCAATCTACTTTATCTTTACATTTTTCTATAAAATCTTCTGATAATTTTTGATATCTAGAAATTTTAGGCCAATCATCAGGTTGAGCAAATTCTTCAATAAAAGAATCAGACAGTGATGAATATTGAAAAATTAAATCCCAATTTACATGATCTTTAAGATTTCTAATTACATCTTCAGATAAATTATTTCTGGAAAATGCATTCCAATCGATATCCATTTAATGGTGAACGTATTTTAGAAAGAGATTTTTTCAATATGCATATAAGGTTTTAAAGTGCTAGATTTACCATGGGTTTTTATCCATAATGTGATGATATCATCACGTTTTCCATAAGCAAAACAGGTTACTGTATCTGTATGAGCTTCTAAAATTTCCTTACCATTGATTTCTAGTGATATATGTAGATCTTGACTTTTATCATATATATATTTACTTTCTACATATATAACTAAATATATGGAAATTTTCATATACATATCTGTAGTTAATCGCATCTCTTGATCCAGTAATTTAGAACTCATCATGTTGAAATCTGCTTTTTGAAATCCAAAATGGTTAACAGTTTGAAAATCATCTCCTATGGTAATCCAGATATCTCTATTGTCTAAACTTATTTTATTGACAGCATCATTATCATTTTCAGGTTCTGAAACATTCGTAATTATTTTATTTTTTGCATCAAATTTATCATTCTGTAATATTAACGAATATTTTTCAAAATATCTTTTATTCACAACATTTTTATCATCTTTAGGATCTGCTACATTTCCTATTCTTTTACCTTTTGCATCGTAAGGTTTTCCTTCTGAAGAATGTAAAGTTGTTTCATCTAATTCTTTTATTCTCTTACCTGTTTCTTCAGTAAAGGATAAAAAATCCTTATCATATTTAGTTTCTATAAGATTTCTCAATTCAAAATGATTATTCTCTATTTTATTCAAAACGAAACTTTTAGTGGTTAAATCTGAATCATCTATAGGATTTTCACAATTTTTTAAAATTATATTTTCCATATCATAATTTCCATCATCCATTAATTTAAAACCTATACCAGGAGATCCAATAGGCCCTTCTTTCATTTGATCATCATAAGGTGGATAATAACCACTCATTTATTATAACATTAATTTTATGATTTTAAACTCTTAATCATTGTTATAGTTTTATTTTTCAAATTTATAAAACATCTCTTTCTTTGCTTAAAAATAATATAAAACTTATATTCTTTTTGAGTATTCATTAATCTCTCCCAATTAAATTCAATATCTAAATTATTTAAATCGGTATAGTTTTCATGATTTGATAAGTCAAAATAAAAAATAGTATACAATTTTCCAAAATTCTTCTTATTTATCAAACATACTGTTTCTGTATTAATATCATTTAATCCTGCATGTAAAAGAGCTTCATACACTCTATTATAATCTTTATTGGATAAATTCGTTTTGTAACGCATAAGAGGAATTTGTTTATTATTAATCATCAACCAGCATTCAGTCATATCTATATTATCTAATATCATGTTATTTTTCTCATGATTGCCATCCCTTTCAACGTACTGAGGAATAACATAGACATCTAAAACTTCATCTGAGGCTGTAGTTGCTGTGACAGATCCACTATCGCTTTTATAGGGACCTACCATCTTAAATCTATATCGATCCCAATTTACCTCTATATCTTTATCAGATAGAAATGATTCCATAAACACGCTTTCTGCAGAATTTTTAAATTCTATATAAGGTAAATGCAAGGTTAAACCTTCAACTACTACCTTATAATTAGCATTTTCGACATCAGTATATATCATATTCTTATTTTCATTTCTTTGAATTTTCTATTTTCACTTCAAAACCAGAAATTACCTTTTCATATTCTCTAAAGAAATCGATTATATCTTTTAAAGGTGTCCATATTTTAATGACATTGCTATCTTTCGTTAGTTCCCATCTCTTTGTGTATCCTTCGTTATAATCTTTATTCATTTTCAAATTATTAAAAAATTCAGTTATTTTAGTAGTAACTTCTAAATTACCATCATATTTTAACTCTTTTCGGTCAGTTGAATCAGATGTATCTAGATAAAAAAATTCATCTTGAGCTTGTGATGTTGTATAATCAGGAGTATAATGAGTTAATCTTAAAGCATGATTCATGATTGAAAAATTTGACTGTGTATTTGATTCAATTTCGGTATCTCCTATATGTACTTTTAAAGTTTTGATAAAACCTCCACCATTTACCAGACTCACATTTTCGTTTCCAATGGATGATTTATCATTTTTTGTAATTTTTAATTTTTGTTCAAGATATCCTCTAGAATATAAAATTTTTGCTTTAGTATCATTAATATGAAAAACATAAGTGGCATTCTCATCTGAACTATGTTCTTTTGGGTGAATTTCTCTTAATTCATAACTTTTAATTTGATCATTATGATAATAATGAGTATCACTCAAATCATAAATCTTTTGCATTTATTTAGGAAGAATTTTTAAACCGCCTCCCTTCTTTTTCATTGAAAATATTTCATTTAATTTATTCTGTGCTTTAATAATAGGTTCAGTTTTCACCTTTAAAAATATTTGTATTTTTTTACTTTTTCTATATAATCTATGTTTATTCATTTATTTATGAAGAAAAACCTGACCTAACAATTGATATATATTTTTAACGTAGTTATCTTCAAAAATAGGTATAAAATTAAATTCTACAGCTCCTTTATTTAAATCAATTAATTCACCTTTTTGATTAGTAATCCTCATTTTTATTGTTTCAACAGGATCCGTTTTAACAGGAAAATATATCCATTTATTAAATTCTTTTGAAATTATACTACCTGGAGGGTTTTTATTAATGAAAGAATATATGACTTCTGAATTATATTGATTTATTAAAGATCCTTTTACAACAACACAGTGAATATAAATATTATCATTTCTATTGGATATATCAGCTATATGTTCACCTTCAACCTCTGTTTCTTCATCATAACTTCCATACGTCGGTTTTAAAAAGCCTATAATTTTATGAAAGTTACTTTTTGTAAAATCAATTACCCAACCTTTTTTCAGTTTAATAGATATCCTTTGTCTTGCTTCAATAATACCAAATTTCACAGGTGGATCCTCACCAAATATTTTTATCATATACTCATTTAAACCTCTTATAGTATAATTACCATTTGAGATAACAATTGTTATATCTGTGCCTAATTTATATATTCTAAATATGTTATTTCCATAATTCTCACTTATATTAAACCCGAAACTTCCATAGAAAATGACTGTAAAGCTAATTTTTTTAATTTAAGAGGTGTAATAAAATTTACAGTAAATTCCTCTGATTTCTCATGACTTTCAGATTTTAATATTATCATTTATACAGAACAAAATTTTCATTATAGTCACTAGGTTTTTGTGTAGGAAATGATTTGAGAACATTTTTAGGTGATATACCTTTATTCCTTTCTCTTATATATTTCATACAAAATAAACCACATTTCACAGATGTAGGTTTCTGTAAAAAACTATCATTATGACCTATTTTTTGGTTTTTTATTAGATGTAACAAGAAATGATTTAATATTTTTAGGAATATATTCACCAAACGGATCAAAATATTCCACATACTTATATTTAGGATCATTATAATAACAAACCTAATGAGTTCCAGGACCTGTTGATACATCAAAATTAATGATTCCATTTTCAAATTTTCCTATTGTTTTAGGTAATAAATCAGAGGTAAATACACCTTTAAATCCTTTTTCATTTTTCATATTTTCTTCAATCATTTTGTTACTAATTTCCAAGGTTGATATATTCCCTTTCCACGTTTTTTTCCCCAGATCCCTTTTTTTGTACAGCTGAACTAGCTAATCCAGATAAAGCACCTGTTGCTAATGCTGGAACTGCAAATTTAGCAGCAGTTATTAAAGAGGGTATAAGTGCTGCTAGAAATGGTAAAAATCCTTCATTTTTTTCTGATTGCGTTTTACTGATAGTAATTCTTTTTCCATCATTAATATGATTAATTTGAGTTTTAGTTAAATACATCTCATGATTAGGAGTTTTAGATTTATCTATTTGTAATGTTAGTTCTTATTTATTTCTGAAAGCTGATTTAAGTTTATTTTTCTGACCTTCACTCAAATAAACTTTATTTTTTATCATTTATTAACTGAGAAATTGTTTATGATATCGTTGTACATCATTATAAGTCATTTCTCCATTTTTTAATAACATATCTAACAATAAAACTACTTGATTATACAATTTCTTTGATTTACTGCCATTACATATTTTTTCTGTTAAATTTGATAATACATCCAATCCTTTACCAACCTTTATATCTTTACTACTTCGAATCAGATTTAATATATTCATATAATTTTGCAACATATTTTCTTTATTTTTAATTTCTTCTATTGCGTTCTTTTTCTGATTTAATTCCTCCTCTGAAAAATTTTTAGCCCTAGAAATTGTACTTTTAAGTTGCCTCTTTTCTTTGATAATCCTTCTTTTAGATGTTTAGCTTTTACATACATCTCCTCTAATTTTTCTTGATCGTTTAAAAATACTGAAGGTCTGTATAATTTTTCCTCTTTTAAATATTTTAAATTTAAATTTTGATCGATTTCATAAGTAATAGATACTAATTCTTTCGCAGCTTCAATAGGCTCTTCTATAGATGGAAATGAAATATTTTCAACAACATTTTGAATACTTTTTACAACCTCTTTATTTGATTTTTCATATTTTTTAATTTCTTGAGTGACTGGTTTATGAAATTCCTCTAAGGTTTTTTGAATACCTAATTTTTCTTTTAGTTGATCTTCACTATTCTTTCTTATTTCTTTTTCTAATTTTGCTAATTTAATTGCATCTTTTATTTGCTTTATAAGCTTGTGTTTTCGTTCTTTTTCTAATTCGTTCATTTATATAATATTAATTTTTTACTGCAGCTAATTTTATTTTTTACTGCAGTAAATTATTTTTTACTATTATATAAATGATAAAAATTAAAGATTACACGAAACCAGATGAGTTACCTGATCCTAATCAACATCCTTTGTTACCTAAACATCCATTTAGATTGCTTATAACAGGACCTTCAGGTTCAGGTAAAACAAATTTACTGTTAAATTTGATTTATGATTTTTTAAATTTTGATGCACTATATATATGTGCAAAAGATTTATACGAACCTAAATATTCTAAATTACAAGAAATATATACATTGTTTGAAGATATAGAAAGAGAAGATATTTTGAAATGCAAGAAGAATAAGAAAACATTATTAGAATTATATGATAAATACAAAAAAGAAGTATTCTTTTCTTCAGATGATTTTATTACAGTAGATGATTTAAATCCTTCATTAAAGAATTTAGTTATTTTCGATGATTGCGTGACTGAGAAAGATCAAAAACCATTCAAGAATTATTTGTCAGAGGTAGAAAGAAAAACGCATCTATTATTTATTTATCACAGTCATATTATACAACACCTATCAATATAAGAAAGAACTGTAATTACTTTATATTTTTCAATCTACAACCAAAAGAAATTCAACAGATTATAAGAGAGATAGATGGTAAATTAAGTACTGAAGAATTCAAACAAATATATAATAAACGTGTTCAAAAACAATACGATTTTTTAATGTTAGATTTAGTGAATCCAAAAATAAGATACAGAAGAAAATTGAATCCTATATAAATGAAATGGAAGAATATTTATAAAAAAGATTGTATGTTTACAGAAAGAGTAGAAATTTATATCAAAAGATAAGTATTTCATTATCAGTAAGTAAGGTTATTCTAAGTGGAACGAGTTTATCAGCAATAGCCTTTCTACCGTTTGTTTTTTTAAGTTTATCGGTTGGAATAGTAGAAGCTATTGATCTAGCATTAAAAATAGCAGAAAGAAAGGAAGAATATAGACATTGTTATAATTTTTATAAAGAACTCATTAATTCGTTTAAATCTAAGGATATGACAGAAGAAGAAATTTATATGCGTGAAAAGGATTTCATAAAAAGTTTAAAATTTAATCCAGTTGAAAAATATGTAAAACAAATGCAATTGAATGGATATAAATTTATTCATCCTAAATAAATGAAAGGTGGTGATATTGTTGGATGGTTACAAGATAAAATAAATCCTCCAGAAATGCATTTACCAGGATATCAATATTGTGGTCCATTTACAAAATTAGAAAAAAGATTAAAAAGAGGTGATCCTGGAATAAATAAAGTTGATAAAGCATGTAAAAAACATGATATTGGATATAATAAAACAAAAGATACAAAAAAGAGACATGTTGCTGATCAAGAATTAATAGAAGATTTAAATGCAATACAAGATCCAACATTTCGAGAAAGATTAGATAGAGGAATTATTAAACCTATTATTAAAGCTAAAAAAACTTTTGGGTTAGGAATATCTCCTAATATGTATTGTGTCAAGTGTAAAAAGAAAACCGAAACTAAAAATTATTATGAAACTAAAAATAATAAACCAGTTGGTAAAGGTATTTGTACAATTTGTGGAAGTAAAAAGAATTCTTTTTTAGGAATTTAAAAGAGACATATTATAATCCAGAAACAGGTTATTGTGGTATTCAAGAATTGAAAAGAAAAACTGGATTACCTAGTGTTGAAGAATTTTTACATGAACAAGATGTATATACTAGATATAAACCTGTCATTCATAAATTTAAAAGAAGGAGAGTTTATGTTCCAAACAGTAATAATCAATTTGACGCTGATTTGTTATTTATAAAAATTATAGCAAATATAATGATGGAACAAATTATTTGTTAACAGTTATAGATGCTTTTAATAAATATGCTTGGGCTTTCCCTATAAAAAGAAAAACATCTGAAGAAGTCGTACAAGGCTTTAAAACAGGTTTTTAAAGAAAGAAAGCCAAAATTCATTTTGACAGATGAAGGTACTGAATTTACAGGAAAACAGACCCAAAAATTATTCAAAGATAATAATATACATTGGTTTACGACTTATAATAAAGAAATAAAATCTGCAATAGCTGAGAGATTTAATAGAAGTATAAGAGAAAAAATAATAAAATATATGACAATAAATATATAACAATACTAAAAGATATATTGATGTATTACCCAAATTACTTGTTAATTATAACAATTCATATCATAGATCAATAAAAATGACACCCGTTGAGGCTCGTAAAGACGAAAATGAATCTCAAGTTTATAAAAATTTATATACGAAAAAGATCATAAAAAAACCTAAATTTAAGATAGGGGATAGTGTTAGAATATCAACAATTAAAAAAACATTCAGGAAAGTAGATGATTTCAGTAGACTACATTTACTGAAGAGATTTTTATAGTATCTGAAGTATTAAAAACAGATCCTATTACTTATCGATTAAAAGATTTAAACAGTAAAGAAATTGAAGGAAATTTTTATGAAAATGAAATGGTAAAATATAATAAAAAAGATGATGTATATAAAATTGAAAAAATCATAAAAAAGAAAGGAAATAAATATTTTGTAAAATGGTTAGGATATCCAGATGAATTTAATAGTTGGACATCTGATTTATACAATGTTTAAAGGTATAATAAAGGTGATCCTTGGGAATCATTAATGTGATGATTTAACGGGGTGGGATCTATCACCCCCCGATAAATATGAATAAAACTGTTATTAATACGTAGTAAATAAATGAATGTTAAATTTTTTGACGGTGTTGAAATGGTTGAATCGATTGATATTTCAGATAATGAAGTTTCAGATAATAAAGTAGCGCATAATTTAAAGATGAAATTAATCTATGATTCTTCAGAAGATGAAGAATATTTTTATGTTATAGACTATGAGAGTTTAAAACAAAGATATAAAAGTAGAATTAGTTATTTTAATCGAATAAAAAGGAGGTACAATATTACTCAAGACGTTGAGGAATTGTTTTTAAAATTTTGAGATTTTATGTATTATGAGAAATCAGTTAACTATTATTATTTTATGAAAAAGATTTGTGATATTTTTAATATTGAAAATAAAATAAAGGTCCAAAGACTTTGTTCTAAAGTCAAAAAGAAATATGAAAAAATCTGGAATGAATTTCAAAAAATGTTTCCTAATAAATGGAGCTAACAAAAAAGTGTATACACTGTTTGACTCTGAAATCAGTAAATGAGTTTTAAATATATCATAGAAATGGAAAAATTTATTTCCAAAGTCATTGTAAATGTTGTGATTCCATAATCAAATATAAAAAATTTAAATGTGAATGTGGTATGCAATATACCCATACACACAAAAAGAGACATTTAAAAAGTATTTATCACAGTAAGCATCTTCCGGGAAAAAGTATTTCAAAAAATGTTTCCTAATAAATGGAGCTCACCTTAAAGTCAAAGACTATTAATGAACTTAGAAAAGTAGTAAAACAATTGAATATTAAACAATCTAAAGGTTGTAAGAAGGATGATTTAATTAGATTATTAATTAAATATATCAGAAAAACAGGTGAATGTAAACCTGTTTTAATAGATTTATTAGATCTAGATTTGTCAGCATACTTAGATAAAAAGAAAAAAATATTTATTGAAAAACCTCAAAAACGTAATAAAATTAAGAAAATTTTTGATTCTTTTAATTTAAGATTTGATAAAAATGATTTTAAATCTGTAATTTTCTTTCCTGAAGAAAAGTTACTAAAAGAAAATCTTAAAAAGTTATTTACAGAAGATAGAAAATGTCGTATATGTGGTAAATATTACGAACCTGAAGATAAAGAAAAACATATAAAGAAAGACTTAATGATTAAAAGATCAAAACAAAAGAGAAAATGTATTATTTGCGGTATATATTATAAACATTTAGAAAATCACATATCAAGTCAAAAACATGAAAAAGCATTATTAAATGATGAAGGTAATGCAGAAATTAAGGAATATGAAACTGCTTATATATCTAGATTAAGATCATATAGAATTAATAATTGTAATAATATTAAAATCCCTCTAGAATTTTTAGAAGAGAAAAGAAAGGTTGTAATAAAAAAATAAAGCAAATTTTGGAAGAATTTAATGGTATAAAGGTAAATTTTAAATTGTTTTGTTTGTATAGATTGAATGAAGAAATTCAAGAATTTACATTCAAAACTGAGAATCAAATTATATTAAAATCTAATGATTTACATACTTTTTATGATTATGTTATTGACAACTTAATAAATGAATCTGATGATTTTATATCAAAAGGATCTGGTTGGAGTCTTGAAGAAATTAAATTTTTGGAATTGAGAATAAATAAGTATCAACCCTTGAGAGGATCAAGTTATATTAATTTACCTGAAAACATTAAATCTAAACAAGCTATAATAAATGTAAAAAATAAAGATAATAAATGTTCTATGTGGTCTATATTATCAGCAATTCATCCTGTAAAAAAAGATCCCCAAACAGTGTCAAAATATGAACAATATAAAGATGAATTACATTTTAAAGGAATTGATTTTCCTGTTTCATTAGACAATATTAAGAAATTTGAAAAACTAAATAATATATCTGTAAATAATTATAGTTATGATGGTTCAATATATGAAAAATTATGATAATAGTAAAGAATCCAATTATTTAATGTATTTAGATGCTAATAATTTATATGGATGGGCTATGAGTCAATATTTACCATATGGAGAATTTAAATGGTGTAATTGTGATGAAATAAATTATGTTAAACGTGAAGTATATAACTATAAAATAAAAGATGATTCAGAGAATGGATATATATTTGAAATTAGTTTAAGATATCCAAAAGAGTTACATGATTATCATTCAGATTTACCATTATGTCCTGAAAACAGAATTGCTGAAAATTTGACATAAGGTAAGTTATTAACAACTTTATACGATAAAGAGAAATATGTAGTTCATTATAGAAGTTAAAAACAATATTTGAAAATGGGTTTAAAGGCTGTAAGAATACATAGAGTATTACATTTTAAACAATCGAATTGGTTGAAAAAATATATAGATTTAAACACTGAAATGAGAAAGAAAGCTGATTTTGAGAAAGATTTTTATAAATTGATGAATAATTCAGTATTTGGAAAAACTGTGGAAAATATAAGAAAACGAATCGATGTAAGATTATGTGGTAATTATGATCAAGTTAAAAAATTAATTGCTAAACCTAATTTCAAATGTAGAACTATTTTTGATGAAAATTTCGTAGCTGTTCACATGAAAAAAACAAAACTATATTTTAATAAACCGATTTATGTTGGAATGAGTATATTAGATTTATCTAAACATTTAATGTATGATTTTCATTATAATGTCATGAAAACGAGATATAAGGATATTAAGTTATTATATATGGATACAGATAGTTTTATATATGATATTAAAACAGATGACTTTTATGAAGATATGAAGTCTATGATTGATTATTTCGATACATCAGTAGTAGAAGAAGGCTGGTTCACCGCCAGTGGCGGAAAAATGCGGAATGCGGAATCCAAGATGGCGGCCATTCCGCCTTCCGTAATTCTGGACGGGGGTGTAAAAGGGGGAGAGAATGAAAAAAGGTGGGGGTGAAAATTTTTCGAAACTTTTTTTGGGTGGCAACGATTTCGTAGTCTTGTACGAGGGGTTGAGGGGGAAATAAATTTTTGGAATGAGTTTTTTCTAAGTATGGGAGAAACTTTTTTCGAGGTGGCAACACCGTCGGTGGCGGAATGAAACCATCAGCACCCCCTAGCGACGAAAATTGGAACTATTGAGGATGGATCTTAGAAATATTCTTTTTTGTTTGGGTTGCCATAGCAACATCTGTAAGGGAGAAACTTTTTGGGGGTGGCAACACCTCCGCCTCTGCGACAGAGGCGGTATGGAACCATCAGCGCCCCCTAGCGACGAAAATTGGAACTATCGGGGATGGAACTTAGAAATATTTTTTTGTTTGGGTTGCCATAGCAATACCTGTAGGGGAGAAACTTTTTCATGGTGGCAACACCATCGGAGGCGGTATGGAAACATCAGCACCCCCTAGCGACGAAAATTGGAACTATTGAGGATGGAACTTAGAAATATTTTTTTTTGTCTGGGTTGCCATAGCAACATCTGTAAGGGAGAAACTTTTTGGGGGTGGCAACACCTCCGCCTCTGCGACAGAGGCGGTATGGAACCATCAGCGCCCCCTAGCGGTAGAAAGGAGAATTAAAATTGGGATTTTTCTACCCTAATGGGATTTTTTTCTCTTTTTTAAATGAGAATAATGAAATAAAGTAATCAATATCCGCATGCTAGGAGCGTGCCAAAAGCATGCCAACGGTATACCAAGGGTGTACCAAGATCATATCAATATCCCTCCGCCTTCTAAGAAAAGAGTGCTTGCCCTAATCGTAGGTTAAGGGGTATGCCAAGACCATCGCTCCTACTCTATCCCTCCGCTATATCGTGGTTACGAAGTGAACTGTAAGAATTTTACATTTTACTAACAAAATTTCGTAAATGCAAGTTTTTTTCCTATATTTTTTCGCAAATGTAAGTTTTTTACTTTTCAAAAACCACACTTGTGCCGTTTTCTCTATGGAAATTAACATAGGTTTTCGCACTTGTGCTATTTTTCAACGTTTTTTCACAAAAACATACTTTTACTAACAAAATTTCGTAAATGCGAGTTTTTTTCTTATATTATTTTGCAAATGTAAGTTTTTTACTTTTCAAAAACCACACTTGTGCCGTTTTCTCTATGGAAATTAACATAGGTTTTCACACTTGTGCTATTTTTCAACGTTTTTTTCACAAAAACATACTTTTTACTTGTAAAAAACTAACAAAAACGCGTTTTTAAAGTAGCAGAATCGCGTGAATTGGTGTTTTAAAGTAGCAGAATCGCGTGAATTGGTGTTTTAAAGTAGCAGAATCGCGTGAATTGATGTTTTCAAAGTTGCAGAATCGCGTGAATCGGATGTATGGGAGGGGGTGTGTTTCCTCAACCATTTCGACCTTCGATTTCAAAATTTAAAAAATAAATATTTTAAATAATCGTGAAAGTGTGCTTATGTCCAAAATACTTGAGTGTTATGAATCTCGCAAGTTAATTAAAGGATGTTAATTAAATTAATTTATTAAGTATTGGATGTCTATATACCAGGGGCATGTCAAATAGTAATGTTATGAATCCCACATCCATTTTAGTCTGAAAATCTAGAAAAACCTCATAGAATATACCTATTTTAAAAATAAGTTTAAAAAAAGGGCTAGTGTATCAGTTTATACGCATAGTGTGTGTCTTATTTCTCTAAATTCCGTCATTTTTAAAAATAAAAGTACATGCCAGAACCCTCCACGCTTAACTCTCGTAAAAATGATTTAGCTATGAGTACCCCCGCCCAACACTTTTGTGCGGATGGAGGGGAGATGTTTAACACATTCTCGGCACTAGAAGAATACGTAGTGGACGTTGGCACGTGTTATATTACTGAATAAGAATTGCCTAACCTGAAATACAAGCGAGTCTGTATTCAGGAGATATATAGCCGAAAATGACTATCCTGTGATTTTTAACGTTTGAAATAGCAAAATACACGCTAATTTCTTTACAACGAATAACATATATTTCTTGTATGCATACCAGTTTTAAGTGAAATTTAACACATATAGCTTTCGCCCGGCCGTCCAAATAGTTGCTCTTAGTCCTCTGGACGAGTCGGACGGTCTGGGTCTTCAACATATAGCTTTCTGAGGGAAGGAGAAACGCCTAATATGGTGATACATATGATACATGCGCTCAACACAAATCGGCGAAAATAAATGGTGAGATATCTTTTAAAGACGAGACTTTGAAATTTTTTTCGATAAATAAGGTATTTGAGGTTATTTAACGTGTGAATGATCGATACATGCCAATAAAATGAGGAACTAGGTTAAGTTTACAAGTATAGGACTTTGAAGTTTTTAGCTAAATGCAATATGTGCCAACATTTTATAAGATGATATCGCCTGCAGAGTGAGTATAAGACAATCCCATCAACAGCAGCTAGTTACAAAGTGTCGAACTAGACGAACATTTCTACGATACAAAATTTAAATATCCAACCCAAATACAATGCTTTATAGCTTTTAAAGGGCTTAGAAACACCTACTAAGGCGACACGCACGATACTTATAACCGATACATAACCACGAAATGGGAAACTAACAAATATTTTTTAGGGGTAGAACTTGAATTTATAATTAAACATGATTTCTACTAACTACTGCAAAGGGAGAAATGCATAGCGAAAGGGGTTATGTGTGTATATATATATAATGCATATAACCAACACCCACCGGTGGAATGCAGATCTAAGGTAGTATTTTTAGGAGAAGACATGGGATTCTTAAGTAAATGGAGTATTTAGAGACATTTAAAGAGATATAAACATATGATAAGGTAACATCCATAATACACACAACTAATATAGGACAGCGAAAGGAAAACTTTAGTATTGTTTAGAGACCGAACTTCAAATTTTTAAGTAAATGTAGGTGTTTGGAAAATTTTTAATGAACTATGTGCGATACACATGTCTCCGATCACAGTGGTGGAAAAGTGATACCGGAGCAGTTTTTAAAGATGTGACTTTAACTTTTTTCAATTAAGTGAAGAATCTACTAAATATTAGAGGGTGCTAGCGCTTACCGAGGGTTTTATGTATAATACACATAAGCAGCATATAACATTAGGAAGGGGATATTAGAAAATTTTTTAAAGATAGGACTTTAGATTTTGGAACTAAATGAGATATCAAGAAACATTTAAAGGGGATGAAAACATCTAATGAGGCGGAATGGGGCTGTACTTACCCAAGATACCCAGCACTGAAATTATTCACTAAGATAAATTTTTTTAAAGTAAAGACTTTAGAAGTTTCACATAAAAGGTAATTTATACTAGTTTTTAAAGAAATGAAAACGCCCAGCGAGATGACTTAGAATGAATACAACGCTGATATATATAACAGTGAAAAGAAAACTTAAATATTGTTTAAAGACTGCACTTCAAATTTCAAAGTAAATGTACATACCCAGAAACTTTTAATGGATTAGTATAATACACATACTCGATATAACAATTAAATGACGAACTAAGAATAATTTATAAGTATGTAACTTTGGATTTTTTAGTTAAATAGGGATTTCAGCTAATTTTTAGAGGGATAGAAAGTTATACTAAAGGGTGTACAACAAATTTTTAGAAGGGACTTAGGGAATTTGCTAGCTAAATAGGGATTTCCACTACTTTTTAAAGGGATATAAAGACATACTAAAGGGTATACAGCAAATTTTTAGAGGGGACTTTGAGAATTTTTTAGCTAAATAGGGATTTCTACTAACTTTTAAGGAATAGAAACACGTACTGAAGAGTATAGAGCGTAATCATTACTAACACCTAGTGCTAAAATGAGGAATTAGAGTAATCTTTCGGGGATGGGACTTTAGATTTTTAAATAAATGTTATGTTTAAAAACTTTTAAAGTAGCGTAAATACCTACTAAGATGACATATGCGATACACATAGCCAACACATAGTTATTAAATAGGGAAAAGCTAAGATAGCTTTTTAGAATAACACCTAAAATTTTTTCTAACTAAGCGCAATATATCAGCACTTAAAGCGGACGAATACGAAGATTCAGACGGCATGTGTCATACACATCGCGGACACATAATAGTTAAATTTTAATTTAAGTAAGTTTTTAAGGATAGAACTCTGAATTTTTTGGGTAAATGAGATGTTTAAGAACATTTAAAGACTCAAAAACACCTAATAAGGTGGTATGAGATGATTTCATCATCATCAGATAACAGCGAAATAGGGATACTACAAATATTTTAAAGGGGAATCCTTAAATTTTCTAAGTAAATAACCTTTAAAGGGGCGAAAAATATGTAGTGAAGTTGTGTAGATAATACAGATCATCGACATTCTAAAACAGACAAGACATGTCTATACAAGATAAAAAATGTTGTACGTTAGTATAAACATACATTATTCTATGTAGCAATGTAATACATACCCCCAAGATTTATATAAAGTAATCGTGAATCCATTATACTATTCCCATCAGAAATCAGCTAAAATAATAAAATTTCCAAGCTGAATAATATATCTAGATACTAAAACACCAACAAACTACATTAAATTGATAAAAATCTTAACTAAATAAAATAATGAAGCTGTAACATACTATAAAAATACTAAGTTTAATAAAATTATAGAATAAAATCATATTAAAGCAAGTACTTACATGTTCAATCCGACTCAAAAATGCTGCATTAGGTGTAGGCCAATGAATAATGACAGATATAACATCTCCAGCTTTACCAACTAAAACCGACATATTCGCAGAACAACTTGAAATGCGACCTACCAACATGAAATCCACAATCAGAATGATAAAATCGATAATTGAGCACCACCGACTGTCCTGTCTATTTTTACCGTGTGTATGTGTGTGTGTGTATGTGTGTAATTGTACCTTAAAAAGCTATATATCTTTAGTATAAGTGCAGTCTTTAAACAATATTTAAGTTTTCTTTTCACTGTTATATATATCAGCGTTGTATTCATTCTAAGCCATCTCGCTGGGCGTTTTCATTTCTTTAAAAACTAGTATAAATTACCTTTTATGTGAAACTTCTAAAGTCTTTACTTAAAAAAAATTTATCTTAGTGAATAATTTCAGTGCTGGGTATCTTGGGTAAGTACACCCCCATTCCGCCTCATTAGATGTTTTCATCCCCTTTAAATGTTTCTTGATATCTCATTTAGTTCCAAAATCTAAAGTCCTATCTTTAAAAAATTTTCTAATATCCCCTTCTTAATGTTATATGCTGCTTATGTGTATTATACATAAAACCCTCGGTAAGCGCTAGCACCCTCTAATATTTAGTAGATTCTTCACTTAATTGAAAAAAGTTAAAGTCACATCTTTAAAAACTGCTCCGGTATCACTTTTCCACCACTGTGATCGGAGACATGTGTATCGCACATAGTTCATTAAAAATTTTCCAAATACCTACATTTACTTAAAAATTTGAAGTTCGGTCTCTAAACAATACTAAAGTTTTCCTTTCGCTGTCCTATATTAGTTGTGTGTATTATGGATGTTACCTTATCATATGTTTATATCTCTTTAAATGCCTCTAAATACTCCATTTACTTAAGAATCCCATGTCTTCTCCTAAAAATACTATCTTAGATCTGCATTCCACCGGTGGGTGTTGGTTATATGCATTATATATATATATATACACACATAACCCCTTTCGCTATGCATTTCTCCCTTTGCAGTAGTTAGTAGAAATCATGTTTAATTATAAATTCAAGTTCTACCCCTAAAAAATCTTTGTTAGTTTCCCATTTCGTTGTTATGTATCGGTTATAAGTATCGTGCGTGTCGCCTTAGTAGGTGTTTCTAAGCCCTTTAAAAGCTATAAAGCATTGTATTTGGGTTGGATATTTAAATTTTGTATCGTAGAAATGTTCGTCTAGTTCGACAATTTGTAACTAGCTGCTGTTGATGGGATTGTCTTCTACTCACTCTGCAGGCGATATCATCTTATAAAATGTTGGCACATATTGCATTTAGCTAAAAACTTCAAAGTCCTACACTTGTAAACTTAATCTAGTTCCTCATTTTATTGGCATGTATCGATCATTCACACGTTAAATAACCTCAAATACCTTATTTATCGAAAAAAATTCCAAAGTCTCGTCTTTAAAAGCTATCTCACCATTTATTTTCGCCGATTTGTGTTGAGCGCATGTATCATATGTATCACCATATTAGGCGTTTCTCCTTCCCTCAGAAAGCTATATGTGTTAAATTTCACTTAAAACTGGTATGCATACAAGAAATATATGTTATTCGTTGTAAAGAAATTAGCGTGTATTTTGCTATTTCAAACGTTAAAAATCACAGGATAGTCATTTTCGGCTATATATCTCCTGAATACAGACTCGCTTGTATTTCGGGTTAGGCAATTCTTATTCAGTAATATAACACATGCCAACGTCCACTACGTATTCTCCTAGTGCCGAGAATGTGTTAAACATCTCCCCTCCATCCGCACAAAAGTGTTGGGCGGGGGTACTCATAGCTAAATCATTTTTACGAGAGTTAAGCGTGGAGGGTTCTGGCATGTACTTTTATTTTTAAAAATGACGGAATTTAGAGAAATAAGACACACACTATGCGTATAAACTGATACACTAGCCCTTTTTTTATAATTATTTTTAAAATAGGTATATTCTATGAGGTTTTTCTAGATTTTCAGACTAAAATGGATGTGGGATTCATAACATTACTATTTGACATGCTCCTGGTATATAGACATTCAATACTTAATCAATTAATTTAATTAACATCCTTTAATTAACTTGCGAGATTCATAACACTCAAGTATTTTGGACATAAGCATACTTTCACGATTATTTAAAATATTTATTTTTTAAATTTTGAAATCGAAGGTCGAAATGGTTGAGGAAACACACCCCCTCCCATACGGGCGCGGTAGCCCATTGGTTAGCGCGCTGGAGTTGCACTCGGTAGGCCCGGGTTCGATTCCAGCCACTGCCAAAACTGCCGCCGTGTTCATGCGGAGTACGATCACGTTAAACATGTGGGTCCGAAAGTCCTTCCGAGAGGTTGGTGGTAGGGGAAGGAGGGTACGGTCCCTGTGGATGCCTCCCCCACTGGGTTCCGGTCGAAATTGGGTGGCACTTCCCGACCGTCTAAACAGTTACCTTACACCTTCATGGTAGGTCGGACGGTCTGGGTTTCATCAACAACAACCCCCTCCCATACATCCGATTCACGCGATTCTGCTACTTTGAAAACATGAATTCACGCGATTCTGCTACTTTAAAACACCAATTCACGCGATTCTGCTACTTTAAAACACCAATTCACGCGATTCTGCTACTTTAAAAACGCTTTTTGTTAGTTTTTTACAAGTAAAAAGTATGTTTTTGTGAAAAAACGTTGAAAAATAGCACAAGTGTGAAAACCTATGTTAATTTCCATAGAGAAAGCGGCACAAGTGCGGTTTTTGAAAAGTAGAAAACTTACATTTGCGAAAAAATATAAGAAAAAAACTCGCATTTACGAAATTTTGTTAGTAAAAAGTATGTTTTTGTGAAAAAACGTTAAAAAGTAGCACAAGTGTGAAAACCTATGTTAATTTCCATAGAGAAAACGGCACAAGTGTGGTTTTTGAAAAGTAAAAAACTTACATTTGCGAAAAAATATAAGAAAAAAACTCGCATTTACGAAATTTTGTTAGTAAAAAGTATGTTTTCGTGAAAAAACGTTAAAAAATAGCACAAGTGTGAAAACCTATGTTAATTTCCATAGAGAAAACGGCACAAGTGTGGTTTTTGAAAAGTAAAAAACTTAAATTTGCGAAAAAATATAAGAAAAAAACTTGCATTTACGAAATTTTGTTAGTAAAATGTAAAATTCTTACAGTTCACTTCGTAACCACGATATAGCGGAGGGATAGAGTAGGAGCGATGGTCTTGGCATACCCCTTAACCTACGAATAGGGCAAGCACTCTTTTCTTAGAAGGCGGAGGGATATTGATATGATCTTGGTACACCCTTGGTATACCGTTGGCATGCTTTTGGCAAGCTCCTAGCATGCGGATATTGATTACTTTATTTCATTATTCTCATTTAAAAAAGAGAAAAAAATCCCATTAGGGTAGAAAAATACCAATTTTAATTCTCCTTTCTACCGCTAGGGAGCGCTGATGGTTCCATACCGCCTCTGTCGCAGAGGCGGAGGTGTTGCCACCCCCAAAAAGTTTCTCCCTTACAGATGTTGCTATGGCAACCCAGACAAAAAAAATATTTCTAAGTTCCATCCTCAATAGTTCCAATTTTCGTCGCTAGGGGGTGCTGATGGTTCCATACCGCCTCCGATGGTGTTGCCACCATGAAAAAGTGTCTCCCCTACAGGTATTGCTATGGCAACCCAAACAAAAAAATATTTCTAAGTTCCATTCCCGATAGTTCCAATTTTCGTCGCTGGGGGGCGCTGATGGTTCCATACCGCCTCTGTCGCAGAGGCGGAGGTGTTGCCACCCCCAAAAAGTTTCTCCCTTACAGATGTTGCTATGGCAACCCAAAGAAAAAAAATATTTCTAAGTTCCATCCTCAATAGTTCCAATTTTCGTCGCTAGGGGATGCTGATGGTTTCATTCCGCCACCGACGGTGTTGCCACCTCGAAAAAAGTTTCTCCCATACTTAGAAAAAACTCATTCCAAAAATTTATTTCCCCCTCAACCCCTCGTACAAGACTACGAAATCGTTGCCACCCAAAAAAAAGTTTCGAAAAATTTTCACCCCCACCTTTTTTCATTCTCTCCTCCCTTTTACACCCCCGTCCAGGATTACGGAAGGCGGAATGGCCGCCATCTTGGACTCCGCATTCCGCATTATTCCGCCACTGGCGGTGAACCGGCCTTCTTCTACTACTTACATCTGATTATCAAGTAAATAATCTATATAATATGCCTAGATGTAATAAAAAAGTATTAGGTAAAATGAAAGATGAAAATAGCGGTGTGATTATGGAAGAATTAGTAGGTTTAAGAAGTAAAATGTATTCAATAAGATTAGAAAAACAGAGTGTTGAAGAATATAATAATAATGAAGAAGATAAAGAAAACCATAAAAAATTTGAGACTAAGAAGTCTAAAGGAACTAACCGTTAAAAACAGAATATCATTTGAAGATTATAAAGACTGTTTATTAAATAAAAAAGATCAATATAGAACACAGAATTTAATTAGAAGTAAGAAACATGAATTGTATTCAATTCAAGTGAACAAGATTGCTTTATCAGCAAAAGATGATAAAAGATTTATATTAGAAGATGGTATGAATACTAGAGCTTTAGGACATTATAAAAATGTTTCTAAAAATAATTCTATATAAATGGATGAGTGCTTAGGTGACATTTGAGCTTTAAATTTTACAAATTCTGAAGAAATTTACTATTTGACTTATCTTTGTAAAGAATTGTATGATAAATATGATCATACTAAAAAACTATTAACAGAAAGTTTTCAAAGGTTGACTGTATTAATTGAAAAGGAAGAAAATGAAGATATTAAATTGAATGGATTAGGAGTTTTATATATGTTATTTCAAAGAACTTATTCTATTATGATTAGCAGGGTATATTTATAAAAAATGTTTACTAATAAATGGAAGAGTTCAATAGACTGAGAGGTTATCCTAAAACGTTTAAATTAACTGATTTAAATCCTGGGGAATATGATCTGATATCATTGAGAAAAATTAATACTAAATATGGAGATTCAGTAATCGTAAAGTTAGATGTGGAAGTTGAAGAAAAAGAGTATTACCTTGCGAATAAACATGGAAAACTTTCTGATGAATCAATATATAAAATCAATAAAGGAAGATATATATTGAAGTATTCGGGTATGATTGATGATAAATACGAATATGAATTAGATAAAGCTTAATCATTTTTCAGTGGGGGTGTGTCACCCCCCACTATAAAATTATCATATTTTTTTTATTAAACATATGTTTTGTAATTCATAATGATTTCATTCATATTTTTATAATTCTTTTTAATTTTATAAAAAATGTTTAGATTTAGTTAAACATTTTGAGTTTTTCTATTAAATATATGGGGGATCTCAACCCCACCCTTTAAAAACAGGGGGGCTTCCATTCAGGTCCTCTTTTTTCACGCATTTATTTTAAATAATTCACTGCATACTTTTAATATGTCTAGCTTTTTAACTAAAAAAGTTCACTGTTAAAAGGTATATATACACATTCTTAATATATTAGAGGACTTCCATTCATTTGGAGGTCCTCTTTTTTCATGCATTTATTTTATATGTCTAGCTTTTTAACTAAAAAAGTTCAGTAATTCACTGCTAAAATTTGGTCTTAATGTAAAAAAGGTATATATACACCTTTTTTAGCTATAAAATCATGTTTTTAATATTGAAATGGATCGAGACCTTTTTTTTCATAAAAAAAAAATAAAATAAGCTATTAAATCATGTTTTTTAGTGTAAAAAGAGTCTGTGCGCTCATACAAGCGTATGGATACTACTAGTGACAAAAGTGAGAATAAAAAGTGAGAAGAAAAAGTGACAAAAGTGAAAACCAAAATCTGGAATTCGGAAAGGTTTAAGAAAACATGTTATCTCTGTATTATCCGTGACCGCTAAGAAATATCTCTGTTATAAATCCGATTTCATACTCGAGCGACAATGGTGAGAATAGTGAGAATAGTGACAAAAGTGAGAATAAAAAGTGACAAAAGTGAAAATCAAAATCTGGAATTCGGAAAGGTTTAAGAAAACATGTTATCTCTGTATTATCCGTGACCACTAAGAAATATCTCTTATAAATCCGATTTTATACTCGAGCGGCAATCGTGAGAATAGTGAGAAAAGTGACAAAAGTGAGAATAAAAAGTGACAAAAGTGAAAATCAAAATCTGGAATTCGGAAAGATTTAAGAAAACATGTTATCTTTGTATTATTTGTGACCACTAAGAAATATCTCTGTTATAAATCCGATTTCATACTCGAGCGGCAATCGTGAGAATAGTGACAAAAGTGAGAATAAAAAGTGACAAAAGTGAAAATCAAAAATGAGAATAATGACAGAAATGTCTTGAAACTGGTTTGTCCTAACCTGAAAATATAGCGTTTTAGGTTTAGTCATGTAAGCTTAATAATGAAACGAACATAAAATTTAAAAATAAGAAACAAAACAATGTTTAAGCAAAGATTCTTTAATGTTTCTTGTGAACGTTATAAAACATCCATATCCTGATAAAGGTAAGACTTAATTTGCTTCACACCTCATTTCTGGTGATCAGCAGAAACCTCTTATTTAGAAGGAAGGTGGTGAAAAAATGATTAAGTGGATACTTTTTTCTTATTTGTATCGTCATATTATATGACATATTTCCATGTTTTCCTTAATGCCTAGAGAGATTTCGGTGATAGGTAAAGTGAAAAATAAAGCTTTTCACTGTCTACAGTCCTTTCGATAGTTCTGTCTAAAGCGTTTTTTACCCTCATGTTATAGAAAATATTAACCAAGTTATCACTCTTGATTACAAAAGAAATCAAATTATATTAAATAATCAATCAAGAAAATGATTGAAAGAACAGGTTATAACTTATTTGTTAAAAATAATTTAACACCGATCATTATGCAGAAAAAATCATACGCAGTGAAACTGTAATTGTATCATGAAAAATTCTAAAAATGTATTGCAATAAAATTTTTCGAACAGGTTTACAGAATATTATAAAGAACTTAATATACTTTATTTGCCTAGGAAGTGATATTTTTCTATGCAGCGTTATGTTTGGGCAGAATGAAATCCGCCCCAAAATATTAGCTAAAGCGCATTCAAGATATTGACGTTTTAATGTAGGAAATTTTTTCGTCTAAATTATATAGCTCATCTTTTACTCTTCGTTATTTATTTGTTAGATAAAACTACATTTTCGGCATATTGGATTATAACTACCTTTCCCAATCCATGTGGATTATCGAAATTTTCCTGTACTAGTAATTCAAATTAAAATAAATCGATTCTCACCTGTATAACTACAAATATAACAGGGTAAATATCATCGATGCAGTTGCTTATTCATTTAAGGCGCCTTTTATATATTCGCCTGTAAACATGCTAAGAGCTAAAGCTCCAACTGTCCACAAGTAATGAAATGCCTTCTACTAAACCCTTGGACTTCAGGAGGGCTATTGAGAATATGCGCTCCAAATCTAGAACAATAAGAAAGATATTATTACACATAAACAACAGAACAATGTCTTCAATATAAGGCAGTATGTTATGAAAATAATAATGACTCATTCCATTTTGAGTTAAAACAGACCTTTTTTCATCAAGGCAAGAAAAACAGATAACTTAACCAATATAAGCCGTAACCAGCTGCCGACGAAGTTCCTTCATCATTCATCTATTATATTTCCTTTACAGAGTTGACTGCTCTATTTATCTTCTCCTGATCAAGGGAGCTTCCAAACGTAGCGCTACCTTTATGGATATAGCTCCAATTGAAAATAACAGCATCCATGAACCGGTTTTGCACTTTTTATGCGCTCTTTAGCTTAGAATAGCCAGATATCAATGGTAGCAAAACATTTGATATGTGCCACAATTTCTGGAAGTACTATAGAGACCGACAAATTTAGTTATAACAAATAAATTCCTGTATGCAGCCGGCTTCAATACATCAAGAATGAGCTCGTGCTGCGGACGAAGGTGCAATATCATGCTGCAAAGCAAGAATGCATAAAAAGAGCGAAACAAGTCCATGGATGCCGCTTTCTGCAATGAAAGTACAATCCTTATGTTGGGAATACTCCCCCCCTCCTCCCCTTTAGGATAGTTTTATTCAAACATTACCTTTATATTTCTATTTTTTGCTGATAAAGAAATAAAATTTACATTTTTGAAGAAATTTTAAGGATTTTTTTCTAATTGTGCAAGATGGTTCAGAAACTTGCCTCTGATTCATAAATAATTTCAAACCACACTTCCGAGAAACATATTTAATCATTGATCCCACTTCATACGATATCCAAACGTATTCATATTTAATCTACAACTCATCACTTGTCGACATCGTAAAATACTATAATGTAAAGCTGACTTTTAAATATCACATAGTATAATGCATTTTGTTATTATATATCAAGTTCAATGTATAATTAATATAAATAATTTTCCAAACATGGCCACGTATCAAAGGCTAGAATTTAAAATACATTTCTCCCATTTTGACAAATGAAGTTTTTGCATAACTATTATATAAAACTATTATATAATTTATTAAAATCTTCAAGCTAACTTTGGAGTTCGCTGTTCTGTGAACTGTATGGTAGAAAAGTCAATCAGCACTGCTGTCATTTCATGCGATATAAGTACGCTCTGTGCCTTGATATCTAAATGGCAAATTTTTCGCTTGTGGTGGTAATCAAGACCTCCCAATATATCTGCTAGCCATCTTCTCATTAACATCAAAGTACTAGGAAGAAGTAAGAGAGATTTCGTATTTAAAATGTGCAATAGCGTATCCATTTGCCTAGTCATCATATATGCATGAGCTTGAAAAGATGCTATATTGATATCTTCAATGACATATTGAATATTTTTATGAGAGAATCGAGGCCATGTCGAAATTTCCATCGAATGTTGTTGTTCTTTTAAAATTACTTTCATGTCCACCGAAGATTGACCATCAGGTTTAAGCAATTCTACAACATCGCCAAAGGTCCCTTTGCTAAGATTTTGTATAAATGTAGAATTTCGGTGTTTTTCGAACATTTGTATTATCCATGGAACCATTAGAATACGATATTCTGCATAGGATACTCTCCCATTTTTCATTAGGAGTTTGACTACTTCCACATCAATACTACTATCCATTACCTGAGAGATGTTAAAAAATAAGACATAAAGAAAATAACTTGATTTTACTAAATAGATGGAAATAGTTATATTTATATAAAATAAACCGTTTTTACCTAAGTAATACTTAAATACACCGTATCATAGTGTATTATAAAACACTGAAAATAAAAGTCAAAAAATCTTTTTTACGTTTTTATCGTTTGAAATATTCGCACGAAATCGCATGAGTTGCTTGCTATTCACATAAAATCTCAATTTGAAGTGAAAATATATTGTTAATGTCAAAGGCTTATAATATATAGAATCGCATTGTTGAAAAAAAAAGTTATTTTGTTAGAATACATTGTTCTAGTAAATTGAATTTAAACAATGAAATTCGTTATTGTTGTATGCACATTGTTAACTATTTTTTTATTATATCTTAACCGCTTACTGCTAGTGCAAAAACTGCCGACTGTGTAGTCGCCTCTATACTTGTATTTCTTTTGAAACCCTCTCCATTTATTTTGTAACTATAACTCTATTTTTTTTTACAAAACCACAAACAATTTGGTTTAGACATAACCACAATAGATCTTTGTAGGACCCCGCCCTCTCCTCTTGCCTAAAGATCATCTTCGTTTATTTAAAACTTCGCGCTATTGCGTTCGTTGCTCGATTGGTTAGCCGAACTATAGTATTTGGGTCGTAACAAGTATTTGGGCGTGACAAGTATTTAGGCCGTAACAAGTATTTGGACCGTATAAGCTCATGGTAATAATTCGTTTTTGAGATTCGTTAATTGGAAATTAATTATCTGACCAGGACCAAGGGATATCTGCAGGGCGCTGCTCATTTACATCATAATTATAAATCTACGTAAGATATATCTATCTAAATTTGGTAACATACAGTCTAATCAATTTTTCGAGTCAATTAGCTTTATTGTCTCAAAATAGCGTAACGCATTTTGTAGCTTCTGGGTGGTCACTGTAGTCTGAACATCTGTTTGTATTTTATATGAATCCCTACATAACCTAAATGTGCAAGTTTTTTGTCATCACACCTGTATGGAATTCGACAAGAAGTTGTTCTTAAAGAAGTAGTTTGGAATTTTGTTTCAGTAGTTCATTGGTTGGAGCATCGGCTGCACAGGTCGAAGATCCCTTGGTCAATCCTCGGCTGGAACATTGAGAATTTCACAATGGTGCTCTCATCACAAGTGTATAGGATTTGACGAGAATAAGTTGTTCTTAAAGAAGTTGTTTGGAATTTTGTTTCAGTAGTTCATTGGTTAGAGCATCGGCTGTACAGGTCGAAGATCCCTTGGTCAATCCTCGGCTGGAACATTGAGAATTTTACAATGGCGCTCTCATCACACGTGTATAGTATTCGACGAGAAAATGTTTCTCTTAAAGAAGTTGTTTGGAATTTTGCTTCAGTAGTTCATTGGTTAGAGCATCGGCTGTACAGTTCGAAGATCCCTTGGTCAATCCTCGGCTGGAACATTGAGAATTTTACAATGGTGCTCTCATCCCAAGTGTATAGGATTTGACGAGAATAAGTTGTTCTTAATGAAGTTGTTTGGAATTTTGTTTCAGTAGTTCATTGGTTAGAGCATCGGCTGTACAGGTCGAAGATCCCTTGGTCAATCCTCGGCTGGAACATTGAGAATTTTACAATGGTGCTCTCATCACAAGTGTATAGGATTTGACAAGAATAAGTTGTTCTTAAAGAAGTTGTTTGGAATTTTGTTTTAGTAGTTCATTGGTTAGAGCATCGGCTGTACAGGTCGAAGATCCCTTGGTCAATCCTCGGCTGGAACATTGAGAATTTTACAATGGTGCTCTCATCATAAGTGTATAGGATTTGACGAGAATAAGTTGTTCTTAAAGAAGTTGTTTGGAATTTTGTTTCAGTAGTTCATTGGTTAGAGCATCGGCTGTACAGGTCGAAGATCCCTTGGTCAATCCTCGGCTGGAACATTGAGATTTTTACAATGGTGCTCTCATCACAAGTGTATAGGATTTGGCGAGAATAAGTTGTTCTTAAAGAAGTTGTTTGGAATTTTGTTTCAGTAGTTCATTGGTTAGAGCATCGGCTGTACAGGTCGAAGATCCCTTGGTCAATCCTCGGCTGGAACATTGAGAATTTTACAATGGCGCTCTCATTACACGTGTATAGTATTCGACGAGAAAATGTTTCTCTTAAAGAAGTTGTTTGGAATTTTGTTTCAGTAGTTCATTGGTTAGAGCAGTGTTTCCCAAACCGTGCGCCGCGGCGCACTGGTGCGCCGCGAAGTATAGTTGGGTGCGCCGTGAAAGAATTAACATTACATTAAAAATGAGTAAGATATGAAATAAAACTCTTAATATAAATCATTAATATTCAAAAAATATAAAATCTTGCATATTTGTTGTGTAGTGCTTGGTTCAGTACGAATGTTAGATTCCATTAAAATAATTATATGCGTATATGATTTATAATTGTATTTAGACATCTTAATAGTCTTCACACAAGCATGCAAGGTAAAAATGAAAATATTCTTACTTCGACAGATTGCATTTCAGAAAAGAATAGCAATTTGGGAAACTAGAGCTAAAAATTGTAACTTTGAAATGCTTTTATTAGTTGGTAAAACCAACATAAAAGAAATGACTACTTTTGTAGTTGAGCATTTGACAATTCTAGAAGAAAAATCAAACTATTATTTTCCATCACTGAATACAGAAGATTATGACTGGGTCCGAAATCCATTCATAAAAATTTTACCTGATATTGGTTTGAACTTAAAAGAAGAAGAAGAATTGGCTTCTATTTCCAGTGAACGGGAACTTAAAATCAAGCATGCAAAATTACATATTGATGCATTTTTGATTTCTATTAGAGAAGAATATACCTCTGTAGCTAAAAAAGCATTATCCATTTTGATGCAGTTTTCCACATCATATTTATGTGAATTGGAAATTTTTTCTTCACTCACTAACATTAGATGTAAAAACAGAGCGAGACTTCATTGCAGATAATTGAACATGATAAGATAATTGAACATGGAAAATGTGGTGAGGAAACATCAAGCCCATGTTTCACATTAATAAATTTTTTTATTTACAGAACAAAAAGTAAGTACAGTACTTAATAATTTTCTTTAGTTTCATTTTTTATGTTCATATGTATATATATATATATATTGTTCATACATATATATATATATATATAAAGTGCGCCGCAAAATTTCATTTGTTGTAAAGTGCGCCACGAGTTAAAAAAGTTTGGGAAACACTGGGTTAGAGCATCGGCTGTACAGGTCGAAGATCCCTTGGTCAATCCTCGGCTGGAACATTGAGAATTTTACAATGGTGCTCTCATCACAAGTGTATAGGATTTGACGAGAATAAGTTGTTCTTAAAGAAGTTGTTTGGAATTTTGTTTCAGTAATTCATTGGTTAGAGCATCGGCTGTACAGGTCGAAGATCCCTTGGTCAATCCTCGGCTGGAACATTGAGAACTTTACAATGGCGCTCGAATGAATTGATTCTGCAAATTAGGTTCAATGATGAGGTTTGGAAAAAGACCATTACTAAATTTCAGTGGATTCTGTGAATTGTGGTGCCAGTTTCAACATCATCACCACACAAGACCCAGTAAAATTAACTAGAGTGTGTCTCGACTCCACTTTCTCATACCAGAATTCATTTTTCTTTCAAATTTTACAAGAAATTTTTTTGAAAAATCGTATCGTGCGTTCAAAATGATTACAACGATAGCGTATTACCCTTCACTTTAAAGGGCTTGAAAAAATATTTCGATTACTACGATACTTGACAATCTACATCCCATTGAGGGGTAACTTGTTCCCCAAGGGAGCTAATGATGTTGTGCCGAAATAAAACAATTTGTATCGCAGCTATTTTTCACAACAGCGATTTAAACTATTAAGTCTCGTGATCATTGTGCTATTTAAACCCTTTTATGCATGATTATGTCTAATTTTGTCCTATGCTGCCATGTTAAAAAAATATAAAATTTGAAATATACAATTTGAAAAAAGAAATATAAAATCAATAAAATTCAAAGCTTTCGCTCGAATTAAAAAAGAAAACATTCTTGGAAATTGGAACATTCTTGGAACTCTAATTAGATTTTTAATTTTTCCGAAACTAAGGTCGTTTTTAACACTTTACAACATAGTTGAAAAGTGTTTATGACTTTGTTCATTCTGTCTGTCTCTCCGTTCGCAGGATAACTGCCGTAAAAATGACTTTATCAAAATGAAATTTTAATACGTTGTTCAGACGATCTGTGGAACATATGGGAATATAAATGAATAATATAACCCAATTAGTTTTGGATTGAACCCCGGTTGAAAAACTGAAATACATTGAACCTTATGAGACCTAATTTTTCAAACATCTTTTAAATAAATTTAAAATTCGCAAATTGCTTCGAAAATTTTAGAAAATATTCAAATTATCCCATAAAAAATGTAAAAACATTTCAGCAAAATATATTCGGTAGTTTTTTAAATAAAAATTAAAATAATTATTACACCCATATTATATGAAGAGATCACGTGATCCACTTCAAAATAAAATATGGCATTCATCTTGTGTCAAAATCCTGATTTTTAAAGTTCTATTTAATTTATATTTAATGTTGCATCCATCCTAAAACCGCTTTAATATTTTTTTTTCTGTGCATCTATGTACTGCGACAAAGCAATTACAATATTCATGAGTTTAAATGACCATCAAACTTTGATTATTTCTACAACGAAGCCTGATTTTCAAGTATGGAAAATGTAAACAGATCAAGATGTAAGATGAGTTGTATAAGAATTGCTGAATTTTTTTAACTAAAAATTATTTAGCTCTGGAGTCTGCAATGTAGCTGATAGAAATGAACACTTTCACATGGAGAAGCAGACGATTCTATTGCCTTTTTCGATGAAGATTTAAGCATGGAGTTATGCAGTACTTTTACCTCCATGGTTTTCAGTTTTTAAGTAAAATAAATTATTGTAGTATTATGATAATTTTAAAAATATCGCCGCTGAATGAAAGGAATGAAAAAGGTTTATAAATGAAATGTTAACTGCTTTTATAGAGAGAGCCAGGCGATTTATATTTCGATGACGTTATTTGAATGAAGCTCATTTATTTTTGATGAAGTTTTCAAATATAATAGATTGTAGTATTGTGATAATTTTCAAAATTTCACCGCTGAATGTATCGCATTTTAGAGATGTTTAAATAGAATTGCATTGCAGTTGGAAAGCGTTTCATAATCAATGCTTTATGCATGATTGTTTATTTCAAATTTCATTTTTAATTGCACTCTCTTGATTGTTTCTTAGTCAAAATCCCTATTGATGATAATTATCATCTCTATTCTCTTCTACTTTTAAGTTTTAGATTTCGTTTGTTTTCATTTTATTTCGAAAATTTCCACCCCTTTTCTGTTTTCATCCCTTTTTTTTAATATAATTGGGGTTTTTATGATCACCTCATACAAGTGATTTGAATCCTCTGTTGGACGTTCACTTTGGTATTTTACCTTTCATTCATTATGTTCCCTGTTCCTTACCCCCTTTTCTTTTATAGTTGTTGACAATACCCTGCTTATGCCACGTTTACTGTTTTTGAATCAGCCATCGGTCTTTCTTTGGTGAGTAAAGGTTGCGCTTGCATGTCCTGGCAAAGAAGGCTGTTTTTGCCTTTAAACAAGTTGTTTTAATTTTATTATTTAACAGCAGTTTGAACTGTACGTATTATAGCAAGTTTCTTGCTGCCATTATAGATATCAGTTGTTCCATGCTGACGAGAGCAGAGTTTTAAGCATTCACCTTTATAGGACACTCTGTTAAAGTTTTATAAAAATGTCGAAATCTGGTGCATAGATGTATATGATAACTGCATAGATGTATATGATAAAACAACATTTTAATATTTATCCTTGTCCCAAGTGGTGTGATATGTGCAGAGTCCACTTTGATGATAAGAGTTTGCAATTTCGTCCCAGTAGCTCAACGGTAGAGGGTCGGCTGGCTAACTCGGAGATCCAGGGTTCGATTCTCGGTTGGGGCAGCAAGGCTCTTTGCAATGGCGACCGAACACATCAACCCTGTAGGTTAGTGCAAAGATGTCAGAGGTCTGAAAGTGGTATAACTAGTTCGGATTCAGTGGACTCTGAAAGATTAAGCGCCGATTTCAAATTGAGGGGATAACGATCACGCAGGATACCAATTTGGATAAAAATAGTAGTAGCAGGAGACTAACCTGAAGTAAGAATAGCAGGAGGTGGCCAGCCAGATTGTTAGTTGCCAACCAATCTGACATTTGAGGGTGGAGAATACAGAGTCCACTTCGATTATAAGAGATTGCAATTTCGTCCCAGTAGCTCAACGGTAGAGCGTCGGCTGACCAGTTCGGAAATTCAGGGTTCGATTCCCGGTTGGTGCAGCGATGCTTTTTACACATGGTCTGATTTTTTGTTTATTTTTCATTGATATCTCAGAAAGCTCACTGAGAGGTTAAGCATATCGATGAGCGCATAATAAACACGAAATGGGTCGATGGATGCTGGTATCTGAAATGGGGTTGTCTTCCGAATTTTGGGAACGCCCCTTATATGCAGGATTTGTGTTTATGAATTATGTCTTTACGGCTTCGTGTGGCCTGAGCCAAATTGTAAATAGATATTGTGTGGGACCACGTGGAAGGAGTGAAATTATCAGGTCTTAAAGAAGTTGGTAAAAATTGTGGTTTATAGCGAGTTTATTGCTGCTATTGCAGATATTGGCTATTCCATGCTGACAAGCGCATAATAATCGTTTCATGGATGCGATACTGAGATCGGCCGTCAAAGTAAAACTTGGAGTGTCTTGAAGTTTTACTACATTTATCTGAAATCTAAAGTATCAGAATGGGTATGGGGTCCACTTCAATCGATGTAGGAAAAACTTATTCCGCAATCAATGAATGGAGCATTGGTTCTTAATTACATTTCACCAGAGCCTACATTTTTTGCCCATGGAATTGGACCAAAGTGTGTGAACATTTAATTTGGTAAATATAAGTTATACATCATACTGATACTCACAGAGCATTAGTATTATTTTAAGATTTATTAAAAGTAATAAAATATTATAAAATTAACTAACTTTTCATGGCGGTCAAATGGAAACAACAGAACACAATTCAGAAATTATTTACATTTTTTAAAGTAAAATTATAAACACAATATTTTAAATTTGCATTTTGTCATCAAGAAATTAGTGAGAATAACAGAGAAGATGCCCTTTTGCAATATATTTAATATTTAAAGTATAGTTTGTAGTTGCCAGTCTTTGAGAGTTTTCAAGACGAGCAGACTGAGACCCTTTGAGGGCCGAGTTTGATCTGCTAGCCGCCTATCGAGAACCAGTGGAACTTATCCAGGCGAAAATGTGCGATTTGAATCCCGGTTGGAACCGGAGCTCTTTACTGATTTTGAATATCAATATTTAGAACACTGAGATATCAAGATAACGAATTTCAGTGACAATTTTTGCAGTGAATTGTATTGTCGCAGTTATCATGCCGCATATTTGAATATCAAACAATCGCCAAATCCATCTATTGCTTAAAATTTCTCTCCCATACCAGCCAAACTAATTTCCTCACATCAAAAACTATAGTATTATAGTATTCAAACCTGTAAAAGATAGGGAAACTAACACTCTTAAAAATTAAGTTTTAATTTTTTTATATATAAAATACGTTTTATATAGATAGTTTAACAATGGAATATGCTTGGCGTCCCAAATAATCATATCAATCAAAAACTGGTTCTATTAGGTTTTGTCTCGTGTTCGATACTATAAGTGCGCAAAGTTAAACCTTCTATGGCATCCAAGGGCTTCTGGAGGGTCTAGAAAACCTTTTTGATTTCCTTTTTGACCTGCGGCCGGTAAAGAAATTGAAAATCCGGTAACTTTATGTTCTGTTCCTTGGACGATACTGCAAAAGTGTAAAGATTTCGTCTACCAAATTTCTGGAGGAAAGAGGGGGGGGGGGGAGGCTTCTAGAGGGTCTGGAAAATATTTTGAAAAACACATTTTCTCTGCCCCCGGTGGCCGGAATTCAAAAGCCGGTTTCGTTAGATTATGTCCCTTCATCGATATTATACGTGCGCAAAAATTCGCCTTTTAGGTTACCGGAGGGGGGGGGGGGGAGGATGGGGCCTATGGGTAATGTCTGTAAATATTTTCAACCCCATCTTCTAGATAAGTAGAGGGCTTCTACTGGGTCAGAAAAAACATAAACACGTAAGAAAAATTTTATATGGATAAGGATTAATTGTAAAACACTAACTTAAAAAACATTTATATTCAAATATAGTGTAACCATTCGTGTTGATGTATTAAGAATGATGAAACAATTTCGGTCGTCAATACTTATTGTATTAACAAGCACCAAGTGTACGGTTAATATTTGCCCCCTTTCCGACATCGTTCCTAAAATTTTATTAATTTTAACTTATTGATCTTTAAGATCGCTGTTGTTATCATTTTGCAGACAAATTACTGCGATAAGTTACCGCTCAAAAGACCACCAGTAAAGTCTCCCCGAAAAATATATTAAGCAGAGTTATTCCCTGAATTATGTCGCTTATCTGTTTCGACAGATTACTTATCTTGACGTGGATAGATTCGATGTAATTAGGAAAAGATTTAATGTTTGGACCTACGAAGCAATTTATTACAGAGTGAAATAGAAATGTCCTAAATTTACTTGGCAAAGTGCTTCAGTAATAAATATCGTAATTTGCACATGCACAGGCTTATAGAATTAGGAAATTTTTAAAACGGTTATTAGTTTCAGTTTCATATATAGAACGAAATATTATTGTCTCAGTATTTATACGAACAGATGTCGCCTATGTACCAGGAGAGTGGTGATTTTTACTTTCCTTATATACATAGCATAATGTATAAGGAAATTATTGTGACGGGGTCGAAAATTCGAAGATGATGTCTGCGTGTGTGTGTTTATGTCGGTGAGTCTGTGGAGACAGTATCTCATGAACGAATGGAGCGATTCGAACGAAATTTGGTACAAAAATTAAAATCAGTGAATATGGAAGCTTATTGTTACTTTCCTTATATACATAATGTATAAGGAAAGTGTTGTCGAAAGCCCAGGCCGACCGACTCATCCGAAGACTAAGAGCAGCAAATTGGGCGGCCGGAAGGAAAGTATTGTTACGGAGTCGAAAATTCGAATTCGAGTTTTCGACGGGAGAGCACGTTTCAAGTATCCCTGATCAAGAATCAAACATTTTTGAAGTGATGTCTGTGTGTGTGTGTGTGAAAATATGTGTGTGTGTGAAAGTGTGTGTGTGTGTGAAAGTGTGTGTGTGTGTGTGTGTGTGAAAGTATGTGTGTGTGTGAAAGTATGTGTGTGTGTGAAAGTATGTGTGTGTGTGTATGTGTGTGTGTGTGTCAGTGAGTCTGTGAAGACGATAACTGACGAAAGAATGAACCGATTCGAAAGAAATTTGGTACAAAAATCGCAATCCATAAACACTGGAAGCTTATTGTTTTTATACGTAATCGAATGTTCGGAACCCCTCTAAATTTTAGAGTGAAATTTTGAAAAAAATCGTCAAAATATCAAAACCGCTAATAAACTTACACAAATAGACATTTCTTATGTAACTTTTCATTAGAAAACGATTGACATAAATTTTGGAATGCTAACATGAACCATTCTCGAGATATTGCACATTTTAAAAATAAATTATCAAAAAATGATATAAAATAAATAAATATTACCTATTAAGAAACATGTTCACTTTTCATATGTAATATCATGCGATACATTGGGTGACATCATTCTTGTGGATATAGCTCGTTCCATTCATGAGAAAAGATACTTTGAGTAAAACTTTTGTATTTGAACGCTAATAATCATTTGTCTGCTGTAAGAATAACGTATTTCTCCATTCATAATGCTTGGCGAGATTTTGGTGACGAATTTGGCGGAATGTCGCCAACTTGGCGACATTTTTAATTGTTGCTAAATTAACAAAAATATCGCCAAATTTATAAAAATGATGCTAAATCAATGAAAATGACGACTAATTGAAGAAAATTCAATATCTTGGAAAGAATATAAGTATCTACTATAAGAATAAAATTTTTTTTAACTGTAGAAATAGTAAATTCATTGCATTATATAAGGAAAGTCATGTGTTGCCCACATCAGATTTTTTAAACTGTAAAAGTAGTAAATTCATTGCATTATATAAGGAAAGTCATGTGTTGCCCACATAAGATTTTTTAAATGTAATCGAATGTTCGGAACAGCCTTAAATTTCGAAATTGAATTTTGAAAAAAATCATCAAAATATCAAAACTTTTAATAAAGTTACATAAATGACCATTTCTTATGTAATTTTTTATTAGAAAACTATTGCCATACATTTCAGAACGCTAGCATAAATCGTTCTTGAGTTATTGCACATTTTTCATTTCGTCGAAAATTCGATTTTGAATTTTTGATCTCGTCACAATACTTTCTATATACATTATACTATGCATATAAGGAAAGTAATAAAGAAAAATCATAACAAATTTGAAAAAAAAAAGAAATGTTGGGGTGATTGTGGATTTGTATACAAAACAAATTTGATATTTTATATATATACGTAGATGATAAGCACGATGTTTCTAATCCCTCCCTCCCCTTCTTTCTCGTAAACTTTTAACTCTCATCGCCAATGCTCGTGGGAACAGTTGCCACCGGGAGCAAAATCAGGGATGCCACCGAGTCGAAACGAGCCACGTGACCTTTATGGCCCGTACTCATCCAATCGAGCGGTTGATCGCAATATAGATCGGTTTTCATCGCTCATTGTATGGAAATGTCATTTTCAGCCACAACACTGGTGAAACCTGAGCAGCCACTCTTGAATGACTTTGAACATCCCCCCTGCCTCCCCCCTCGTCAACTAAACTAGTACACGCAAAATGTACGTAAAAAATATAAAATTAAAACATCCATAAAATTAATCATATGACGATTTTTTTTCTAGAAGTTTATTCACAAAATCTGATGTGGGCAACATACGACTTTCACTACATAATGAATTTCATTACATCACTTTCACTACATGCAATGATTTTACATATTTCACAGCGAAATAATGGTGTGCAACACCCAAAGCACGATGATTTTGTCATTGAATTAATAATAAATATATTCAAATTGGGAACTTTTGAAAACTTATGATTCCAAACAAAATGGCTTATTCATATTCACGTGCAAAATCTTCATCGAAATGATATGAACGTTTAATAATTCCTCATGCGAATTATTTGGTGTCACAATACAAAACAATTATAAAAAGAGTCTTCTCTCGTGAATGGAATGAATTAAATCGACGAGAATGGTGTTGACAGGTTTGTCGCATAATAGCGCATAGAAAAAGTGAAATTATTGGACGATATTTATTACTTTTAATTTTATGTAATTTTTGTGAATTTATTTTTTTTAAGGTGCAATACCTCGAGAATGGCCCATGTGTTTCTAAATGGTGCAATTCATTTTCTAATGAAAAATTAGGTAGTAAATGATTATTTGTTTACCAGTATTAAAAGTCTTGGTTCTTTTAATGAATTTTTTGTAAATTTTATTCGAAAACTGGAATATATATATTGTGTGTGTGTTTGTGTACGGAAGGTAATAGTGGTGTGAAGATAGCTGAAATGTTCAAAGTGTAGTGACGCGAAGAAACTCAATTGAATTTTACATTAGAATTCCTCTAGTAAAAAATTAACTCTATCTTCAAAATTGAGTACAAATCACAAAAATTAATTTTTCTAAAACACCGATATATAAGATAGCTGAAATGTTCAAAGTGTAGTGACGCAAAGAAACTCAATTGAATTTCACATTAGAATTCCTCTAGTAAAATTAACTCTTTCTTCAAAATTGGGTACAAATCACAAAAATTAATTTTTCTAAAACACCGAGTAACACTAGCTCCAACTTCATATTTATTTTCCTGAGTAAAATGATTCCCGTATTTTAATTTAGATGCATATTGAGGAAAATTAATATTTTTTCATATTCCTGTAGGCATATTAATCATCATTTAAAAAGGGAAAGATACAGCGAAAAAAGTCCTTAAATGTCACATTTCAATTTAGCGTTTCATATAAAAAATCGCAGGTAATAATTTTTAATTTTTTATTATAAAGTATAATAAAAATTTGAAATATATATTGCATTTGAATTTATCCTCTTTATATGTATATTTCTAAATTTAAATGAAGCATTCAAGGAATTATTGGTTCTCTGCTTTTTCCAAACTTTTTATAATAACAAGTTAAATAGTTTCTAATTTAGGTTTACATGTGAGTCGAACGTCCTAGTGGATAAACTGTTGTAGCGAGCACAGGAATTTGTTATTAGAGAGATCTGTCCTAGCCTCTCACGAAATGCTTTTTCGACAACAATATTCCGCGGATTTTGTGATACGTATACTTTTCGGATCACTCTCTTCGTTAAGTGTGAAAAGATAAATTAGGATCCTCGGCATGTGAACTGATTGACTCAGTGGTAATATTGTTTTCCTCCAACTTCATAGGCTGTGAGTTCGAGTTTATATTGTGCCGCTTCAGTATTTTTTTTTTATGATAAGCCTCTGATTTAAAGTAGTTAAATAGATTAATTACAGTATTCGCTATGTGAACAGGCTAGTCCAGTTGTTTTCATTCAATTCCGGAGGTTGGGTTCGTCTCCACTGTGCCGTTTTTGCATCTGTTCTTTTTTTTTCCCTGCTCAGTCTCTTCGTTAAATTTAAATAGATTGATAATGATTTTAGGTCCGTGAATTGGCTGGTTCTTTGTTGTATTGTTGACTTCCCCCAATTCCAGAGTGTGTTGGTTTTACTCCATTCATTCGTTTTTGTATATGGGTTTTCTCTTGTGAGCTGAAATTTAAATATATTAATTAGGACTTTCCACACCTGAACTGTCTGTCTTCCGGATTGTGCTCTCTTTCTACAATTCCATAGACTGTGGGTTCGTGTTTATGGATTCGTTTTGGCATTTGTTCTTTTTCTGACCAATCTCTTCGTTAAATTTAAATGCATTAATTAGGATCTTCACCAGGCGAATTAGTTGGTTCAGTGGTCGTGATGTCGTTTTCTAATTCCAGAGGCTGTGGGTTCGAACCCATTGCTTCATTTTAGTATCTGTACTTTTTCTGGTCTCTTCGTTAAATCTAAATACATTAATTGTGATTTTCGTCTTGCGAGCTAGCTAGTTCAGTGGTCATGATGCCATCCTCCAGTTCTTGTGGGTGTGGGTTCAAGCCCATTGGTTTATTTTAGTATCTGTGCATTTTCTGATCAGTCTCTCCGTTAAATTTAAATACATTAATTAGAATCTTCGTTATGCGAACTAGCTGGTTCAGTGGTCCTACTGTCTTTCTACAATTCCATAGCCTGTGGGTTTGCGTTTTTTGATTCGTTTTGGCATCTGTGCTTTTTCTGACCAATCACTTCGTTAAATTTAAATACATTAATTTGGATCTTCATCAGGCAAATTAGCTGGTTCAATGGTCATGATGTCATCCTCTAATTGCAGAGGCTGTGGTTTCTAGCCCATTCATTTTAGTACCTGTGCCATTTGTGATCAGTCTCTCCGTTAAATTTAAATACATTAATTAGGATTTTCGTCTTCCGAGTTAGCTAGTTTAGTGGTCATGATGGCATCTTCCAATTCCAATGGCTGCGGATTCGAGCCCATTGGTTCATTTTAGTATCTGTGATTTTTCTGATAAGTCTCTGCGTTAAATTTAAATACATTAATTAGGATATTCGTCATGCGAACTAGCTGGTTCAGTGGTCCTGAAGTCGTCCTCTAATTCCAGAGGCTGTGGGTTCGAGCCTGTTGATTCATTTTAGTATCTGTACTTTTTCTGATCTGTCTCTCCTTTAAATTTAAATACAATTAGAATCTTCGTCATGCGAACTAGCTGATTCAGTGGTCCTGCTGCTGTCCTCCAATTTCAGAGGCTGTGGGTTCGAGTTAATTAGTTCATTTTAGTATCTGTGTTTTTTCTGATCAGTCTCTCCGTTCAATTTAAATACATTAATTAGGATATTCGTCACGCGAACTAGCTGGTTCAGTGGTCATGATGTCGTCTTCTAATTTCTGAGGCTGTGGTTTCGAGACCATCGATTCATTTTAGTACCTTTAGTACCTATGATATTTTGATAAGTCTCTCCGTTAAATTTAAATATATTAATTCGGATGCTTGTCACGCAACCCAGCTGGTTCAGTGGTCATGTTGTCATCTTCTTGTTCTAGACGCTGTGGGTTCGAGTCCACTGATTCATTTTAGCATCTGTGCTTTTTCTGATCCTTTCCGTTAAATTTAAATACATTAATTAGGATGCTCGTCACGCAAACTAGCTGGTTCAGTGGTCATGATGTCGCCTTCTAATTTCTAAGGCTGTGGTTTCGAGACCATTGATTCATTTTAGTATCTGTGATTTTTTTTTATAAGTCTCTTCGTTAAATTTAAATATATTAATTAGGATATTTGTTACGTGAACTAGCTGGTTCAGTGGTCATGGTGTCATCCTCCTATTCCAGAGGCTGTGGGTTCGAGTCTACTGATGTATTTTAGCATCTGTGCTTTTTCTGATCAGTCTCTCCGCTAAATTTAAATACATTAATTAGGATCTGCGGTATGTGAGCTGGCTGGCTCAGTGGTCATGTTGTCTTCCTTTCATTCCAGAGGCTGTGTGTTCGAGTCCATCAACTGCATTGAGACGTTTCTGGTTTTCTCAACGAATTTTGTTATAAAATGTACTTTATTATTTGTATTATATGACTGGAAATGACGTCATTTCCGGTACGTAATTTCATGTGATGTCATTTCCTGTTCGTTCATTAAAAATGAAGCAAAAAGAGATCGTTAAAAAGGAGTAATTTTTTGCAAAACAAACCCTGCACGAATTTTGGACGAGGGGAGGCTCGACACCGGAGGGCGGGCCCGAAGAGAAACCCCGCCAGCAACGGTGGAGCGCACACGCCTCTCGTCCTCAATCTCGTGCAGATAATTTAGTAAGAAATATAAGGTTAGAAGAAATAGAGAAAAGATCTAAGACGACCGACCTAATCAAGAACCGCCGATTCCCACAATTCCTCGTCTATTTTGCTCACACCCTCTATTTTTTAGCATCTTACACCTTTCACCCAGGTTTGAACCGAACCCCGAGCCTAAGCCCCCGCAACTTGACGCCCCAAGCCTCTCGGCCAAGAGGGCGACGAGTGTAGCTTCGTTATCGGTGTATTTAAGTTTAACATTTTTACATGTCCGTTTAAATAATATGAAGAAAACGCGGATAAAATTGCCGGGGACAGAACTCTCGGCAAAAACGTTTGCTTGATGCTGTTACCACGGCACTTTACCGCTGTGCTACGAATGACGTTGCAGTTTGATTTTATTTTATCTGTATAAAGCTTTCACTGAATTGTCAATAGAATAAATCTGGGGCAAAAGAAACAAAATGTATTGCCCTGACAATATTTTCCATTTAAAATCGTAATCAAAAAAGCATCACATTTACGAGGAGGACAGAACTCACCATCAACAGACCTGTGCATTTGCAGTCCAGTTCTTTAACCACTAGACGGTTTGAGTCACGAACACGGTAGGAGCTAGCAACTATTTAAGTTTTAATTATGAAAAATTAAAAAAAAAGAGCCAGGAAGCTTTTGAACGCTATATTTTAATTCAGAATTATATAAAGAGGATAAAATCAGATGTATCCTGTTTCCATTTTATTTTATAATAGAAAATTGTGAAAATTACATCAGATCCCGATCTTTTACATATAAAATTCTAAATTGAAATGTAGCATTCAAAGACTTCCTGGCTCTTTTTTCCTCTTTTCTTAATGATGAGCAATATCCGCTCTGGAAAAGCTCAGTTATCATCTGATTTGAATCATAACTAAAATCTATATATTTAAAGCATACAAGCTTTATTTTAATTATTCAATTTTTGAAAATCTATGGAACCGATTTTCAAAATTAACTTTTTGATTGCTGATATACTTTCCGGATGAGCAGAAGATACAGAATTACCTCCTAAACACCCACATTTTTAAATGGGGTGGTAAATACATCCTTGAAATTATTTAATTGTTATGGAATGGATGATCGGGATGGTCTCTTTGGTTCAGTCGTAAAAGCATCAGCCGATAGTAACAGATGTTCTGGGGTTCGGAGCTTCGACGAAAACTTTGAAACAGACTGTGCTCGCTTGAAGAAAATTTATATTTTTTCAGGTAAAATTAATAAAGTTTTTAGATTTGCTTCATTTTCCATCTATTTTTAAAACAAAATCTCTGTTTTTCAGTACTCAATTTCTGAGGATTTACAGAACTGATTTTAATTGTTTTTGTTTAACAGTTGATATTTTCTGGATGAGCTAAATGTTAATAACATATACAGGAAGACGCAAGTTTAAAAATTTCACAGTACGACATGATATTGGTTTTCGTTGACTGAACTTCTCTTTTAATGATTTAATAGGAATAAGATCGTTAATGTATGGGTGGTCACTATTACAATTAACAAAATTTGGAACTTTTAAGTAACGTAGAGCACCAGTAGTTACTTAAAAGTAACAATTGATCAGGTACAATTGATTTTAATTCTACTGCCGATTACCCGCGATTGTATCAGGTGTGTTGTGATTTCTTTGAATGCAACATATAAATACACTCAAGAGGATAAATTATTTTACTTTGTCGAAGAGTATGGTCAGAAATAGTTTCTAGGGCTTTAAAGTATTACATTTTAATATTGAATTTCATTATCTAAATCCCTCCTATAATGTGTTATTTGGAAGAATGAACCCCGGAGGATCGCAGCCAATATCAGATTCAATCCAAATAGTTGACAGTTGTAGTTGATAGTTGATTGTTGTTTTGAAGACATTTGTGACTCTATGTGATGGTTTACAAGAAAATTGTCCAGTTGTCGGCCATTTTACTTCTGAAATTACGCTGAATACGAATTTATACTGCGCTGATACCGACAATTAAGGACCCTTTTAGTTTTCAGTTGATATATAGTTAGCCGCAAGCTTTTCAAATTACAGTGTTTTCATTATGCTCCGCGTGTCACCAATTTCAAGAAATTAAATGTTTTCTACCAACCCTAAAAGCTGCAAGATTAGTTGAATTTATCGTAAAAAAATACGGGTTTTTCTAAGAGCCAACCCGAAGAGCTGTACTTGCGAGGCTTTAAACTCAATTTGGAAATTTCTTGCGACCGGGTCCTTTTTCCGTAAAGCATTACATATCTATCATAATAGAATGGGCTTCTCTTCAGTCTTTTTGGACCGTTCTAAAATTGTTCATCCATAATATCGTATATATATATATTTAAATTTGTACATAATTTTATATTTGATAAACTCAGAGATCGCTCTCCGTTTGTGGATAACAGCATATGCGGTTCAGTTTGGCCTTTAGCACGTGTTTCAGCATCGAATAGTTTATATCCGCCATGGTAACAAAAAAAATTGCCTCACTAACATTTTGCAAATATATAGGATGACCGATCCATTCATTCATACCACGCGGTCGACTTCAAACGTCTTAAAAAGATTGAGCTCAGGCTGCACATGACTGAAACTCTCAAGGTCATACACATAGAACCCGCTTACAGGGACCTCCCCAAAGTTATAATTGCGCTCTTATTGCAAATAATAATAACACCCATGGACCGGTTTCGTATTTAGCACGAAACAGTTCCATAGATGCAGCAACGTGATAACGATTTTAATTTCAGAAACGTACTCTATAGACGGGTTCAGCGAGTCGGGTACAGCGCCATTCGGGACAGGTTCAAATAACTTATTTTCTTTGCATTTGTTAGGATGTTTCTGTACCCGTAAGCTATTCTATTTATGATAGAACGGTGTTTGAATGCTTGCAAGACAAGATGTTTGTAGAGTACGTCTGTCTGACTCGCAGAACTCGCGATGCTGACTTGACGTAGATGATTTCGCTTGACTTAAGGTTACCAGATTTTTTTCAGTGAATACCGGGGACACTTTCCAATAGAAAGATATCGAATAGAAAGCATGCTTAAATTGAACTCCTAGTCTTACACTTATAATACATTGCAGACGTATTTAATGAAAAGGTTGTTTAATAATGAACTCTATGAATTAACTTTTTTTTTTTACAAACTATTGTAATTTATTTTGTTTGCTGCATTCTTCTTGACGGCAGTGTTGCCAAGTCTTTGCCAAAAATCCCGCCTAAAAATTGGCGAAAACTAGCCTAATGTTTAAGGTTGCCGGAATTAGTCATGTCGCCATAAAATTCGGTAATTTAATGAAATTCCAAGAAAAAATTCGATAGCTTTTTACAAATTTCTAAAAACTAGCCTAAAAAATTTGATCTTGTCTGAAAATAGCCCTAAAACTCATAATTTATAAGAGCTTATGTAAATTGTAAATCCAAGGGCATTCAAAGAAATCCGGGGACGGATTTTGTTCGGGGACAGAATGCCAAATTCGGGGACTATCCCTGGGAATCGAGGACGTCTGGTAACCCTACTATACGTATAGCAACAAGATCGTCGTACGGCTGATTTCAACGTACCCGTACAATGTCTACGTTGGTACGCATGTCTCCTGAGTGAATGTAATATATAAATTATAGTTATAACGTCATACTTTGAGACCACCAGCCGCCCAATCAGCTGCTCATGCCTTAGGGCGAGTCGAGCGGTCTGGGTCTTTAATACTCTGAGACCAAAAGTTTTCTAAGAAGTTATTTCGCCAAAACGTTTAGTGTACAATTAACGAGATTCTGACCACAGATAGTGCTGAAAGCAACCGGTTTCTTTGGGTGCCATACATCTTCGCCCGATTCGAATTTTGCCGATCCTAAAGTATACGAAATGTCACAGACATGCGTTTCTCTCAAGTCAACTCTACCAAACTTCAATTTCCTTTGTTCTTACTTTATTTGCTAACTTTTAACAATTAAATTAATGTCTCTTTCTAATCGCGTTTGAATTTTTCGAGTATCTGAGTTCTCTTTTGCGGGAGGGGAGGAGGATGGATGCGGGAAATGCCGTAATGAGAAGAGCATTGGTTACGTGTTAATAGGAGAAAAACATCGATAGTAAAATTTGCCGCCACGACAAAGATTTCGTATTTAGCGACGCTTGGGACCACGAAGCTGGAAGGAGTTTCCTGCTTGGGACTCTTGCTCTGATTTTGGGCCGAAAGAAGGGGGTGGGGTAAAATCTTCGTTTTTAAAAAGTTAATATTAAGCTACGCTTGCTCCGATTTTGATGAAATTTTCACGTTGTATTTTGTACTCTACAATGGATCCACTTGATTGGATCACGCTAAACTTCGTTGTTTTACGATTCAATTTTACGGCTTTACGATTTTTGCGTTCGCTTAAGAAGGAGGGTGGGCAAACTAAGGGGGATGCGTGGAGGGGGTTCTTTTCCCCTAAAATACTGAGTGATATAAAAATTGGTTTCTACATTTAGTGATTGCCAGTAGTATTGTTACTCAAAATATTCAATTAAACTATTTAATTTAAATCGAGGAAGAAGTATAAGAATCTCTGTTCTCTCTGTACAAAAGTATCTTCTCAGACAGAACTGAAGTATAAAACGTCCTGGTCCCGCTTGTAAACAAATTAAAAAAAAATTAATCAATATATGTCAAAATGAAAGCGCAATGAAATTAAAGATACAATTATGTTAAAATTTGCTGCAAAAATAGTCACTTAACATGATCTATATGGACTACCTTCATCAACTAAATTGTAAATAAAAACATTAGATCGAATTACTGCAAAAACCGCCAGTCAATAAAAGACAGTAGAGTTAAATATTTTGCAAAGTGGAAGGAAACAACTGGTTTCAGAAAGCTACATGAGTTAATTCCTCAACAAGATAAAAGACTGCGGAATATAAGAATATGACAATAAATAAATAAATAAATAAATAAATAAAGGAAGCAATCGATTTCGGAAACTTACGAGTTGACATCATTGACTGAATTCAAATCGCATTCGATCGAATTACTATAAAAATACTGGTGAACAAAAGACTGCAGAATGAAGAAAGTAAAAATTTTTACTGGTTCTACCAGATTAGACCAACTTGACCAGTATTGTTGCTGCCAATTTGACTGGTGAAACTTTATGATAGTTGATATTACTAAATATCTGGAGTTTAAGACTCTACCTATATACTTTCTCTTTCACTCATATTCCATAGTGTTTATATCGTCCTGTACTATAATTAGTATCAGAATGAAAACGCATATTTTTAGAAGAGATCTCGTTTCAAGGCAGTTAAATATATTATTTGCTTTTATCAAGTTGGCAACAGGTTGGCCACGTTGTGGAAATGGGGTCTCGCAACTTTCACAGTGTGCTTAAAATTCTTTTGGACGCCAATTAAATTAGAAAATTTGCATTAAGGATGATATTAACACTCAAGTTACATATTAAAAAAATATGTGATAATGAATACAAGACGTAGCCCTGCGGGGAGTTGTTTTTCTTATTCAGAATGAATCATATATTTAGGAAAACGACTTTGAGTTAACGTAAAGTGAAAACTTATTTTAAATGGCATATAATGATAAATACTATATACAAAATACATGTCGTCTGAAAGGTTTTAGTTATCTCTGCGTGAGTATTGTCAAAATAAAAACATGTATACAAGAAATGTCATTTTCAGTAATTTTATTTTTTGCTCTTTTTTTTGTATATATACAAACTCATTCCATGGAATCCAAGAAATGATATATCACAGCATCAGTCACAAACAACGAAAACAAATAACTAAAAACAAATTTATAAAAATGAGTACACTGGATAACGAAATATATCCTTTTAAAGAAGTGATACGACTCTTATAATTGAAAAAAAAAATACTAAAAATAATATTATATTTTATATTTCCATTTCTTATAAAATATAGCTCCTAAAATAAAATAAAAATAAATAAATAGACAAAATTTAAGGAAAAAAAAGGGGATTTTTTTGAGCAACAATATTAGTTGAATTGTGTTTAACAAAATGTAAACAAATAGTTGTGAATAAAATTTGAAAACACCTTGTAGATTTGCGCTGGATAACTAAAAGATTTTGTATCTAAAATACAAGTTTAAATTTTTATATTTTAGGGTTCAGTATAGTTAAACAAAGTTACATTAGTAACTTTCTAAGCAATTTTTTTTCATTTTCAAAGTATTATAATATTGATTACTTTAGCATCATGTTTACAAGTTAAAATAAGTCGTCTCAAATGTTTGTAATGTCTTAAATATACTAGGTTAAAGTCTGCAGACTGATATAATTTATTACCTTAAATGTTTTTATGTTAAAATATTAAATATATATGACTCTTGATGTGAACATTGTTGAAAAATCCCACTTAGAGGAAAACAATGCTAAAGATTTTTCTGCAGTATTTGTTGTACTGTATATACAAATCGATATAATTTTGATTTTAATTGAAGTAATTAGAGATTTTTTTCATCGGAATTATTTAAAATGAACGGAATTAGTTGGTTTTGATGTATACTTTCTCGATATTTCTAAAGTTTTCAAGGTTTAAGAGCCATAACTCTTTAAAGGATTATTTCAAAACTGAAACAATAAGTTATTTTCAGATTAGATACATATAAATGCAAATAGAACTCAGAAATTTCATTAACAAACCACGAAGACACAAAGATAATACATGCAAAATTCTTGATGTTCAAATTGAGAGCACAAAAATGTTTATTTCTGAAATTTGGATAACAATTTAAATTCTTTGCGATAGTTTTCTGTATAAAAATTAAAAAAACTAATAAACATAAAATATATTATATGGATAAAGATAATACTGATCAAAAGAGAGTAATCTAGAGTTGTGGTCCAACACTGTGGTTCACGCAACCTCTAGGAATTTATAGAGTTCTTTCAGGAAATACTTTTAAAGAATTTTATAATGGCTCATTTTTCTTTTAATATTTTGTTCCAAGTATGGAAATGCATATATAAAAATAACTTTTATTGCTGAGTTTCTAATAGTAATATTATAAACATGTAATTGGGTCAGAAAAAATATGGATACTGGATAATTTATCAAAAAAGAAAATTACAACATTTTTTTGTATCAAGAAAATTTTCAAAGAGAGTGTAAAATATTTTAGTTAACATCATTCAGTTTTAGTAATTAGCTTATTCGCAGTGATTAATGCCTAACAGTAATTAATAGATGAATGTACTTTTAGTGCATGTATAAATACATCTTTATCCTATATAACCCCTGATGTATGCCACCATTGATATGAGTACGAGGACTCAAGTTTGGGAGCCACTTCTCTGGAACAACAAACACATTAGATTTAACACGTAAAAAGGACGTTAATAAAAGGGACAATATAACACATGATACGACTAGAAACTTGTAATTTTTCTCATTACTTTATTTTTCACTCATATATCCTAACTTGCATCTTTATTTGGTAATATTTCTGTGTATTGAATTTTATTAATTATGGTAGAAAACAATATATTTAAAAATTTTAACTTGAAAATTTATCTAAAAAAAGTATCATAGAAGTAATTTCCAAGTCTTATTTTAAAGTATTGTGCCTATAATTACAAAATTTTTCGAATCAATTCTTTTAGTGGACATCGTAAGTTATTATTATTATTGCATAATATAACAAATATTATGCTAGTATTAATGAATCTGCTTTGTGTAACATATGACTTATAAGTATTATAAGTAGTAAGTATGACTCCTACGTAAGTATGACTCCTACTAAGTATTATATATAGCAAGTATGACTCCTTAAGTATTTTTATAGGATAAAATCAAATAATTTCCGTTGCTATGCAAGAAAATGTTATTTTTTTCATATAAACTTTAAGAAAATAAACCGTCTGTGTAAGGTACTGCATGAAAACTTTAATTACGTTTTCTATTAATATTTGGACAACCCCTGAGCCTAGACACTTGAAATTTTGATGCGTTTATCCGCAGAAATGTAAGGAACAATCATATCGAATTCGAAACTATTCCATCAGAAACTGTGGATTTATATAGAGAATAATTAAACAGACTGAACGACAGATAGGCTTTTAAGTTTATAGAGATTCAGAAATTGTTCTTTTACTAGACTTATGTTGAAAAAATAAAATCTTTATGAAGTATTATATGTGGGCATACTATGAGCATTACAGGAATGAAATTAAATAAATTTTAATAATCATAACAATATCACAGAAATATATCTAAATACTTTGCAAATGTATCTGGTAAAAATCAAATAGTTTATGTCATTACATTTAGCATATAGAATGTATAGATGAAATGTCACCATAAGCAGACAATGTACACAAAGATCATATATTGAAATATTGAAATACTTAAGATTAAATGTATGGGCAACACAAATATCATATTTGATTAAGTATTTGCAAAGACATCTCTGTAAACTTAATATGAAGACATCGAAATTAATTTTATCAATATATAAACGTAAAAAGAATGTAAACATTAATATAGAAACTAAAAACATAAAAATATATATTATATTAAACTAAAGGAGTAAATATCACAGATATATGACTGTAAAATAAATTTTTTTTCTATCTTATCTCCAATTTTTTTAAGCTGCAATTTTTCTGTATAAATTTTAATCATTTAGTATTAGTAATTATAAAGGCCTATTAACATGCATAATTACTATGACATCACACAAAAATATGACACGTTATGCAGCTTATCAATATAAAGGAATATTTTTTTAAATACTGCATTTGAGACATACACTTAAAATTAAAAACACCGCGTACCATAAATGAAGTAATTATAGATGAATACGTATATATGAAAAGAGTTTTCATCTCAGAAAGTTACAAAATAAATATGCACAATGATTCAAAATAATCTATCATTTTTATTTGTTATAAGGAACAAAATATCACAGATACGACTAGAACTGCATTTTTTCAAAATTTCAAAGTAAATTTATGCTGCTAAAATTACCGAGCATTGTATTCTGAAAGTAAGTTCTAAAATTTAGAAAGTTAATACGAATTATACTTCCAATACCTATAAAAACACTAATACTCTGGTTTGGGATAGCACAAGCAGAAAGAAAAGTATCTGTAAAAAGATTTTTAAGAATCCTTCAAAAATCTAAGCTTTCCATTCTTTACCTGCACACATTGAATAATGCATACGAAAAGTATTGGAAATATATAGAAAATTAGACTTGAAGGTTCGAATGAATTTGCATGTTTTGGGCGTCTCAGAACATGAATAAACTATTAAGGTAACGCTTGTATAAGTACACGGTGTCTTTATGTGCGTGAACTGTATGTAACGCTAAACCAAGTTGGAACTACCTGTCTGTTTTCTATGAAATTTGACTGTCAAGTAAATAAAATGTAGAATTGGTTCGTGATTAAAGATGATCAACAAAAATCGACAAAAACTGAAATTAAAGAATACACACATGTTTAAATATATTAACTAAATGCTTGTCTTATACATGATTTTTTTTATGTATGACAAAGCTAATGAAATCACTCCTATAATGGATAAAACGTTAAGAGAAGCTGTTTTTGAGATAGTTCAGTGTTTTGAAATTTTGGCGACAGCGCCATTTCAAAATACGCCAAAGTGTCAAACGAGAAAATAAACTATTTAGAATCCCTAATTTGATGTAATTTGAAATATGTATTAATTTTATGTCTTATTTTACGAGATAAAACTTTAATTATATATAAAAATAAAGATATAAATAAATTCAATGAAAAGAAAGAAAAAAAAATGAATTTTAATCTATAGGAAAAGTCGTGCGTTGGCCACATCATAATTTTGTAAATTTGTCAAGAAATAATAGTAGCTTAGACCATTTCAAACGATGAACCATTTCAACCATTTCAAACGACCATTTCAATGAAATCACTCCTATAATGGATAAAACGTTAAGAAAAGCTGTTTTTGAGATAGTTCAGTGTTTTGAAATTTTGGCGACAGCGCCATTTCAAAATACGCCAAAGTGTCAAACGAGAAAATAAACTATTTAGAATCCCTAATTTGATGCAATTTAAAATATGCATTAATTTTATGTCTTATTTTACGAGATAAAACTTTAATTATATATAAAATTAAAGATATAAATACATTCAATGAAAAGAAAGAAAAAAAAAAATGAATTTTAATCTATAGGAAAAGTCGTGCGTTGGCCACATCATAATTTTGTAAATTTGTCAAGAAATAATAGTAGCTTAGACCATTTCAAACGAGTTGAGTACGATTTAAAATAAAAAATTTACCATGAGTCTTGTGATGGCATTGGAAGTATGTATTGATTCTTGAAACGCCACCAATTGGCCGTAAATTATCTTATTTAAATTTACTATATTAAAATAAGTCAATGTCATCTAAAATTATTGAAAAACTTACAACAAGCTCAGTTTTTTAATGCTGCACAGATAATTGCATAGATTGCTATTTGACTTTTCAAAATTATATTTCAACAAATACAAAATCTATCATTACCATCATTATCATCATCATCATCACCATAATCATTGCCATCTTTTAAGCAAAATACACAACTCTTGATATTACAACGAGCGTTTCATTTGAATAGAAATTTACGAACAGATGCATTTATCTGTAAATTTAATATCATCCACAGTTTGAATTGCACACGATTGTAGTTGATTACAAAAATGTCAGAAACATGTACCAACAAAGTTCTTCTATATACTTATGAAATATATGTACATTTGCTACGTACAATACTATGCAGTAACTAAAAAGCCTGCTTTGTATGCATAGTGGCATTCAAATCTGACATAGATATGTCTTCAATAATATTAAGTTAGGGGAACACTCAAATTTTTAAAAAAATCATTTTTCAGATTTTGGGGTAACAGGGATCTACATTGTATATATACATCTAAGTAAGATTAAGATTGAGAAATTAATTACACAGCTCAAACTGCTGAAGATAAAAATGTAAAACATTGAACACATCGGACATGGCCTATAAGTCATGAGAAAATCTAATATCTTGAAATTTTGTTTAAAAAACTTATAAATCGCGGAATTTTTTATGTTGTACCTACCGTTCGTTCTTTCAGCTCTTATTCGAGAATGGCTAGACACAAAAAATTCGTTTTTATGCTATCAGGCACAGAAAATAATTTTTGTCAGATTTTCTTAATTAATCTTATTGGTGTATTATCAACCGCTTTTGACACATTGTAATTTATATCAGCAGATGATTTTTGTATTATATTTTTATCATAGAATTTATTTATAGTTTTAGATTCCATTGTGGTAACTATGGTAACTGTGTTATGTTTCAAACATTCGAATCGTTTGTCAGCGAATCTTATAATCAAACTATTGAAAAAAAAATGCTATAATTAATTGCTTTTTAGCTTAAAATGTGACATTTTTATGCTTAAATTTGAAGGGGTTTTTGATATTGTCCTATTGAGTTACCAGTAGTCGTACGTCCACGTGAAATTGCTATGTATTGAATATTCGCGTTTTGAAATTCATAAAAAGCTTTAAAATTTATTGATTTCTTGCGAAAATAAATGTTTTTTCCTGAAGCATATAGAGCTCTTTAATTAAATTAGAAGTTAACCAGATTTTTTCAATTCATTAAAAACCTGTTTCAATAATTACACTAGTGCCAGCAATTCTAGTTCAATTTTTATTTATTATTTTTTGACATTTTGCACAAATGTTTACCAGTCATAATAGGTAGTGAATATCTAAAAAGTATTTTTACCAAAAATAAATTTTCACGATTTCCCTACATTATAAGATGAAGAGAATTAAAAAAAAAAAAATTACTTTCATATCTGTCATTGAAGTAATATATTTATTATTCCTTATTTATTCGTTCGCAGCATTTGGCAGTTATAATTGATGAATTTGGTGCCAAAAACAAGAAAATAGGTGCAAAATTAAGAGTGATTATAGAAACAAAACTATTTTTAATTAAAACTGAAATGATAAAAAAAAATGTAAAATTTATTACGAAGCAAAAATATCCTTGAAATATATGTAATGTATATGTAATGTGTCGCAATCCAGTTTTTTTAAAATATAAAAGGAAATCAAGCCATTTTAAAGGGGAAAAATGTGAGTGTTCACCTATCTTAAATTCTGGTAACTGAAATAGAAGATTTGATTGAATGTGCATAAAGATATATATACAGAGCGATTTTCAACAAATTGAGAGAGAAAAGATATTCTTATAGGCCAAATCTTTAATCAATTCATATAAGAGCCTTCTAGCCAACAATTAACTTATATAAGGCTTGCAGAAACAACGTCTGTTCCGGAAGAACGTTTAAAGTCTTTGGACACGGGAAGTTGCAGTCCAGTAGGTTGTAGGTTCGACCGTGAACACGCGGTTTTACCGCAAAGCATGCTTAGTTCTTGTAATTACACTGGCAATTCGCGCAAATTGACCCAGTCTAAATTAAATTGTCCTCCACGTTCACAAAATTTGAACGGACTGCTAAACTTCCACGCCCACTTGAAATAGTTTTTTTTAAAGTTAAATTCAGTTTGTTAAGTTAAAAATCACTCTGTAAGGAATTTTTAAATACCGCAGCAGCATTTTTCACATTGCTCTGCAAATGAAAGGGAAACCGTTATCATACAATAAAATACCAAAACCTCTTTAAAAAAAATTGATTGACAAAGATACAATAAATTTTGATGGAATGAGAATAATCAAATGTTCCCAAAGAGGGCAAGTTTTCGAGGAGGACTCTATAAAAAACAACGGGCCTTATTTACGCGATATACCAGGAAAATCACAAAATCCTAGCACACTTAGTTCCAACACCGCTTAGTAAGGATCGAACCTACAACCTAGTCAACAACTCTCTATGGTCTCTATGTAGCATAGCATTGACCATGAATCTATGGATGGAACTGTCTCTACATGCCTTTAATATCTTTTTAGAAGGCTGTTACAGATTCAGCTCTAAATTTGAAATGCGAAGCAATTCCATAAATTCATCGAAAACATTATAGAAAATTTAAGAAAATGCTACATAAACGTAAAAAAAAAAAAAAAAAAAAAGATATATATTTCATTAAATTTGATTTATTTGCAAAATAAATAGAAAATAAATATTAATAAATATATCAACAATATAATAACAAAATAACGCGTTATTTATTTTAAGTTCTATATTGTTATAGCGCGAAGGAACAAATTAAAAAAGGAAAAAAAAAATCAATATATCTACTAAACAACTAGGTAACATCAAGGTCAATATTGTACTTAGTCAGAAAAACTCCAACAACGAAGAAAGTCAAAAATGTCAACAAAGAAAAATACAATATTAGCCATGAATTTGAGTACATCCAACTTTTACCTTGAAATGGATTGAATTTTTGCACACTTTTAGTTTCGTTCACTGTGCAGAAATTAACGGAGCCGGATTTTCAACCTCCTCCGGACAGGGGGCGGGGCTGAGAAAATTGTGTTTTTCGAAAAGTTTTCCCATTCTCCGATAACATAGATAGATAACATCCTCTGATAACTAAATCTGTGCATATTTATAGTATCGTCCACTGTACAAAACATGACATGAGCCAGATTTTCGATTTTTTCCAAGAGGCATATAAAATGAAGGAGGGTCAAAAAGTCGTTTCAGACTGACTAAAAGCCACCTGATTGATCGATCGTGGTGCAAAATCTATGTGAGCCAATTTTCGATGGACTATTTTTGACGCAAAACGCAATATAAGTAAGCAAGTAAAAACTTATTATTATAAATTGCAACTAATATTTTAAAAGTGGTAGTTCAACTGTCTTTGATATGCTTAAATACTAGTTTTATCTAAAATTATAATTAGTGCAACAAATGATTACACTATTAATTCCAGGATGCTTTTCAATTGAAAATAGTTGATTGGCACAGAAAATATATTCGATTAAATATCACATTAAAAAAGCTGACGCCGTCGCCGTTGTTTGACGAATTTAGCGTCTCTCGAATTTTTCTGTCTGGTACTACAAAAACTATAACATACAAAACTATAAAATTTGGTACATTTATAGGGAATTGTTAGGGAAATACAATGTTATGAACCGATTTTCGATTTAGATTTTAGTTTAGGAGATACTTATTCAAATTCAAAGAAATAATATTTGAGCTGCGAGTTCGCGTCCTGGTGTAAACTAACAATAGCAGGACCACGGATTTCTGCAGGCTTCTAAAATTTTGATTTAGTTTATGATTTATTCTATTTTCTTGCAATTTTGAAGCAAACGTTATATTTTATTCAAAATCTAACCTCTCATTGTTGAAAATGTTTTTATAGTTGCCATTTTAAAAAAAAATGTAATATTTAAATTATTTAAATGATTAAAAATAAATTTATTATTCAGAGTTATGACACTAAAGCTATCGTTGATATTTCCGTCATTGTTAGATTTAAAATATGCCAATATATTTTAATACGCACAGTTTGCAATATTGATGCATACACAAAGGAATTTGGAGTAGGCGAGCGTAGCGAACAGGAAGCAAATATCTCTAGTGTATCAAATTATACGAGGTACTCAAATTTATAACCAACAATGTATGCATTTTTCCAGAACTAGATCTATACCAGATAGAATTTTAAATTTTCAATTACCGTCTTGAGAATACAAGCACCACAATTACACAATCTTCTTGTCTACTCGTTGCTCTAATATTTTTGTCTGGCATCAATCCTTCCATGTTACAATGGCTAGCTGAAGTCAGCTTTATGGACTAAAGAATCAGCTCAGTTTTTATTATTTTTTTTTATTTTACGCTAGGAGAGAAAGTTAGCTTCCGTTGTGGCATGCTGCAAGAGTGTCCGTCGTCAGAGATAGTGTCGTCAACACGCTCCTGCGATTGGGGTTGACGCCTAAATTTTCCCAGTTGATCCAAGATAACCGAGCCGTCAAATCTGCGGGGAGAGAGAAGTAGACAAAGGTAAGAAATTTCTTATGTTGAGTGTGATTCAAAACCTTTTCCTGCTTTGAAAATTAATTTGACAGAACTGTACCCTTTACACACAAGTGCATCATCATCGTGAATACTGAAAGTCTAATGGACGGTTTAGAGAGAACATTATAATGTTATACACAATGTACAGCGGCGCACACCAAATTTTAATTGAAAAAGTAGAATTTTTTTCAGATAGGTGGCACCAATTTACTCTCATAACTATATAAAAAAATATCGTCTGCCGTTCTTAATACCTCAGGCAATCATTACAGATCACATTTTTATCAATTAAGAAACATGACTTTAAAATGTTATACACAAAGTACAGGGGTATCTAAAAGTTGCCCACACCAAATTTTAATCGAAATAGTGTAATATTTTTCAGATGGGTGGCACTAATGTACCCTCAAAACTATATCAGAAATATCGTCTGCCGTTTTTAATACGTCAGATGATCATTACAGATAACATTTTTATCAAGAAAAGACGTTTTTCCAAAATGAAATAATTTTTATTTCAGAGCAATATGTCTCAGAGCAATGCGTTCTCTATACATTTTTATGAGAGTATCATTGAAAAGTTTCAGAAAAGTTCATATGAGAGTTTTAGCAGCCCCGCTCTCTCAGACAGTTTATCCCGAGTTAAAATGGAGAACTCGTCTGTTCACGCCTTGTCCGCAACAGATCCAGTTCCCGCTAGCCTTGTTAATGTTGAATTGTTTGGGGTTTCAGGCATGGGTATTTTCTCGGAAACTCTCCGATGACATCCTCATAAGAATGGTTAGAGAAATAGTGCTCTAAAATAAAAAAAATTCCACTCTGGGAGAGCACCATGTTCTGCGATAGATAAAAAATTATGTCTGTGAGGATCGCCTGACGTATTAAGAAACAGCAGACGATATTTCTGATATATTTCTGAGGGTATATTAGTGCTACCCAATTGAAAAAAAAAATCGACTATTTCAATTTCTCGACAAAATATCTGATATGTGCAGCAAAAACCTTTCCAAACTTATTTTTCAAAATGTGTTAAAGGAGGTCGGTAAAAAGTACTCGACTTCCTTACACATTAGTAATAATTTTCGAATTCAGACAATTTTTATTCAGAAAAGCAACTCACCACTGGTGTTCCACTCTCCGGCGTGCTCCCCCTTCAACTCTCCCTTCAGACACTTCTCGATGTGCGTCAGAGGATCGTACTCGGAGGCCAATATCTCCCGGAGCAGGGCGATGTAGGCGATGGCGAGGCGCAGGGTGTCGATTTTGGAGAGCCGCTTTTCGAAGGGAAAGGTGGGCACGTGGCACCTGAGCTCGTCGAACGCGGAGTTGATGCTCAGCATGCGCTTCCGCTCCCGGATGTTTGCCGCATGCCGCTGCACTTTGTACGGTGAACTCGGGAAGGTGTTGAAGTCGCAATAGCTGCCGCCATCACTCCCGGAGTGCATTCCTGCAGCGAGAAGGGGGATTTGCAGTGAAACTTCCGTAACTTGAATATCCAAGAGAATGAACTTAAATATCCAAGCGAATGAACTTGAGTATCCAAAGTAATGAACTTGAATATCCAAGGGAATGAAAACACTTCGAGTTATGTAAAATTTGAGTTGCATAATATATATCTCCATATCCGTGTATACACGGAGTATATGGGTACTATCCGTGTCTACACGGAGTATGGGTACGAATTCAAAACAGTCTAATAATAGCATGAATTTTTGCAGGTCTGATTTGTAAGTCCGAGTGCGAAATGGATCAGGGGAGAAATATTGCGGTTCCTGTGACTACCCTACTACCTTACCACTGGAATCAGGTCTAAATTGGGTGATCTGAGGCAAAATCAGACTTCCACCATTGTGTGCCTGGAATCTTGGGACCAACAGAAGCTGAAATCCCTCCCCGTTTTGCGGTAGACATTGATCTTATGAATTCGTTTTAGCCTTGTTCCAGACAAGTGGGATTCCGAGTTTACTCAATGTATGGAAATGTTAAATCTGTAGGTCTGAAAGCTCATTTGAGATGTGATAGGTAGGGGAAGGATGATACGGCCCCTGTGGTTGCCACTCTTCCAGTCTAAATTGGGTGGCATTGTCCAGGCCGCTCTATTACCGCGCCAGTTTTCGAGTTATTCCCCTAAAACGAGTACATTCCTATGGCGGGTTCAGGACGGGCCAGCCTGCTAAGATATTAAATCAGAAGAATTAAAATGTACCATAAAGGATAACGACATACCATATTTCATGTTATTGGAATGAATGGAATCTGATTAGGGCCTCACAGGACAGCAGATAAGTTAGAGAAAAGGTTATAAAAATGGATCGGCAGATTTTCACAATTCTGTAAAACACCGCAAGTCTATCTATATCGTATCAAAAACCTCTTGAGCTGTTGAAATAATAAAACAGTCACGAGTGTCATGTTCATCAAGGATTTACATCTTGAAACGGATTCGACAATTTTTGTGTCAATATAGGATAGGAATAAATGATGAGTTTCTTATCAATACTAGTGCGCAATTCCTAAACGTTACACCTGAACTTCAGTTGCGTCATCATTCGAACGAGTAACGACTTTCGATGTCCTTCGTAAGTTCTAGGGAACTAACAAACTCGAATTCAAAAAGACAAAATGGGCACAAATAGAAGAAATTGGGAGGTATATGTTTCTCCCAGTCAGAAACATATAACCCTGTATTTCTTTCATTTGTAACCATTTCTGTTTTTCTGACTTCGATTTTTATTCTCCAGCACTGACGAAGGGGATTCAGAAATCGTATCCTCGAAACAGCTGTATGCCGCATTTTATTTTATTTGTACTTGAAAACATTGCCTAATTTTTACTCATCCTTAGCATGAAGCGTTTTTTATTCATTGACTTATATAGGTCAAGTTTCACGTGTATGCAAATTTTCAAGTTTCTATCTTCCGCAGTTTGGTCCACGTAATTCGTTCCTTAGACATTATTTCAGTCTCACTCAGCTGTATGATATAGAGAATATGATTTACACCGAAACGTTGATAAACTGAAAAACTCAGTGATAAATTTTATCTTGGGATTTCGAGATTATTTTTAATTACTTTCATTATTGAAGTATAGTATTTTCTACATTTTGCAATTAAGCTAGAATTGTTATAAAGAGCCGCTAAAACATATCAAAATACATATATATATTACATACTTGAATACAAAATACATATATATATTACATTTCTTATAGTTTTTGTTATTTCAAACGATGCACAATGGAGAAATAAAAATGGCTAAATAAGCGCATAGATATATAGTCAGATCTCTAAAATGAAGTATAACAGAATAGGAGGAAGGATAAGCTTTGGATTTTATTTTCGAATATGGATTCTATGAAAAACTGATCTAATTTTGCGATATTTAGGGGGGGGGGGAGGGGGGTTGCACCGACCCCTATGCCAACATATATGACTGAGAGAGTTTTCTATTTCACCGAGATCTCTCTATATATATCTTGGGAAGCGTTGAGTTATTTTTCTTATATCTTTATAAGATTATATTAAATGTAATTTATTTTATAACAGAAGATAATTCGATATCAATTATTTAATTTTATAATTGAAGTAGTATTCGATATTAATTATTTAATTTTATAAATTAAGTAGTATTTAATATTAATTATTTAATTTTAAAACTGAAATAGTATTCGATATTATTTTATTTTATATTTATTTATTTTATTTTATTTTATATTATATTTATTATTATTATTTTATTCGATATTAATTTTTTATTTTATAAATGAATTGATATTAAATATTTTATTCTATAACTGAAGTAGTATTCAATATTAATTATTTAATTTTATAAGTGAAGTAGCATTCGATATTAATTGTTTAATTTTATAACTGAAGTAGTATTCTATATTAATTATTTAATTTTATAATTGAAGTAGTTTTCAATATTAATTATTTTATTTTATAACTGAATTGATATTAATTCTTTTATTTTATAACAGAAGTAGTAATCGATATTAATGTTTATATTTTAAAACTGAAGTAGCATTCGATATTGATTCTTCAATATTATTAGAAGTATAGTATTCCATATTAATTCTCTCCCACTGTATAACATTTAATTAGCGGATACTAAGTTCAGAATTGGATATAAGCATCGTTGATACCATGGTAATAGATTTTAATATCTCAACAATTTTACCTTAACAAAACTTTTACTACCTTAACAAAAGGTGGCTTTTTAAAGCAAAAAATATGCCCCTAGCGCCATTTATAATAATATGGAGCAAGCACGCACGCTTTCATTCCATTATTTTGACGTTTATTACAGAAAAAAACAGCGGATGTCGGCAGAATCTGACTTTTCTTAGAAACTGGTAAATTTACATACAAAATCACATTTCTATCCACACTTTTATAGTTTAATTTTTCCAAAATAAGTAAAGAATGGGTTTCCAGAGCGATCACTTCTGGAATTCAAAATATAGAGGTTGCAATGCAAGTAAATGTTTTGTGTTTTGCTAAAATTTATGCTAATATTGGATATTATTCTTCTCTTTCAAGATACTAAATTGTACTTCGGTAGAAAACATAGACTTCGAAACTTTTATACTTTTATTGTTTGAACTATTTGTTGTATATAACTGAAGGTAAAGATTTTCCTCTATAATGGAACTACAAATAAAAATTGTAACTTGTGAAAAAAATGATTTATTGTGGAGAAAATCCATTGACTTTAAACAAGAAATTAAAAATTTGTAAATACAAGATATTCACTATCTTATGTGGAGCTATACATGAAGCGACAGAAAGTTGTTAGATAAATATTTTTCAGTTCTTTATAACATCAAATGCAATAACGAAGTCTGATCACTCATTACACAAATGCCAAGAGACCAAATTTTGCATTGCACTGCAATTTCGAAATTCCATGGGCAATAGATGGATGTTCCCCTAACAGCTTCAAAATGATGCAGTTTTGAATACAGGGTGTCCCAAAAAGATTGAAACGCGCTTTAATTCTTTAGCTGTTGGAGATAAGTGGGCAATGTAAATTGCAAAAATGTTGAAAGTAAGGTAGGAAATAAGACTACGTTAATGAAATAGTTCTCCCATTAATTTTCAAAAGTTACACTTTTTAAATTTTTATACGATCCTCTTAGACAAATTTGGTCAATCAGAAAATTTTTATTTTTAACGTAACAAGATCATTAAAAAAACCCGCACATCTGTATCTTTAAAATTGAGCGAGTTATATTTAATTGAAAATTGAACATTGTGAATGGGGACCCTATATCAAATTAGAAATGTAAATTTGTGACACATCGCGAAAAAGATAAAACTGGATGACAATACATAAGAGACATTTTTGCTAATTCCGCGTAGGCTCACGATGCAATCACGGATTCTTAAGTACTTTTCAATAACTAAGTATTTTTTCAATAAGTAAGTACTTTTAAGTACTTTTTTGTTTGATCTAAACAATTTCCATCGTCAATTTGTTTATGATCCCTATTTTCACTGATGGAACAGCTTTTCACATCGTACGGAAAAGTCAGATTTTTCCCTTTATCATAATTCAGTTGATTTTAAAGATACAGATATGCGGTTTTTTTTTAATGATTTTGTTGCATTAAAAATAAAAATTTTCCGATTGACTAAATTTGTCTAAAGATTTAAAAAGCGTAATATTTTGAAAATTAACGGGAGAATTATTTCATTAGTTTTATTTCCTACCTTACTTTCAACATGTTTGCAATTTACATTGCCCACTTATTTCCAACAGGTAATGAATTAAAGCGCGTTTTAATCTTTCTGGGACACCCTGTATAGGTATGTGTATTTAAAAAAATACTGAAAGGAATGAACTAAAATTTTGCTAACCGAGGTTTCTATCAGCATTCAATCTATCGTCGTCAAAATTTATCAACGTTTCTATTTATATATGATTTTCATAATTAATAATTAATATTAAAATTTGTTTAAAGATGAAAAATGGTATACATTTTGTTTGGGGTATTTAGTATCACAATATAAAATAGGAATGTGTTTGATAGGCCAATTACTTCGGAAAATATAAAGGAAAAAATGCATTACCCATTTAACATTAGGAGTTCGAAATTTCAAGCAGCTATAACTCCCTAACTACTTGAGAAAAATATACAAATTTTATATGAATTCGGTTGTTTTGACCTACAGAATCAAAATCTGTTATCTAAAGGTGGCCCTTAAAACATCGAGTTGGACAAAACTTATCATAAAGATGACCCCATATGCAAATTAGTTACTCATTTACTTATAGAAGACATTATTACGAGTCTAATGATGCATTTGGTTTTACTGTACGATCATAAGACCGAGAAAACGAGCGATGTTTGGATATTTTGTTTGGTCTACTGTACTATTAGGCATGGTTGTATACAGGAAAAAACGGAGCTCGGAAATGGCTTTTGTTCAAAACATACGTTTCGGAAACTGAGTAGTGTTATCTGTATCTGCATTATTTACGTAGCGGCCGTTTATTTAGCCCACGGGCAACTCCGTGTAAATCGCTTTAGTTAATTATATTTTTACAATTTATCTATCATTGCTGAGATTTTGCTTCATGGCTGCTTTTGTTTTGGTGATGTTTTTTTATCAGCAAAAAATCGACAGCGGCTCCAAACAGTTGAAGCCAAAATGATTTTGCGTGAATAACATCTTTCCTTGTGGATAGTTTGCCTTGTTTAGAAATTTTAAAAATAGTTTAAATTATTAAACTATCGAAATTATAACCACATATATTTCGAAAACTAAGAACTTGATTCGAAATTCAATAATTCAATTATATATCCTTGTGGGTCTTTCAAACGGCTACTAATTACTCGCAAATTGTTCATAAATATACCTTTTATAATTTCTCCTCCAATTTTAGCCGAATACCCCGAGAATAAGTATTAAATACTATGCTCGGGGTATTCGGTACTTCACGTCTGAGTATTAGTACTTCACGTTTAAGTAAACAATTTTACTTTAATATAAACATGAACTTTTAATTCTGACAAGATTTAAGATTCAGTTGAATCCATAAATTTGGCTGGAGGCCCATAAATAAGTGCCTTAAATTTTATACATTTATTTATTCTCTTCAAACCTCATCAATCATTAAACTTGGGAATTCTTAATTACCAAGCTCACTTCTTTCCCCAATTACTTTTAAAACAAAACAAAATAGATCGTGCTTGTGCACCAATATCTTACTAAAGAATAAAAACACTGAGCTGCAAAACTCGTAACATTTAAAAATGTTTAGTTTTCCCTTTCGTAGGAACACTTTGACAGTTCAAAATATTAAAGTATCAAAATTATAACCACTATAGAGTGAAAACTACGTATTAAATCCAATTATATATATAGACGTTGGGCTTTCAAAGGGTTACAAATGACTTCTTATAGTTGATAGCTAGCACTTTTAGTCTTTGAGATAGAAGAATTATTCTTAAGAAACAGAAAATTCTCAGTCTTCCCCAAGTTTATAAGACGATTTCTCAAAAAGTATAACAGCTTTGTAAAAACAAATTGTTAATCCAAACACTGGATTTCCTACTGAACACCTTGGCCGTTTATTATTTATAATATATTTCAAGCAAAACAAAAGCAATACTGGCTCGAACTAAAAAAAAATTAGTTCGCATTCGGGGGAAAAAAAAAACCTCGAAATATTAAATATATTTTTATATATATTCAGAAACGGTATCCTATTTCCAATAAAATAAGTAAAAATTATCATCATTTTTATTATCTAATAGGTTTGGAGATATAAGTGCCCAAAGTCTTTACATTTTTCGTAACGCCCCGATTTCAGCCCAAAGATACTCCAACCATAGAAGTTATTCATATCTAAGGTGCAAATTGCAAATACATTGTTTCACATTGTTTTGAAAACATGCGAAACTATTGTCCTATGTTACCAACATTATTTTTTTTTTCATGCAAAATTACAAAAGAAAGTTTTATGTATCTGATTTAACAGTCTAAAATGTTTTTTGGGGAAAAAAATGATATTCTACCTTTAAAGTTTATGTAATATAAAAGTAGAATTAAATAATATCTGACATTGTTCTTAATTTTAATTTCTTTTTTTTTGGGTAAATCCGGGTTATAGGGCCATACGGGTAAGATGACCAATCGTTGACATTTGTTTAATAACCGGTAGATGACAGCATTAACCACACAGTCATGAGTCAGATGTTCGAGAAGAAGGTTGGTGTAGACGGACACTACAAAAACAGCGGCATTGTAAGTATACAGCATTTTTTTTATATTGCCATTCCCTCAGAAATTTTGCTCGTTCAGTAAGCTGCCCTGTAATCACGGTTTATTTCGAGTTAAAATCTTGGAAGTGAGCTTAAACGAGAAACTTGTAAAGAGCCTTGCTGCCCCAACCGGGAATCGAACTACGGATCTCCGAACTGGCCAGCCGACGTTCTACCATTGAGTTACTGGGACGAAATTACAAGCTCCTATCGTCGAAGTGGATTCTGCATTTTCCACCCTCTAATGTCAGATTGGTGGGAAACTGACAATTTGGCTGACTACCTTCTGCTATTTTTACGTCAGGTTAGCCTCCTGCTACTACTACTTTTACCCAGGATAGTGTCCTGTATGGTCGTTATATCCTCTATTTGAATTCGGCGCTCAATTTTCCAGAGTCCACTGAATCCGTACTAGCCGTACTGGGGTCATTTTCAGATCTCCGACATCTTTGCATTAACCTACAGGGTTGGTTTGTTCGGGCGCCATTCTAAACAGCTTTGCTAATCCAACCGGGAATTGAACCCTGGATCTCCGAACTGGCCAGCCGACGCTCTACCGTTGAGCTACTGGGACGAAATTGCAAGCTCTTATAGTGGACTCTGCAAACTAACCATTGCTTTTGTATGCCTAAGCTCGATATGTAGAAGGCCAAGCCGCTCGACTCACCTGAGGGTATGAGCAGCAAAGTGAGTGGCCGGTAACCTCGATATGTGTCATTGCAGCCACGTTAAGCGTCACGACCATCTATACCGTTTGTTAAGGATAGATAGCCCACATTTTCCAGGGTTAGTTGAGCAGTCTACCTGATAATTTATCTCGGCATGTATGTTAAGCATCTCCTCGCTTTCTTTTCAGATGCAAAATATATACGTTAAGAAACGGGATAGTAACCTTGGGGGGTGGACCCAAGATGATTTATATAAAGCAATTGAAGCAATACGTAATGGCACATCAGTCCGATAAGCTTCCATTGAATTTCGTGTGTCGAGAAAAATATTGGAGAGGAGATGGAAAACTGGAAATATTCCGTTAAATCTAGCTCTACTCAGAAAGATTCTAAACCATAGTCCATCACTTCCAAACAGAGTAGAACAAACGAGTGGTTCCCCACAAAATTGTTGAACGATATTTCACCCGTTCTGTTTCATTGATTAGCAAAACTGGTACTACATCCAAATGCCAGAGACGCCATGAAACTATTAAAAAATTATTCATCCAAAAATATCATAACAGTACAGAGATAAAGTTGACTGGATTAAGTGTGTTTGTTGCCAACTCTGGTTGCACAAAACATGCTTATCATTTGTGGATCCTGTCCTGTGGTATTATTATATCGAAAAAGAAGTGACATTTTAAAACTTTTTCAATGATATTTGTGGAAGTATAATTACCTCATATACTTTTGTAACACATTTTCTGTAGTATTTTGTTCTAGAATTAACATCTTGTCTTCAAATTAAATACTCGTACGAATACTTTATCAAGCTTAACTCGCACATATTTACGATTAAAAAAGACATGGCCAACTAACTGATGATTACATGACCATCTAATCCGGACACCAAGGGATAGATGGCCAACAACATAGTTTTGAGAATTCGGAATTCTTGACATTCTATCAATTGTTTTACACAAAAAAAGTTCCCATATAAATATAAAAGATTAAACTTTACCGAGTGCGTTAAAATTTTTTGTGATCATGTATTATAATAATACAGGTCCGTAATCTTCAATTTAAAAAACTATGGCCAACTAACCCGGATTTACCCTATGTGAATTCGCATTTCAAATCATACTGTTCTAATAATTATTCATTTCATTAAAATATATACCCCTATAAAAATAAATAAAGAAAAAAATGTGATGTGGACAACACATAACTTTCACTACAGACTTCTTAAATTCATTTTCTCTTTCTTTTTTTTTCATAATTCATTAAATGTAATTTAATTGCACAAATAAGCACGAATTATTTTTTGAAATTACATTGAATTTCAAACTACTAGTTTTAATTAAAGTTTCGTTTCCATTTGGCTACTTAACGTATTTTTAAAGACGACGGGGCAAAAATGCGAATAAACTGAAGTTAGTTTTAGAGTTTTTGGGTTGCTTTTATTCTTTTCGCTTTTAAAATGTACATATAAAACAAACATTTAATGGATAAATTTAAGCACCCGTATATTTTTTATTTCAGGTTTTGACGATTTTTGCGAGGGCTAGTTCACAGAAAAAGGCAAATTCCTTTTTTGCAAATCATATTAAAATCTAATCAGCATCAGGGTAACCCACGAGTGACTTATCTATCAAATTTTGTAAAATTTGCTCAATCAGTTTTTCAGCTATTAAAGAGGATACATACATTCCACAGATAAACACACAGACAGACAGACCACGCAGAGATACACAGACACACACACGTCACGCTAAAAATAGTTCTTTAGGGTTCGAGAATGTTCGAAAACTCGAGTTATGATTTTCGACACGAATCCAATACCTTCCCTATGTATTGTAGGGAAATTAAAATGTGTTCTTGCAACAGAAAATTATCTTCAGAGAAAACTTTATAGTGCGATTTGAAAACCAATTAAATACACACACACACACACACACATATATATATATATATATATAATCCGGCTGATAGATTATATTATGAACATTCACTAATCAAACAGCATAGAACTATTTTTCCATATGGATTAAATCAAATGTATAATAACAAAAATGTAGCAAAAACTACCTATAAAAATCCAAATTATGATCTCTCTATCTTTAACATCCTAAATTATAACTCTTTTAGTGCCTCATCAAAAAGATCCAAGCGAGGAAATTATAACAATAAAAAGTGTCAAAATCTGAACATAAAAGCTAAAATTACTGAGCTTGGGAAAAACTTTAAATCTTCGTGTAACATAGATGCTATAAAAACCTGGGTATTCAATATCAAAAAACAAATATTAAATCAAGTATATAATATTTTCTTAAAGTCATTTAATCATGATGAGCATTTTTCATACCTATTATATGATCTTATTATAACAAGAGCTTATTTTATAAACCTCCATCTGTCCATTCAACCCTTTTCTACATCTATTATCATCAAAATAAAAAGTATAATACTTATTGTATAATTAAATACAAAAATTCACTTTACAATAATATAAATTTTAATTATTTATTTCAGCAGTATAAACACTGTTTTCCTATTCCTAATACTCAAAATTTCAAAACATTTAAATATAATACCCCTTTAAGTAGACGGATTTTCAATTACAATGATATATCAAAATCTCTAACAAATCAAAATTCCTATCCCAATTTACTATGTGTTTGTAACCAGCCAAATTATTCTAAATTTATAGACTGCAATCATAAACACATAATTACTACAATCATAAACACATAATTACTAGTAACACATAATTAATCTAAATTTATAGACTGCAATCATAAACACATACTTACAATATTGTTCAAAATTTAGCACTTAAAAATCTTTATGGTACCAAATTTCGAATCCAAAATACATTAAATCACTGTCTTTTAATTAAACAACTAAATATTGATCTAGAAAAATTCATATACAAAATTGCTTGTGGTAAAAACTATCCCATTGAAGCTTTCGATATGTGGAAGGTCAGCATTCTGACAAATGTCAAACATCTTTTAGGTAACTTGCCTACAACTAAACCTACAATTAACTTTACAAACTTGAAGCAGGCATTAAATGAACTAAAATCACAATTTGTAATCACATATGTGGATAAAGCTGCCAATAATTACGCCATCATTTTTGCAAAAAATATTATGTACAAATCTTAAACGATTTCATAAATCACAATAATATATTTAAAAAATTGATTCTTCAGCAACAACTATAAGAAAATTATTGCATTTCACAAACTATTAAAATTACCTTGCAACAATCTAAGATTCCCTTCCCTTATATTGCCATGATCCCAAAATTTCATAAAAATCCTATCTCTTTTAGATCTGTAACTATAGGACATAAATCATATGCAACTATTGCTAGTAAATCTCTATTGGTCATTCTTAATAAAATCATTTCTAATATAATTGATAATTCAACTTCTCATATTATTAATAACAGTTATCAATTAATTCAAAAAGTTGGATACGATTAATATTTTGGGATTTAAAACTTAAGACTTTAAGGACCTATTCAACAATATTGACATAAAAAATCTATATAAAGTAATTTAGGATATAATTAAATCTTTCTATAATATACAAAATTTGGATATAAATCAATCTTACACACCACCTTCTCAAGTGTTGAAGACCCAGACCGTCCCAACTCATCCAGAGGACAAGAGCAACTAATTGGACGGCAGGACCTTCTCAAGTGTGTCATTTTTAATAATTACTTGATGCAAGGCAATAAAATTTATATGCAAATTAAGGGTGTTCCACGGGGTGGCTCTGCCAGTTCAGCTCTTGCAAATCTATATCTACACTTCTACGAGTCAAATTTTATAAACTCTGCATATACTTTCTACAGATATATTGATGATGTAATTCTCATTAAAATAGCTCCCTCATCAAATGATATAGATTTTGAATTTTATCCCACAAATTTATCCTTTATACGAAACGAAAGCAATACCTCATCTAGTGTTAATTTCTTGGATTTAACTCTCTCTCTTGATAATGAATATTCATTTTTGTCAAACATTTTTGACAAAAGAAAAGGTTTTCCATTTAAAATTCACAAGATAATCAATTTTAACTCATGTATGAGTAAACAGGTATACAAAAATATTTTAATAAATCAATTTCATAGGATTTTTAGGTTATGTGAAAATACACAATATAGTAACTTCAGCCTTAAAGTTCAGCCTTAAGTAAGTTCAGCCTTACAGAATTTAATTTAATTCAATACTGTAATGATGAATCCTATCCAGATAATTTTGTTAAATATCACTATAGAAATTTTGAATTCAATTTATAATCTGCCTTTTATTGTTTTAGTCAAATTTGAAATTGCTATTGTATACTTTAAATATTAAAATATTCTTGGAGATTCTAATTATCTTTGTGATAAGTTTTGGATACATATTATATAAATATTAATTATTATTTAGTATAATTTGCAAACATATTTTTCTTTATATCTCTAATTCTTGGGTTTGAAACATGTCTATTTGTATATCTATTGTCTATTGATTGAATATCTTATTCAGGAGTATTTCCTTTAATTCTCAACAGATGGCGCTCTTTAGTATTCTTTCCAAATTCTTCCTAGGCTAGAGCAACGAAATATTAGGCGTTATGAATAATGGTGAAGAAAGGTATGAGTTTTAATTTCTATCTGCATCCTTGTGGATTGATGGATAGATTGTTGATATGTTTGTTATATGCACTCTCATCCTCTTCTTTCCATTTGTCTAATATTATTTTTTATTTCCATTTTTGTTTCTGTCTGGTAATGTGTCGGATCTTTTGACGATGTTTTGGCCATGTGGCTGTATCTTTGAGCGAAACACATTTGGTACCTCTGTGGATGCAAAGATCCTTGAAAAGCTGGATCTACAGAGATTCCATCAAATTTTATATTTTCGGATTGCATCTCTTCATTTATTTTTTATTTATTGTCATTTTAATATTTTGAGTCTCCAAATTTTGATAATCTCTTGATGTTTGAACTTGATTTGTATGTATTGCTCTTAAATATTGATAAATTCATGTGTATTAATATTACCTAATTAATAATACATTAATATTACCTAATTAATAACATTGCACCTGCTGCGTGCAGCAGGTGTAATGTTTCTGTCGCCGATGCCCATGGACGCCAATGCCTGCAAAGGGGGATCGAACTGTTTGGGATAGGGTATGTCAAATACCTGTCTTTTTGGGAGGCTCTTCGTTTGGGATGGACGCTGTCCCACCCGTAAGCAAAAGGTTAAATGCATTTTTTTTAATGGAATTTTCAAAGATTTTACATTTTTAAAATGCTCCGTGTGTCTTAAATTTTGTTTGAGATGCATGAAATTTGGCAAGAGGACACCTTTCATACTTTTTAATGAAACTGGGTATGCATTTAATAATTGGACCTTATTAAGGTAATTAAAAGTGAATAAGAACCTAATTAAATGATGAAAATTAAGTTTTAATGTAGAAAAATATTTTTAAAAAGTTAACTGTCTAAGGGATTTAAAAATGAATACCCAAATTTGTTTATAATGTGTTTTTAAGTGATCATAATGTAAAATGAATCAAAAATGTGAACAAATGGCACGCAAAGAGCATTTTCAAATGCTCGTTAAAAAAAATTAAATTAAAAAAAAAATACAAAATTATAACAAAATTAATGGTATTTTATATAGAAATGTTAAGAGGAATATTTATACAAATTTTTATGTTTCTAAATCAATAAATAAATAATAAACATTTCAACGTCCACCGTCACCTTAAAGGGCTTGAAAAATCCTTCGATTGATACTATACTTGACAATATACTCATGGGGGGGATTAACTTGCCCCCCCGAGGGGGCTAATGACGTCCCAAATAAAAATAATTGTATCGCGGCTATTTTTCACAGCAATCATTGAAACTATAAAGTCTCTTGATCATTGAGCCATAAATAAACCCTTTTATAATGATTATGTCAAATTTTATCCTATGCTGCGATGTTAAAATAATATAAAGCTTCAAATAAATTTCGAAGTTTGTGTTTGAATTTAATAAAATTCTATCTAGTTCTAGACTTTTTGATAATGAAGGGAGGTATAAAGTTTCGTGAAAATCCATTAATATTTGCCGCCACTATCGGGTACATAAAAGCTCGACCACAGATATACAGACAGACGGACATCACTCCAAAAATAGTCAAAACGAGTTTCGGAGGTCTTAAAATATATATTGGCATCGAAATCTCGAATTCGAATTTTTTTGTGAAAATAATACTTTTTCTATCCTATATTACATAGTATAAGAAAGTGAAAATACAATACTTTACTAGTATTCACTCATTTATTGCCCCCCCCCCCCTCTTCCGAGATCCTGGCTACGCCTGTGATTTCACCTATTTAGTGAAATTGGACAGGAATATTGAAAGACACAGTCAACAACGAATCCAAATTTTCAATCACAGACATTATAGCATTATACTATTATTCATTGTCCATACTGCGAAATTTCGGAAAACAGCCCCTAATTGAAATCGCTCTAACATGAGATTTCAATCATTGTTTAGGACATGCTCAAAAGTTCATTCTGTAAAATCTGCCGATGCAAATTTTGGAAGATAAGGCTGGGACATCGTGTTGGTTACGTGCACCTTCTTTTGATGCAAGATCAATTTGATAGATTGCATTGGGCGGGAATGACCCGTTCCCCCGAATTAAACTCACCATACTCCAACCTCTCACAATCTTCTAGATGATGGATCGTGATGTTTCTGAAAGGTGGTTCTTTTCTACTGTAGAAGCAGACCAGATTCTATTGGAAGGAATCATGTTGCCTAATCTATACATAGCTAGAAGAATTATAACCTATTGATGTTAATGAGAGCTGGGAGTGTCTCTTTATACCCTTAAATTAAATTACTGAAATATTTTGTAAAGCCAGGAGAAAATTATTTTTGTCAAAAAATATAGAAATTTAAAGAAAAGAAGCCTTACCTGGTATACAGGAAGAGTACTGGTGCAGAGATGCGGCAGACATAGTTCCGGACGCGTAGTCGCATGCTGGCCTCTCCTCTCCCCCACTCTGTCTCCCCTCGGGACTGTCCCCCCGGGGCGAGCGGTCTTCGTAACGACACGTTCTAGGGGGCATGTCCCCCCTCGAACCCGAATATTGCTGCTGCAGGTACAAGTCTCCTTCGAAGCTGGGTGACCCTCTCGCATAAGCGCCCGTGAACGACTGCTGGGCCAGCGATGTCATAACCTTTCTTTTATAAAGCAGCAACGACGCGCGCCCGCGAAAATTATGAAAATGGCGGAACCCTTGAGGCTGCTCGGCTTTCAAAGCAAGCTGACTCTCTACAAAACTCTACAAACAGAAGAGAGAGATAGGTAGAGAAAAGCCTTCGGGGCTCCGGTAGAGCTGCGCTTGACAGCAATTGCTACGGAGCCGGGCGCACATTTCTCATTTTATACTTGAAAAGAGGACGTGTCACCATCAGCTGGCCAATCGCCGGAGCGGAGTTAGAGAGAGAGCCCATTGGAGGATTGTCGACATGGGGGCGGATTGGTGGGAGGGGTCAGAGTTGCTGGTGGGCGAGGTGATTGATCAGATCGATATTCGAAGAGAAGTTGGTATTCAGTTCTTGCTTCTGTGGTTGACTCTCAAAGGTAATAATTATTTTATTTTCAGGTTTATAGAATTTCGATGGAAATTCTATTATATTTGCGAAATATATTTTTTTACTGATGTTGAAAAAAAATGAGAGGCTTTGAAATTGGTTTTGTCTGTAAGATTGCGCGTTCTGTAACAGGAGTTTCTCCAGTACCTGTACTCAATAAGCATCGATGAAATAGTTTAAAATTTAAAAATGATGGTGAGATAAGCACTGAGGTACTTAATGAGGAATAAAAAAAAAATCTGCTTTAGAATTACTTTGCATTTTTCGCTGTTTTTCTGTAAATAAAAATTTTAAGAAAAATTCAAATTTATGATTACTTAATAATATGTTTTTATAAATATGAAGCATAATGTTTTGTTGTATGAATTTTTTATTCATCTGATGGTTATTAAAGATTATTTCCCAAAGGCATTTCGAAGGAGTTTTAGTTTCTGATTATTACGTTTGCTGAACTTTTAATAATGAAAGTTTTTCTATGCTTGTAATTTAAAAAGCACAAAAAAATAAATAAAATAGAACATTTTGGAAATATTGGTGACATAGATGTTGAGTTACTTATTTTGGTCAAAAAAATATAAAATAAAATAAATGAATATATTGAAACAAAATAAATACATCTTCTTCGGAATTACTTTTTTATTTCTGTTTATCTAGAAATACAAATTTTAAGAAAAATTGGGATTCAATATTCCTTAAATATATTCTTTAATAAATATGAAATGTAAATTTTTATTATTCAAATATTTTTCATTTTTAGTGGTATTTTAAGATTATCTTTCATTTTCCAAACAAAATATCGGAATATTAAACAATAACTCTATTTCTCAGAGCTGGTAAAAATATTCAATATTATTATATATATTGTTAACAGCGAATTATGGAAGAAAATAAAATAGTGTAATTTAGAAAATAACAAAATTAGAAAGGAAAAAAGGAATAACTCAGTTTGATAATTTTATTTACAAATTTCTCCTTAAACATATGCTTTTTTAAATAATTCTCAGGGATTACATCTTATGTACCAGTATATATCATTCGGTTTTAAGGAGATGATGGAAACATCTTAAATACAATTTCAATGTGTTTTCTGAATGGGGGAAAAAGAAAAGGCGAAAAAAATGATTTATGCTGTGTGTGAAACAATTTTTACTTTTTTTTAACAGTTTTTAGAAGAAGTAAAGTAATCTAACAAATGCTTTTATTTCATTCTGTATAACAAAATAGGCGATAACATATTTTTTTTTATTTCGAATGGGGAAAATTAATATTTAATTGCTATTATAGTTATTGACATTGTTAGCAGTATTTAAATTGACTGCCTGTAAAACTGCTTTCACCTTTTTGATCGTCCATCGGAGGAGAAAAAGGAAAATAAATTTATTGGTAGCAATCAAATTTGCCATCTATGTGTTTACTGAAAATTTTTGAAGCATCTATTTCTCAAGATCTACTGTATATAGAGATTAGAGATGATGATCAATATGGATTCAACGTCGAATTTTGGAGGAGGTAGGGGGGGTGGGTTAATAAAGATTTCTACTTCCGGTTCTTTTTCCATTTGCACTTCAAAAATTTTCCTTTTCCTTGAAACATCTATTTTTAAAGATTGGTTATAAACAGAGTTTAACGGAAAACTGATATTGATTCAGCATCAAATTCTGGAGTAAGTAAGGTGATTTAATTGGAATTTTTACTTTTAGTTCTTTTTCCATTTTCATTTCAAAAAATTTCCTTGAAAGATCTATTTTTCAAGATCGGTTATAGATAGAGTTTAGATAATGCCCGATATGGAATCAGATTAAATTTTGGAGGGTTTTTTCCAGTACCGGTTCTCGAGATGTCACTTTAGACTGAAAAATTTACATTTTCCTTGCAACATCTATTATTAAAGATTGGTTATAAACATAACTTAGGAGATAACTGATATTGATTCAGGATCAAATTCTGGAGTAGGTAAAGTGACTTGGTTAGAATTTTCACTTCATGTTCCCTTTTCACTTCAACTTTAAAAAATTCCTAAAAAAAATCTGTTTTTCAGCATTGGCTACAGATAGAACTTCGATAATGACTGATATGGATCAGAAATAAAAGTTTGAGGGGGATGATAACTCAAGGTTTTTCACTTCCGATTTTAGCGATCTACTTTCGATTTAAAAAAATATATATACATATTTTCCCTTGAAATCTAGTTTTTTTTTCAGGATCAGCTATAGAAAGAGATTAGATGATAACTGATATGGCTTCATCATCACGTTTTAGAGAGAGTTGGGGGTTCACTAAGGATTTCTACTTCAGTTTTTTCTCACTTCTGATTCAAAATCTTTTCTGGAAACATCTATTTTTGAGAATACAGATAGAGCTTAGATGATGATTAATATGAATTCACCACCAAATTCTTGAGGGCGTTAGGGATTTGTAAATTATTTCAACTTCCGGTTTTATTTCTACTTCTGTTTAAAAATTTTACGTGAAACATCTATTTTTTCAGAATTGACTATATAGATATAGTTTATATGGCGATTGATATGGATTCAGAATTAAATTCTAGGAGTAGTAGGGAGTCTCACTAAGAATTTCCACTTCTGATTTTAGAAATGCCAGTTCCTATCAAGATTTTTTTGCAACATATATTTCACAGGATTGGCTATAGATAGAGATTAGATGATGACTGATATATGGATTCAACGTAGAATTTCGGAGGGGATGGGTGGGGTTAATTAAGGATTTCCACTTCCGTTTCAGGAAATGCTACTTCCTGCTTTTTCGAAAATTCGCTTGGCAGTATGTAATAAATGTGCCAAAAGAGTATGAAGATTTTTAATAGTTCCGCCGAAAATGAATTATGCATACCATTTGCAACCATATCATCTAATAAATAAATCGTAAATTTCTTGTATTTATTTATTACAGTTATTAGCATTGACTGCCTGTAAAACTGGTTTTACTTATTAGTTGCCCATCGGAGGAGAAAAATGAAACGAGATTTTGATTTGATCGTCCATCGGTGTAGAAAAGGAAACTAGATTTATAATTATTATCACAGTTATTGATATTGCTATCGTTATTTACATTGACTGCTTGTAAAACTGAACTCTTTGATCGTTCATCGGAGGAGAAAAACAAAATTTATAATTATTATTACAGATATTATCATTGCTAGCATTGTTTACACTGACTGCCTGTAAAATTAGTTTCACCTTTTTGATAGTTCATCAGAGTATAAAAGGAAACGAGATTTATAATTATTATTACAGTTATTGGTATTGCTAGTATTGTTTGCATTGACTACCTGTGAAACTGGTTTTAACTCTTTGATCGTCCAACGGAGGAGAAAAGAATTGATATATATTTATAATTATTATTACAGTTATTGACAAGGCTAGTATTATTTACATTGACTACCTGTAAAATTGGTTTTACCTCTTTGGTTGTCCATCGGAGAAGAAAAGAAAACGAGATTGGTAATTATTATTTCAGTTATTGATATTGCTACTATTGTTTACATTGACAGCCTGTAAAATTAATTTCACCTTTTTGGTCGTTCATCAGAGTAGAAAAGAAAATGAGAGATAGATTTATAATTATTATTACAGTTATTGACAATGTTAGTATTATTTACATTGCTTACCTGTAAAACTGGTTTTACCTCTTTAGATGTCCATCCTAGGAGAAAGGGAAACGAGATTTGTAATTATTATTGCAGTTATTGATATTGCTAGTATTGTTTACATTGACTGCCTGTAAAACTGTTTTTACCTCGTTGATCGTACAACGGAGGAGAAAAGAAATTGATATTTATAATTATTATTACAGTTATTGACATTGCTAGTATTGTTTATATTGACTGCCTGTAAAACTAGTTTCACCTCTTTGATCGTCCATCGGAGGAGAAAAGGAAATGACGTTCATATTAGAGCTTTAAGACTATTTTAGAATGACAGCACTGTTAATTATTAATTACACCATTATTAACATTACTGGTATTTTAAATGATTTATTGTAAAACTGTTTTCACCTATGGCTATCTGCTGGAGAAAAAAAAACCCGCACTCACAGCAGTTTCAAATACGAGTATTAACTCTATTTGGTGAATACATTTTAAAATTACTTTGCTATTAACATTTGAAACGACTGCTTATAAAATTAAAACTCCTTCATCGTCTGATGGAGGTGAGAAAGTAGGGAAAATCATAGACACATATTTTAATAATAAAAGAGAGAACATTTTGAATACGATTAGACTATTTTCACAGAATAGAAAAATAAAGAAGAAAACGCAAATTAGCTGTGACAAGACAGTTTAAAAAATGTATTTCACTTGCTTGATAGTTTGGAGGAAGAAAGAGAGAGAAAAAAAATCTGAGACTCGCAAATCGTTGTTTTCATAGACAAAAAATATTTAGAATAATTAATTTATATTATTTTCCTTAGAATGGTTAAGAGAAATAAAAAAAAAGGAGGAAGAAAAATGAATTTCAATTTGACTATCTGAAAAATTGACCCCACTTCTTTAACAATCATTCAAAGAGAAAAGAAATAAAAAAGTTGTACCTGATACTGTATTAAAAATTTAACTAGAGTGTGGCTTAATTCGAATTTCTGATATCAGAATCCATTTTTAAATAACTTGTAATTTTTGTTGAAAATTTTACAAGAAAAAGTTTGAAAAATGTGTATCGTTGGCCCACATGATCCCAATTACAGCATATCCCGTTATAGAAGATAGTAAAATTGCGCCACAGTGTAGCACTATTTCTTGCTGCCTTACAGACATATATTGGCCATTCCATGCTGACGACCGCATAGTAAGAGTGAAACCGGTCCATAAATGTTGTTACTTGAATTGGAAGTGTAGTTAAAAAGAAATCGCAATCGTATAATGCTGTGCTTAAATAAAGGAAATATTTTTATTATTATTATTTTAAAAGAATCTTTAAGAATTTTTTTTTATTGAACTGGCTTTGACAGTCTGTCGGAAGAAAAAGAGGGAATCGTAGGTTGTAATTACTTTTATGTTTCCATAATAGAGAATATTTTAAACAACATTTCATTCTTCTTTGAGGCTCATTCAGAAAACAAGAGAAAAGGTAAATTGAGTTGATTGTTTGTAAAAATGAAATAGCTTCATTTTTTTTGTTAGTCATTCTTGGAGAAAGAAAAGCAGACATTTATTTTGAATTGTAAAAATTTATTTCAAAATCTATGAACCGTAAGTGGAAAACCGTAAGAGTAGGAAATTGAAATCCTTAGTGAATCACTCCATGTTGAATCTAGATCAGTTATCATCTTAAGTCTATTTATAGCTTGTGTATAGATTTCATATTAAGTCAACAATTTATGTTTCAAGTAAAATAAAAATTTTGAATCGGAAATGGAAAATGAATCGAAAGTAGTAATCCTTAGTGACCCTCTCGATCTTCTCCGGAATTTTGATGCTGAGTCCATATCAGTCATTGTCTAAGCTCTATCTATAGCCGATACTGAGAAATAGATGTTTAAAAAAATGTTTTTTGGTAAAAAAAAAATGGTATTGTAAAATTTTAACCATCAACAAAATCACAGAGATTTATGACTTCCGGTTTTTAAAAGATATGAGTAAACATTTTAAAAACAACCTTAAGCAAAAAGAAAAAAAAAGAGCTCATTTTTTATGTGTCTGCTTGTAAAGCTGATTTTACTTTCTAAAAGTTATTTTACGGAGAAAAAAAGTTATTAAAAAAGCTAATCCTCGATAAAGTTAGAGGAGATGAAATTTTAAACACAATTTATTACTGTTTTACAGTGATTATAAAATATCAAAGAGCAATAACCTATTAATAATGTTGACATTATTTCCAATGATGCCTGCAAAATTGATTTCACTATTTTTATAAGCAGTTTACGTAAGAAAATGAAATTATAGTTTTATATTATTCAATTTTAATAATTGAGGAGGGAACATCAAGAATTTTTTTTTCTCAGAAAAGATAATAGAAAGAGAAAAAAAAATAGTCATTTTGATATGACTGCCTAAAAACTTGTTTCACTTCCTTTATAGTCTGTATTATAAACTAAAAAATATAGCACACTTGTTTATCGTTGTGTTTTCAAAAAACACCAGAGGAATATTTTAAATATTCTTGTATTATTTTTAATAATGAATAAAGGAAAAGGGAACTTTCTAATACTACCTTGATAAAGGAAGGCATAAAAGATTTTTCAAGGAAGCATTAGAAAATTATATTCTCACAATCAGCAGTTCGATATAACTGCCTGTAAAACTGGTTTCACTACTTTGACAGTCTCTCAGAGGAGAAGAAATGGAATCGAATATCTTTATTTTGTTCTCTGTTCAACAAAATAAAAGCGAACATTTTAAACGTTAATACTCTTATATCATAGTTTTAGAGAGATTAAAAAACAAGGAAGAGGATTGTTAAATTTGTTATTGCAATTATTGATATTATTTCAAATGGCTGCCTCTAATGGCTGGTATGACTTATTTTATAATTCGACGGAAAATAAAATAAAGTAAATCATATATAATTTTATATTCGTATTCGGTTTCGATAAGAGTGGAAGGTAATATTTTAATACAATTTCACTATTTTTATAAAAAGGAAATTATATTTAAGAAAAAAAAAAGAATAGCAATTTTGATATGACTGAACGGATATTTAGTTTTTTTATACTAGAAGAAAAAATATGATGTGGGCAGTACATGACTTTCCCTGCAGACTTATATCAACCTTCTCTTTATTTTAATTAAATTTAATTCACTTTTAATTCAATTTTCGTTTTCATTTGGTAACTGGACTTATTTTCAAAGGGTGGCGTAGAGAAAATACAAAAAAAAAAAAAACTAAAATATCTCGAGAACGGTTAGTCGTAGTGTAATGGGGGTGGTCTTATTTTTTTCTTCTTTAAACATTAGGTATAAAACAAGCATTTAATGGATATATTTGAGCATACGTAGTTCCTTTATTTTAGATTTTGACGATTTTTGAGGGCTATTTTGCAAAAAAAGGCAGGTTATATTTTTCCGAATCGTACCAAAATCTAATCAGCACCAGAGTACCCACAAGAGATTTATCTACCGAATTTTGTGCAATTCGGTCCATTAGTTTTTCAGCTAGAGTGGATACAGGCAATTTTTGCGGGCCATTTCGTAAAAAAGGGCGGGTTTTGTCTTTACGAATCCTACCGAAAACTGATCAGCACCAGGGTTTCACCCAAGTGACTTACCTACCAAATTTTATGAAATTTGGTCCAGTAGTTTTTTAGTTAGAGTGGATACATACATTGCACAGACAGACGCACACATTGCATAGACAGACACACACACAGACTTCACGCCAAAAATAGTTTTTCGTATTCTAGACGTCTCGAAATGTGTAGATTCATCGAAAACTCGAGTTGCGATTTTCGGTATAATTCCAATACTTACCCTATACATTACCATGTATTGCAGGGAAAGTAAAAAAAAAAAGAGTTAAATCACATGATTTGTAAATCATTGTAATTTAAAAAGAAAGAGAAGGGTAGTTTAAATATTAGTTTGTTATTTTTTACTTTCCCCATATATACAGGGTGTCCCAAAAGGATTAAAAAGCGTTTTAATTCTTTGTCTGTTGGAGATAAGTGGGCAATGTAAATTGCAAAAATGTTGAAAGGTAGGAAATAAAACTACGTTAATGAAATAGTCCTTTCTTAATTTTGAAGATCGGTAGAGTAGACAGAAAAAAAATATTTGTTTTTAGAAAAAGAAAGAAATCGAATATTTGAATATGATTTCGTTGTATGTATAATAAATTGATGTGTTTTTAAAATACATAAATTTTTTTTTTGTTATGACAATTTTTCTTAATAGTCTGCTCGAAGAGCGAAAGAAAAAAAAATGCTAGACTTATACATCATTATTGCCAAAGAAGAATAAATATATTTTTTATAACTGCCTGTGAAATTGATGTTACTTTTTTGACAGTCTGTCGGAGGAGAAAAATAATGAAATCGTAGACTTGCATATAATTTTATTCTGTTTATAATAACTGTGGTTGATAAGATTTGCGATTGGAAAAGAGAGAGAAAAAATAAACTTTGCTGTGACTGCCTATAAAAAAGGGCCATTAGTAGGAAAAATGAAAAAGAAATGGTAGATTTTTATACAGGGCTGTTTTAAAAAGATATGAACGATTTTTTATGATTGGCGAAATTGAATAGAAAATTGATTGGAGTACGGCTCAACTCAACTTTCTGATACCAGAATCCATTTTTAAGTAGTTGGTGGATTTTTTTTTTTTTTTTTTTTTTAAATTTTACAAGTAATATTTTGAAAAATCGGTAGCGTTGGTCCAATAATGATTTCAATTATAGCGTGTTACCCTTCACTTTAAAGGGCTTTAAAAATATTCCGATTGATACCATAGTTGACAATGTACCGCCGTGGGAGTAACATGGATAAAAACCAAGGGGGAGTTAATGACGTCACGAACACAAAAATTGTATTGCGTCTATTTTTCAAAACAATGATCGAAACTATTAAGTCTCGTGATCATTGAGCCATAAATGAATCCTTTTACGCATGATTATGCCAAATTCTGTCCTATGATAACATGTTAAAAAATATAAAATTTCAAAGTGTTCGCTCGAATTTCAGGAAATTCTATCTAATTCTATATTTTTCGATAACAAATCCGGATATAAGACTTCGTGAAAATTCATTAATATTTGTGAAACCTATCGTGTACATAAGAAATTGAGCCACAGACAGACAGACGGTCAGCACCTCAAAAGTAGTCAAAACGTGTTTAGGAGATCTTAAAACATATATTGGCTTCAAAATAGAATTCGAAAATTTTCGCGAAAGTAATACTTTCTCTGTAATATATTACATAGTATGGCAAAGTAAAAAATATGTTTTGCTATGACTGAATGTAAAATTGCTTTTACTACTTTGACAGTCTGTCGGAGAAGAAATAGAATGAAATCTAAAACTTCTACCGTCGTGCTTTTGAAAGACAAGGCAGATTTTTTAAGATTGGTAAAGAAAGAGAGACAATAAATTTTATTATGACTGCCTGGGAAACTTGTTTCTTTGAACACAACTTCGACGATTTACCGGACGAGAAAAAGATTGAAGACTTGCATAAGATGTCGTTAATAATTACTGCTGTGTTTTTAAAAGACAATAGAAAATTTTGAAACTTTGTAGAATCGACAAAAATAAAAATTTTGTTATGACTGCTTGTAAAACTGGCCTCCTTACTTTGTCTGAGGAAAAAAAGAACGAAATGACAGACTTGCATATGATTTCGCTGTATTTATAATCATTGCGTTTTTAAAAGACAAGAGAGATTTTTAAAATAGTAAAAGAGAGAGAAAAAATAAATGTTGTTATGACTGGCGATTAGAATAATTTCACTTACTTTGACAGTCTGTGGGAGAAGAAAAATAAATCTTTTTAAAAGACAAGAGTTAAGATTGATAAAGTCCTGTGAAAAATCAATTTTGTTTTGACTGCCTGTAAAATGGATGTCACAACTTTGATAGTAAGTCGGAGGAAAAAGAAAGAAATCGTAGTCTTCTAGATCATGTTTTTTAAACAGAGATTTTTTAAGACTGGCAAGGAAAGAGAGAAAATAAATTTTATCATGACTGTCTGAAAAACTAGTTTCACAACTTCAGTAAGTCGGAGGAAAAAGAAAGAAATCGCAGTCTTCTATATCATATTTTTTAAAGAGAGATTTTCTAAGACCGGTAGAGAGAGAGAGAGAGAGAGAGAGGATAAGTTTTATCACGAATGCCTGTAAAACTAGTTTCACAACTTTGATAGTAAGTCGGAGGAAAAAGAAAGAAATCGCAGTCTTCTATATCATATTTTTTAAAGAGAGATTTTCTAAGACCGGTAGAGAGAGAGAGAGAGAGAGAGAATAAGTTTTATCACGAATGCCTGTAAAACTAGTTTCACAACTTTGACAGTAAGTCGGAGGAAAAAGAAAGAAATCGCAGTATTCTATATCATGTTTTTTGAAGAGAGATTTTTTAAGACTGGTAAAGAGAGAGAGAGAGAAAATAAATTTTATCATGAATGCCTGTAAAACTAGTTTCACAACTTTGGCAGTAAGTCGGAGGAAAAAGAAAGAAATCGCAGTCTTCTATATCATGTTTTTTGAAGAGAGATTTTTAAGACTGGTAAAGAGAGAGAGAGAGAGAGAGAAAATAAATTTTATCATGAATGCCTGTAAAACTAGTTTCACAACTTTGGCAGTAAGTCGGAGGAAAAAGAAAGAAATCGCAGTCTTCTATATCATGTTTTTTAAAGAGAGATTTTTTAAGACTGGCAAAGAGAGAGAGAAAATAAATTTTATCATGAATGATTGTAAAACTAGTTTCACAACTTTGACAGTCTGTTGGAGGAGAAAAAGAAAGACATTTTAGACTTGTATATTATTGTGTATTTGAAAGGCGGAGTAATTTTTAAGAGTGCTACAGAGAAAAAGGATATTTTGTTATGAATGACGCTAAGAATAATTTAACTTACTTTGACAGTTCGTTGGAGAAAAAGAAAAGGAAACGAAATGGTTGATTTGTACATCATTATTTTTGAAAGACGAGTTAAAATTGGTAAAGTTGAGAGAGAAAAAAAAAATATTTTGACTGCCTGTAAAACTTGTTTCATTACTTTGGCGGTCTGTCGAAAAAAAAAAGAATCACAGACTTCTAAACATTGTTTTATTTTTTTTAAAGACAAGAGAGATATTTTAATAAAAGTGAGAAAAAAACGTTCGTGAAAAAAAAAAACGTTGTTATGATTGCTTGCAAAACTGGTTTCATTACTTTGACAGTCTGTTGGAGGAAAAAGAACGAAGTAGTAAACGTCCATATCATGTTTTTTAAAGACAAGAGAGCTTTTTAAGATTGGTAAAGAGAGAGAGAGAGAAACTAAATTTTATCCTGACTGCTTGTAAAACCGGGTTTCACAACTTTTACAGTCTGTTGGAGGAAAAAAAGAACGAAATTTTAGACTTGCATATTATTGTGTATTAAACAGAAGCGATTCTTTTCATTGTGTATTAAAACACAGGAGCGATTTTTTAAAGAGTTCTAAAGAGAGAGAAAGATATATATTTTACTATGACTGTCTGTCAAATACAGTTAACGGTTATTTGGTGCGGGTGTGCTCTAGCAGGAGTAAAACCGGTCCACCGATGTTGGTTTATGCATGGAAAGCATAATTTTACATTTCGAATGCGATAATAGACCTTTGTATACATTCCGAGTGAAATGGGAAGGATAAAAGATTGCTTCACGCCTTGATTTCGCAACAATTCATGCCCACTCAATTACCGCATGCAAATTCGTCGCCGTTTTCACAAATCTGCAGCCACAAATCCTCTCCGGATCGTTAGCGGCTTAAAGCGAGCCTGCACACGTCTGCACGTGAGTCGTACGACGTACCCTCCATGGGCACGTGCGTCCCTCATCCCAGAGGAAGAGGATGGTGATGAAAGGAGGAAGGGGGGATGCTTGAAATCACAGCAGGGTGTATATGGAACTGTGTAGTAACTGTTTCCATTCAATCCGCAACCGCAGGGTGGTTAACCTGCCCGGAAAGAGGAAGCTGGCGTGCGGGTGTTTAGAGCCAGTGCAGAGGAGCGTAAATATAAACATATGTTGTGATGGTGTATGCTAATGCGACTGCTGGCATGGAGGAAATGCTAAAGTATGTCGATCAGAGCTGTGTAAAGATCTGGAATATGAGTATTCACTGGGCTTTCTCATAGATTCATCTTACATAATAAAAGAAATTGTCTGTGTCATCTGTAGCGTAAAATCAAAGCTTCGGACAGAGGCGAAATTCGGTGCTTCAGGCCCTCGGATACGGCTCGGCGAGATTATTTTTAAAATTCTAATTAGTTTAGAAGTAATGAGCATTTTCATTTAAAGCCGGAAATCCGTAGATATTTCGACTTTATTCTGGGCAGATGATATTCGAATGTAGGATAACGAAAGCAGGTGATTTGACTAAAAGACAGACATTTTGTCTAGAAGAAAAAAAAAGTCAGCCTTTTTAAACGAAGTGAATTTAATTTATCAATTTTCTAACTTTGCGAATTTGAAAAAATTCATTATAATATATATATATATATATATATATATATATATATATATATATACATATATATTTGTGTTATATTATTATTACGCGTGTTGCTCTACAATTTCATTTAAATTGGACTAGATTCTCTGAAATAGCAGTTATATTTTTTAATTTTACATCCGGATTAAAGGAGCTTTTTTCTTCTTAGTGACTTCATGTAATTTTATTTATGAGTGTTTATTTTAAGCAATTCAAAATTCTAGTTTCATTAATATTGATTTTACAATTTCGGATACAGCACGTAAAGCATATATGGTAATTTTGAGTTGTTTTGCCAACGATTGGCGATCAACGGACCATAAGTTTGTGCGCATACGTGTCGTAGTGCGTTTATTTAAGGCGTATCCAAGTACCTTATTTATTGCGTATTACATCCGTATTGTACAATTGGCACGGTTGCGCGTGGGAAAAAGTAAAGGGTAGCAATGATTTTAGTTTAAAACAGGTAATTTGGAAATTTAGCGGTGTTATCTTTATCTATATAAGTAGAGGGTGCCATTTTAGGACCCAGAAAACGTCGTGTAATTTGTACTAGTGTTACATATTACGTAGGTCCATTTTTATGATAAGTAGCGCCAGAATTAAAGAAAAAATAGGATCACGTACTTTGATAAGCATTGCAAGTGTCGCCGTGCTTTCAGGGTGAGATCCTCCCCCCCCCCCCCCATCCTAAAAAAAAAAAAAAAAATCAAGCACTTTTCAAGGGTTTCCAAGTACCATGTAATTTTTTTAAGGATGTCAATCAACCCCTCATTATACAGTTGTATGCGTTTCTGGGAGGAAATAATAAATAGAAAACTGATTTAATTATTAACTGTTGAAGCCGTTGAGGGAAATTTCTCTCTATATTAAGAAAACAAGTTGCTGCCGCCGAAGCTGTTTAACATATTTCTCGAGATTCTTTGCTTCGTACCGCAAAAACTATTGCATATAAAAAATATGAAATTTGGTACACTTGTAGAAAAAGCTTTAGGGAATACGCTGAAATAAACCATTTTTTGATATATATTGTATTTTAAGAAATATTTAATGTCAAAGTCAAAACAAAATATTTGAGCTGCAAGTTCGCGTCTTGGATAGACTAACAATAGCAAGACCACGAATTTTTGCAGAACGGAGCCCCCTTTTTTAATTTCGATGTAGTTTTTGAGATTTTTACTTTTTAAGCATTTCTGAAGTGAACTTTTTTTTTCGTATCGGCACGTCTAGCGATTTCTCTGTCTCGTACCGTAAAAACTACAGTACACAAAAATATGAAATTTGCTATATTTATAGAGAAATAATAAGGTAATACGATGAAATAAACCGTTTATCGATTTAAATGTTAGTTTGGCATGAAATAGCTCGAGAAGCGAGCTCGTGATTAAGGAATTAAGTTTTTGGATTTCCTGGGCTAAGAAAATCCCTGCTTTTCCCTCCTGCGGAAAATATGCAGGGATAGAAAGGAGATTTTTGAAAGTAGAATTTTCAGGAAATATAGCTATGAAGCGAGCTCTGCGAGTATGAGGCAGAGCCCTCTAGTTTAGAAAAAAAAAAAAAATGTTGCTTGGGAAATTTTCGGGAATAGCGGGACCGCTAGGAAAATTTCCAGGAAAAACAGAACTTTTTGAAAAAAAAAAAACACGTCACAGATCCGCAAAACATTTTTATACCTGTCTTTTTCAACTAATTAATTAAGAAAATGAGAATTTTCAAGTACTTTTAAGGCCTTGAAGATGGTCATCTGAAATTCAAGTTCCTTCCCGATTTTTAAGCACCCGTATGCACCGTGGACTTCTGTATTGACTTCTGTATACGCGTTTTGTGCGTTCTTGGTGTCGATTCTTACTAATTAAAGCTCTACAACTTTGTATTGACTTTTTTTCGTCTATCTCGGTTTGTTGTCGAGTTCATACCCTAAGTTTTTAAGTTCTTAGCTAGGGGCGCTGCAATCCTTTTCATTTGATCGGGTAGGGTGATTTTACAATAGCTAGATCTAACGTACACATTCATGAAATTTTCCTTATAAAATTATTGAGACGCTTAAGCACTTTCCTAGAAATCGGGGCACTTTCAGACTGAATGTAAAGATCAAATCCCAAAATCACGCTGGATATAAAAAAAAAAAAAATCTGATGTGGGCAGCACATGACTTTCTTTATATAATGCAATGAATTTACTACTTTTACAGTTAAAAAAAAAAAGGTTATTCTTATAGTAGATACTCATATTCTTTCCAAGACATAGAATTTTCGTCAATTAGTCGTCATTTTTATTGATCTAGCGTCATTTTTATCCATTTGGCGAGATTTTCATTAATTTGGTAACATTTAAAAAAGTCACCAATTTGGTGACATTCCGCCAAATTCGTCGTTAAAATTACCAAGCGTTATGGACGGAGAAATAAGTTATTCTTATAGCAGATAAATGATTATTGGCGTTCAAATACAAAAGTATTACTCAAAGTATCTCTTCTCATGAATGGAACGAGCTAGATCCACGAGAATGATGTCACCCAATTTATCACATGATATTACATATGAAAAGTGATCATGTTTCTCAACAGTTAAAATTTTTTTAATTTATGGGATATTTTGATAAATTTATTTGAAAAATGTGCAACATCTCGAGAACGGTTCGTGCTAGCGTTCTAAAGTTTATTAATCGTTTTCTAAGGAAAAATTACATAAGAAATGTCTATTTCCGCAACTTTATTAAAGATTTTAATTTTTTGATGATGTTTTCAAAAGTTCACTCGAAAATTTAGAGGAGGAGGGTGTTCTGAACATTCAATTGCGTTTAAAAACAGTAGGCTCCCAGTATTCACGGATTGCAATTTTTGTACCAAATTTCGTTTGAATCGGTTCATTCGTTCGTCAGTTATCGTCTCCATAGACTCACTGACACCCACACATACTTTCACCCCCTCCCCACCCACACACAGACACCACCTCAAAAACGTCCGATTCGTGTTCAGGGATGCTTGAAACGTGCTCTCCCGTCCAAAACTCGAATTCGAATTTTCGACCCCGTCACAATACATTATATGTATATAAGGAAAGTGAAAAGTAAAAAAAAAAATAAATAAAAAAATAATGCAAATCAGCCATTCTAAAAAAATTGCAGAACCTTTTTTTTAAACGTATATTAATAATCTCCAACACGTGCCTTTAATATTAGTGTCCTTTTTATCCACCAGACGGATTATTAAAACCGCGAACCAATAAAGTGTGCGGAAATGGTAATCCTCTTTAAAAAATGTAGCGATAAAGAGAATCCAATATGTGTAGATGATAGAAAATTTGCATTTCACCTTTCACTGTAAAAAAAACTCATATCTGTAGAGCGGGTCGGATCAGAATGGGGAGGTGTGTTCAGTTTTATGATATAATTATCATACAGTCGTTTCGTAAGCGACGACGGAAATAGATACGAGGGGTGAGAGCATATACAGAAAGCGCGGGGGACATGGTTCTTCACTTGACGAGAGAACTGCATGAGTTGCATCCGAGCAATTTCAAATAAGTTAACGCCATAGGCTTTCCCCTGGTTTGAAAGCACCTGTTGCTGATCTACTTTTTTTGCTTTAGGTACTTTCATTAGACCATGGGTAAGCCTAGGTCCATCATCCTAGGGACGAGCCTGCCTGTGGCGTTGATCTTTTTGGAATAGCTCGAATGCAACTCTTATTCCACAGTGAGCGAGAAAATATCTCCAGATTCTGGTCGATTTTCTCAAACAAAAATGGCAACATAAGTAGAATAACATATAGAAAAATGACGAAAATATGACCTCTGCAGTGTCTACATATTTATTATCACATGTCAGGACGTTGGATAATATGGAATGTCAGTTTGAGAAAGTAGCCTTTTTGTAATAAAATCCTCTTTCAATTAGGTTGCAAATCTAGCATTTTTATACACTGGCTGAAGTGAGCAAGCCTAATTGAGGCATGAAAGATCAATCATGCATACAGCACTGATTATGAAACACTTTCCAACTGAAATGCAATTTTATTTAAATATTTCTAAAATGCGATACATTCGGCGCTAATATATTTTAAATTATCACGTGATAATTATATGATAGTATTGCAGTACTACAATAATTTATTATATTTGAAAACTTTATCGAAAAAATTAACTTTATTCAAATGACGTTCTCGAAATATAAATCGTCTGGCTATCTATGTAAAAGCAATGAATATTTCATTCATATCACTTTTATTCCAGACTCTAGAGTTGAATAATTTGGCGTGAAAAAATTTCAGCAATTCCTATACAACTCATCTTACAATCACTTGTTTACATTCTGCATCCATTAACATTAGGCTTCGTTGTAGAAATAATCAAAGTTTGATGATCATTTAAACTAAAAAATATTGTAATTGCGTTGGCGCAGAATATAGATGCACACAAAATATGCACAAATAAAGCGGTTTTAGGACGGATGCAACACTAAATATAAATTTAAAAGAACTTTGAAAATCATGAATTTTACACTGAGAAAAAAAGATGGATGCCCTATTTTATTTTGAAGTGGGTCACGTGATCTCTTCATATTATATGGGTGTCATTATTATTTTAATTTTTATTTAAAAAACTACCGAACATATTTTGAATTTTTTTTATATATTTTACGGGATAATTTGATTATTACCTAAAACTTTCGAAGCAACTTGTTAATTTTAACTCCGCTTAAAAAATGTTTGAAATATTAGGTCCTATAGGGTTCAATGTATTTCATTTTCTCAACCCGGGTTCAATCCAAAATGAATTGGGTGATATTATTCATTTACATTCCCATATGTCCCACAGACCGTCTCGACGACATACTAAAATTTCATTTTGATAAAGTCATTTTTACGGCAGTTATTATGCAGACGGACAGACAGAATGAACAAAGTCATAAACACTTTTCAACTATGTTGGAAAGTGTTAATAAAAACGCTACTTTTACAAAAAGTGTAAAAATCTTGGGCTTTTTATAAAATTATTTATACTTTTCGCAACCGCACCATACTTTTCATAACCGGGATCATACTTCCATCCCCAGGCATCCGTTCTGTTCCAAAATAAAATAAAATTTAATAGCAATGTTCATTAATGGTGTTATTTATTTTAACAACTTTTACAGTAAACCCTTAATGTTAACTGACATTTCTGAATAGCAGACATTAAAATTAACCGGAGTGTAGTTCTACTCGACTTTTTCATACCACAATCGATTTTTAAGTAGCGTGTGATTTTTTTTTTTTCAAATTTTATAAGAAAAAATTGGAAAAGTCGGTATTGTTAGTTTGAATGATCACAATTATAGCATGTTACCCTTCATTTTAAAGGTCTTGAAAAAATCTCTCAATTGATACCAAGTTTGACAATGTACCCCCTTGGGGAGGGGGGGGGGGGTTACTAATGACGTCACGAACACAAAAATTGTATCGCCACTATTTTCTACTATAATAATTAAAAATGTTGTTTCGTGATCATTGTGCCATAAATAACACCTTTTATGCATAACATACCTGCCAACCTGGGAAAATTGGAATGTGTAAAATTTTGCGTGAATGACATTTATAATGATTTTTTTTAAACTACACGCGCAAACGACATTTCTAATGAATTTAAGTATGTACAAATACCTGCATTAAAAAAATACTGCATTAAATATCAGGCATAGTACTGGTAGAATATGAAAATTCAGGACACCAATTTTATAAAATTTCAGGACAATAAATTATAAAATAAAAAATATATAAAAGTTTTATCCGGTGAAAATTACTTTATAATGAAAACAAATATTTATGTTTGGTAAAACACAGGTTTCCACTAAGAGTAACAAATATTGATCTTTAATAATAATAATAATAATTAAAAAAAAGAAAATAGCACTGAATTATGTTCCTGTCAAAATGGTTTCCTTTTTATTTGCCTAAATTATTGCTTTAATACCACTTATTGGAAAATATTCCTTCACAGAGTTCATACCCATTTTCCAAAATAGAAAAATTTGTATTATACAAATATAATTAAAAAATTAACCTTAATAATTAGCCAAAATATGAAAATAAGCTAGGTCAATCGATCTAATATGCAACATTTAAATGATGGAGATGGATGGAAAAAGATACTCTCGGCAATTCACGCGAAGTAACTGAATTGCGTAATCGCACTGTTTATGAGAAAATAATTAAGAAATTAACCATAATAATTAATTAGAATATGAAAATAAGCTAGTTTAGTCAATCAAAAATGCAATATTTAGAAGATTGAATTGGATGGAAAAAGATACTTTTGTACTCTCGGCGATTCATAAGAATAAACTGAATTGCGCAATCGTAGTGTTTATGCGAAATTAATGTACAAAATAACATTTTAGCCATTTATGCTGAATTAGACAACCTTTGAAGAAGTATATTTATTACTTTCATAAAATAAGCGATCGAGATCTTCATTTACATTACACGCGGCCGTAAATCTTCGTTAATTTGATTGGTATTACCCTGCATTTTATTATGGATTTGCTACGATTCCGGGAATGGTAGAAATCCGTGCTGAAAAAGCGAAAAATTGTGTTTCCGAGGAATTATACCACGTCTGGTTAATTGATAAATTTCAAGCAAAAAAAAGCCGGAGAATTTCGCCGAAAATTGATTTCCTAGTAATGTTAAAAAATTCAAATAAATGCGTAAGTGCGTAAAATATAGCAATATATGCGTAAAAGCGTAAAGTGCAGTTAAAATGCGTAAATTTTACGCATAATGCGTAAAAGTTGGCAGGTATGGCATAATTATGTCAAATTTTGTCCTGTGTTGCAATGTTAAGAAAATATAAAATTTCGAAGTTTCAGCTAACATTTAAAAAAAATTCTATCTAGTTCTAGATTTTTTGTTAAAAAAGTCGGATATAAAGTTTAGTGAAAATTCATCAATATTTGTGGTAGTTATCCTGTACACAAGAAATAGACCATGACATATGACAAACAGACAGATGGACATCACTTTAAAAATAGCCAAACAATACTTTCTCTGTACTATACTCTACAGTATGTAAAAATTTCCAGTATCAAAAATTATTCTGGTTCTGTGCATTTATCTAAAAGTAGCAGATCAACTGAACAATGATTTTGATCATCAAAACGTACTTATTAAAATGCGTGTTTAATGCATAAATATGTATTAGAATCATGTATCTGAAATATGCAGTTCATAATTCTACTACTAATGAAACAAAAGGAAAAATCGAAATATGTATACAGTGATAATTATGAAAATAGTACCGAGTAAGAAATACTAATATATAAAGGCTTAATATACGAGTCTGAAAGTTGTCAAAGTTTAATTGCAGTACCTGTCAAGCTTTTAATGAAGTATGCTATCTAATAAAAATTGCAGATTATACCTTTTCATACAGAAACATGTAACAAACTTTTCGTCAACCCACAGAAAATTAATCTTGAACATTTTAATTACAAATTTAAAATAAAAATGCTTTAAATTAAGGGATTTAAAAGTTCCCAATAAAACTTGAGTTTGGCTAAATGACATTGGAATAAATTGGAAAGTATGAATTTTTAAGTGGCTAAACCCCATTAATTTTTATTTGGTGGGCCCCTTTGGTCCCATTTATTTAACTAAATCAGGCTAACTAAATCTGCATTGTTTCATGGTTTATTAAACCATGGACTTCAAAATAATAGAATAATAACTATTCAAAACAAATCAAATATTGAAGAAGGCTCATTGTCCACAAATAATGGTGTCATGGGCCACAGGTTGTCCGTGTGTAATTTAAACGTTACTAAAGTGTTGAAATTGTTTCTTTCTGCTGGGTGCAACAAAATGTTGAAGACCCAGGCCGTCCGATTCGTCCGAAGACTTGAGCAACTAATTGGGCGGCCGGCGGGTGTAACAAAATGTGAAAATTTTACTTGATGATAACAATGAATGGCCCTATGAAAACGACAATTTGATGAGAAGTTTAAAAGAAAACTGTTAATAAAATTTAATGCACTACATTATATACACGTAATAAAATAAACAACTTGTGTACAACAAAAGTTTATTATAGACAACATGAATAATAAATATGTTTTATATGTATATATAATTATGTATATTTATGTATATATATTATCTCTGGGGATGTTTTACAGGGGGATAATTTTGCAAATTGTACAATATGAATATATAAATGGTTTTGGAGACTTTTCATATCACAACAGTTTACCGTGCAATATTTTCATGAACCGTGACCACATATATAAAGAAAATCACTGAAAAATCGGCATTAGTGTATGATACAAGAGTTCACAGTTATCTTACACCAATGGAAGTGGTTATACACCAATTTGATCAGATATTACAAGACAGATTAGGATGAGGTTATCTAAATTCAAATTAAATGCAAACTTAAAATTCTATCTTGAATTCAATTCAAAACAATCAATAGAACAAATGTTTAAAAAAAAAAAATGAGATATATGGCAGTATTTAGATAAGTCACTCCAAGACTAGATTCTAGGCAGAAGTCTAAAACTGTGTAAAGCAATAGTTCAACTATTAAAAATAATATTTCAACCTTTTGATAGGGTTTCAATGCGTCATGCTAGTAGTAGGGATGGTCACAACACATTTAAAAGACATACATGCTTATGCTTCTAAAATAATTTATGAATGTTTCTACAAATTAATAAAATTAACATTTAAAAATCTGATTAACTATAAAAACGCAAGTTGTCTGTCATTATATATGTGCAAAGTTTGAATTTAATTGCCAGGGAAAGTCCCATGAAAAACAGACTGTGCACAGAGCTTCAAAAATGTTTGCCAAATTTTCGAATTTCCAGAAAGTATGAATCTTCTATGGTTAGCATAAATCAGCTAACCGAGACATAGCTAGAGGACTACTGATCCTGATTTGCTAAAAGCAAAATGAAATAGCTTAATACTACAATGTATGAAAGAACAATAGATTAAGGAAACTAACTTGATTTTTTATGTTCTTTTAAACTCTTTGTTCTTTTAAGAAATGAATTAAATATATATGACATTTTGGATTTAATAGTAAAATATAATATTAGTGGTTGAAAATAAAGATGATAATAAATTTGGAAATTTAAGGATTTTAAGTTCAATGCTAAGGTTAGATTGAGATCATCAAATCGGCTTGGTTATTTTATTTTTTTCTTTACCCTGATATCTCTATATGTACTAGATTAAAGTGATAAAGTACAAATAAAGTCTTTAACTGATCCACAGTCATCCAAACCTCATGATAGTACTAAACTATAACCAATCCATCTATTGTTCAATGAAAAATTAATATATATACAACATAATTTATACCAACAAAATCATGCTATTTTAATATCAGAGAATATTGTTTGGAAGTATAAAAATATTCATTTCATAAATGAATTAATATTAAAGGTGATAATATTTGGCATTTAGGTACCAAATTCACAGACACATTATCTTGCTGAGAGAGAAAAATTATCAAATACTTGTTCTGTTTTCATAGCACATTGCAATAAATGTATAGAATCAAACTGCTAAAAATCTAGTCAGAAAGTAACAGGAAAATGTCTGTGCAAATGAAGAAAAACTATTATGCATAGTCTGAATCACATGTCACAATGCGAGTAAAGATATGCATTTGAACTAAACCTCAAGTATAACACAAAACAAAGCTCATTCAACATATTAGTTAAAATTGGAGGTGAACATCTGCTTCAATATACAATGGCAAAAATAATTGCAAGTTACAATGTATCAATATACAATCTATTTTAATATATTGAATTTTAATTCTGAAAAAATATATTAATATGTTATATAACACAAATTCGCATTCTACTGTATTTATATAATGGTATTAGGAACACAAAATAATTTCAAATAAATATATACAATGATAATAAAATGATATAAACCAAATATATACAATGATTTGCAGAAAAATAATTTCAAAAAACAAAAAAAATAACAAAGTTCTTGCATCAGTAAGAAAATAAAAAAAAATCATAAATTATTAAAAAATGTTCAAAATGCATGAGGTAGGTGAATAACCGCAGTAGAGACTAGAATTTTATTAGCTACGGATTTTTGGAAGTTGGGAAACTATATCTTATGTTGCATATAATAAGTTGATATAAGATGGATTACCAAACTAAATTGCGATAAAACAGCTTTAAAATGATTTAAACACTAAAAAAATAATGTTCTTTTAGTGTAATTCATTTAAGAAATTTATTGAAGTGATATGTATGAGGATACATCAATATAAATTTGTTCATTTTACTGGAGTGTTCATCACTTATATATGGTTACTCACGTTTACAGTTGTTCACTGATTATCTTGAGTTAAATGTAAGAATTAAATTAAAAAATAAAAATATAAAATTGCTAAAAATTACAAACGTTTAGAAACAACATGGCTGTTTTTAAGAATCAAGCAAAAGAGACATTTTAATTTTACTTTTCAGAAGATAGGAATTTTTTGCATCATTACATAGTAGATTGCAAACTATTTAAATATTCATGCAAATTCTACCATATTCTAAAGCACCATATTCTAAAACATGCATTACTATACAAATCCAAATATAAATAACAAATCAAAATATTAGGATGTACTGCACATGGATCTAAGAGCAAATTTGACATAAAATCCTTTATTTAATGATGCATTTAAAAGTTTTATTTTTAATTTGAAATTAAAAACTGTTGAAAATCAATCAGACGTGTATTTATTAATACAAATAAGAGAAAAGGTTCTAAGAAATTGACCAAAGTCTGGAAATCTAGATCTATTATATTTTGGTTTTGGAGTAATTGAAATGCAGTAGAACCTGACTATAACAGCCAGTGTAACAAACATAATAAAATTTTCCTTGAATTGAATAAACAAATTTATCTACCTATTACAATGAACTGTTTTAATGACTAATACTGGTACAATAAACTAGTACTGGTTTAGTACTGGTTTTTTTCATTGCAAAGTGAGATGTACTCAAATATTGGAAAACAAATTAAATAATATATTGTCAGTTAGTCAATAATGCAAAATTTTATGACTATAATTTCTTATGACTATGAATTTTATGATTATAACTTTGTGAAGTTCATTTTAAGGTTGATTTTATTTTTGAGACCATTTTTGCTTCAATAGCTTGTGCTTTGAACACATAGATAATTAAGTGCATCATTTGCAAAACTCATAGTTAATGTTCTTAATAGCATTAACAGCCTCAACAAAACAGAATATGAAAGAATGAAAAAGCTGAGAAGTGTTTGCATAATGAAAATAAACCTGATGGTTGAATTGGTAATGTTCAATATTTTTTATTTTAAATATATATTTTTATTATGAATTCATTATTTTAATAAAATCTATTTTTAGTACTTATTATGATTTCAGATTTAATGGGCTTGACTGTATATTCCAAAGTTACAGAACAAAAAAGAAAGCAATACTAAAAACATAAATAAAATTGAATAAAACTCCTTGAAGTACTGAACACATCTACACAAAAATATAACAAAATTAACTTGTATCATAACAGGTCACCTAAAAGCATACTAACAGAGTAAAAGCACCACTAGATGGATAGGTAGTTTCAAACTGTTTAAAAGTCACACACATATTAACAAGAATAACTCAACATAAAAAAATATATTAAACATATTTCTAGTTTTAATAAGAATGGAACAGTACAGAATGACATTAATAAAAAAATTATAAATATTTAAACTCAAAGGAAGAAAAATTCAGTACAAAAAAAAAAAATGTTACAAAAATAGAATTAATTAGTGAAAAATGGTAAAATAAAACAAATAAATCAAAATGATACTAAACACTTTAGAAATTTAAAGATAGAAAATGAAGAAAAAAAAAATCATGTACTTGGATAAAAAAACAAACATGCAAAGCTAACACTCATTAAATTCTAGATTAATAAAATTAAATGGATTTAATACATAATATACAATGTAAATACTGAATATATTAAGTCAGTTCATATTTAATAACTGAATAAAAGTCTAAAATACACTTGCAGCTGAATTGCAGAGAAATAAGAGTCAGGACAGAAAATTGATAATATAACCATTTTTTACCGAATAGTTATTATTTTTAGTTAAAACTAAAATAAATAATAGATAATTTATAGAAATTTAATAAAATTTCTACTGCACTAATTTTTGTTGCAAACCTGCAAATTTTATAAAAGATATAATAACTAAAACCTAAAGATTAGATGCGATTCAGAATGATAAACATTGAGGAATTAGTTAAATGTTAGAACAAATAAAAAAATTGTAATATTTCTAAATCCTAATTATTTAGTTACAATACACAGTTATTAAACATAATATTCAAACTTGTTAGTATACTTAAGTTGAAATATATATATAAATTGTTTCACTAGTACATTTTAAACACAAGTATGTTTATGTCTAAAATATTCAATAAATTAAATAAAATTATATTTATCTATACAAAATTTTTGATAAAAATGAAACCGAAGAATAAAATACTTGATTATATATTTATCTAATTACCAGCAGCAATTTCAGTAATTTAAATACTACTTCTAAATTCTAAATTTAATTTTAGGATTTCTCTTTTCAGCAGTTTTACTAATTTAAATACTTCTAAATTTCAAATTTAAATAATTTAGGCCTTCAAATTTTTTGGCAACTTTTTTGACACTATATAGTGTTTGTAACTTAATTTCATGATTTAGATCTAAAATTAACGATAGTTTTAATTTTTGAAAAATGTAAATCGCTTTTACTCTATTAGCTATAGTATCTTGCTGTTGTCTTTTTAAAAATTGTCTAAAATAAATCCTAAAATGAAATTTGAAATTTAGAAGAAGTATTTAAATTAGTAAAACTGCTGTTGGTATTCAGCGACTAAGATGAATTTCACAAAAGCTCAAATATAAATAACTATTTTTTAACCAATATTATTACTAATAATAGTATGTTATAAACTCAATATAATAAACTTATAAATGCACACAGCTGTCTCTTTACCAATTTGATGAGTAATAAAACAAGTTGTGATAAATTCCAAAGAATATTTCTAAAAAGATTAATGCCAAAGCCACAAAATTTCTTGGGATATAGACACAGATCAGCATTTCTCAAATTGTTCACATAAAGATGAGTTTCATTATCAATGCTATTGCTATACTGGTTAAAAATTCTAAGGAACAAGCACATAAATTACTTTTTGGTTAAAAAATGGAGAAACAATTTTTTCTAATATTCATATGTCTTCAAAGAAGTATTTGAGGCATCATCTCATATAAAGCCTAGTGTATGTGTTTGAATATGTATGCAAGATTTATGAAAAATCAATCTTTAAAAAATACGATGCCAACTTTATGATAGGATTGAATTAGTAGGTCTCTATATATACAGATTTGCAAAATTGTGGCACATAGAAACTCTTTTCTCATTGCAATAGCAGGTATCGGCTACTCCATGCTGAGACAAGTGCAAAACCAGTCTATAAATGCTGCTATCTGAAGAAATTAAATTAACTTTTGGAACACCCCTATAGGCAAGTTAATTGAGTACAGACATTTACTAAGTTTCGTTATATGCATACTATTTTTTTAAAATTTTATCTAAAAAAAACCCCCTTTAAAATGATAATCATAGACCTATCCAATAAGTCTTATAATATCAATGATCTTTGCAAGTTAAATAATAGCATACTGATATTTCCTCAGATGTGATATCTAGTTCAACCAAAAATTTATCCAAGTCAGGTTATATTACAACAGGCTAATATCACCAATATAATTATTACATTGTGTTAAATTCAGATGGTTCACAAGAGGCTGAGAGTTTGTACAGTCCAATTACAATACTGAAAATTCCATATTCTAGGTCAATGAAACTTTACTTCATAAAACACATCAAATCTCTTATAAATCCTCAATTATTTTGCATCTAAAATGTAAGATATCTTTGTATGACATACTCCTAAGAAGATTAAATTATTGGCAGATTTGAGTAAATAAAAAAACTCAGAATTAATTATTTAATCAGATTAATTCGAATAGGGGGGAAAAAGCCAACTTTTCAAAAGTTTTATAAATGGATTTTTTTATATTAGTCATTTCAACAGGTAATGTTTCTATATGAATACCTATAAAATTGTGCATATGCACTGATATGCAATAAGAGACATTATATATGCATTTTATGCATACACTTGCATATACTACAAATATTTTTGGAAGGTATGAATATGCATGTCGCTGGGATATTTAGAAAATATGTTACTACAGAAACAAAAGAGAAAATTCAAGTTACAAACATGAAAGGTTAAGACGAGACAGTCCCTTGTTCTGTTTTAAATTTAATATATATAATTACATATAAAAAATAACTAAACAAACACATACTACTGTTTATACATATACACACACACACACACAAAACTAAGAGAAAAGCTCATGATCATTAAATAAAACTTACAAAATGATACAACTTGGTTGTTTCTCTATTTCCTACTAGTAGTTTATAGCAGCTATACATTAAGCCACATGCAGTATCACAGCAATTAAACTTAACTCAAATAAATTTGTGTGACCAAATTACTAAAATATATATATTCATATAATTCATAAGGATAGTTAAAATCAAGTAGTAGGGTATTCAAAATGCGACGAGGAATATAAAGCGCCATAAATATAAGTGAAAAATGCACAATGGGAATCTAGAGAATTTCAATATGGAAGTTCCTTGTGGATCCAATACTCATTGCATAACTATTCAGATTAAAATTATAAAACTGTATAAGAACCAAAAATCAACTCAAAATGAAGCAAAAATATACATTTTATAAAATTTTGCAAATGGAAACAAATCAAGCATGTTTTATATAATTATTATCAATATTTTCAATTTAATCAGCTTAAAAACTTAAGTAATAATTTGAAACAACAAGATGAAGGAATTGCAAGATGTAAGATACTAAGGTAACTAAATTAATCAATTAAATGTTATCGCAAAAAATTATTACCCAAAATAAGAACCCAGAACAGTAAAAATAAAGAATTTAATATAAATGATTTACTTTCCTAATAATGGAGAATCTAAATTCGAATTTAACATGGAACCTATTTATTAGGCAAAGTTGAAATGTGACTACACTGCTGAAGAGGGAAGTGTCTTTAGAAAGGAAACTACCAAAAGTTTACTCAACATTTTGAGTGATAATTTGTCTAAAAACACTGTAATAATACTTTTGCAATGAAAATGTTCGCAAACAGGAATACAAAAACTTGCAGAATCAGTGTTTTTTTTTCAGGACTTTTTGGATGGGGGAGGGGGCGCAAGTTTTATATTTGTCCTAATATAAATTATCTAAATGCTGTCACATAAATAGAAACTAGGTTAACATAGAATATCTCCAAGGAGCGGTGGAGGACGAATAATTGTAAGTATGCCTGAAAGAAACACTGTGCAGAATATCTTTAGTCAATGTTGCCAACATTGGTTAATGAAAGCCAATATTAGCAGACATATATTTTATCAAAATCATTAATATTGTGACATATATGAAATATTTAACCCTAACTTGCTTTATATTGGAAATCTTTCCCTAATGTTTTGCCAATATTAGCTAAGATTAAAGCAAAATTAGCTAAATAATAAAAATAACTCTAATGTAAAGTCATTGCTGGTATGCCAATATTGGTTTGTAACCAAAATAAATAAATAAATTTAAAAATAATTAAATACTTTTCAATACATTATTTAAAAATTATATGTAATGGTGTAAACTGTTACCATGCTTGGAAAGTTTTGGTGTCAAAAGAGGTGAAAATATAAGTTGCTAAATTCGTAAATAGAAAATTAGACTCTCTGTTATTAAGAAATAGCAGATAAACGACTTAAGCCAAATACAAATTAATATAAGCCAAATTAACTTAATTTATTCTATTAAAATGGTTGACTAATAGCTTTTTAATAAGAAACAAACATAATAAGCTGTTAATGAACAGAAAATGTAACACAAATAAGTTGCTAAAATGCTTCTTAATTTTTATTTAGAATTCAATCTACATATTTAAATATTTTATGACTCAGTATAAGAAATATTATACTTAAATATTTGAATTCTAGTTACATTGATATGTAGGAAGAATATTTATAAAGATTTTTGAATGTTTAACTAGCCTAATAAATAAAAATATATGATAATTTCAGTCTTTAGATCAGAAAAATGTATAGATAATTTTATAAACATCTTTTATGAATTTACATAGAAAAATATTTTATACAGCAATAATTTTATCATTCAATATTTTTATTAAATTGTTATTTTTATGTACAATTTACCAAAAAGGCCATTAATTTTCATAAAGATGAATTATATGCATTTAAAAGTGTATTAAAGTAGTCTACAAACCTCCTTACAGGTAACGCTATTAAAACTGCATTAAATAAATTTCAAATTAAGTTAATAAATAGTAACATTTTATATACAATTTTCATATGCCATTAGTTATTGATTACATGAAAACTGAAACGTTTAAAATATATTTTTTGTAAAATTACAAAATGAGTAATAAAGAAAAAGAGCATGTGGAACAAAGAGTGGAATAAGAATAAAATACATAAATTCTTGCATTCAAAGAAATCAAATGCATTTACAAGTAGAACTAATGGTCCATATTTAAAAAGCAACTGATAAATTTAAACCATAATTTGTGAAATGAAGCACATACATTGGCTAATTTTCAATAATAAATATAACACTAGAATATATGCTTAGTACATACAAAGTCAATGTAAGTGATATCTACAATGCTACATCTAAATTAAAATGATTGCAAAAGTATATTTTAATATAACAAAGGATGGAAATAAAATACATAGTAGAACCGGTTAGAATGAGAAATTCAGGATCAACAAATTTGCTCATTAAATTTGAATCCTCAATAAATACATTTTGCACATAAAACTATACATAATTTGAAGAATGGTCAGCTACTGCCCAGCTCATATTCAGATATGAGAGTCACATCCTCCTGGGGGGGGGGGGGGGGAGCCATAAAAGTACTACAAAACATCACAGTGAAAACCAGGCCATGATTTCATTTTTTCATATCAGTGGCAAAGTTTGCTAGTGCTAAAAAATACTAGTAGCAAAACCATGTTTTGACTAACAAGAGTAGGTAATTAATTTAACAGTGCAACACTACCACAGCCAATGTGAGTTAACAATAGAAAGTGAATTATGATTAAGATTACAAGTTGAAAACAGGTTTTGTTAGTTAGGCAAAGTTAAAATAACTTTGTTAAAAACAGCATAGAAAATGAATAGTATCTACCAGTTTTGAAGGCAAAAACAGCCTTCTTCATCAATACACGTAAAGAGTGCAACCTTCATTTATCAGAGAAAGATCAATGACTGATGAGTGAAGGTTGAGCTTCTTGTGTGTTCTGATGAAGTCTGTTTTTGCCTTCGAAACTGGTCAAGACTATTAGTTTTGTATTTTATGCTGCTTTTAATAAAGTTATTTTAATTTTATTCTGCAGCAGCAGTTTAATCTGTACGTAAGGATTTGCTAGGCCAAGAGCGACCTACAAGAGTCTCTAGGATGGTTTACCACCATATTCTATTATTGTAGGGTTAAAATATGAATGGGCAAATGAACCAGTAAATGCTACTGGCAATCTTCATTACAATGGTTTCTTTACTAGCAATTTTCTACTTGCTACTGATGAAATCATACCATCGTGAACACCAATTTATATATTTTATAACACCTAAACAACCTAAAAGCATACCCCCCCCCCCTCCACACACACACAAGAAATTTTGCTTCATAAAAATGGTTCAAATATCAATTTCTACAACTTTTATCTTTTATTTGGAGTATATTTATTTCCTTGAGAACATGACTTCGACTTTCTTTCAGCAATAAATTTTATCTAATATCTTCATTTTCAACTCTGCAGTTACAATAGCTATGTACTTTTCAGATTCTAGGAGGAAGACATTTTGCTGGATTGTATGATTTTTAGATCGCCTGATGCACATCCCACCCAATTCAACCCTCTTTTTAAATTAATTTATAAATGAAATCAAGATACTTTCTGTTTTGTTTTAATTTCCATCACTTTTTAAAAAAATATTTTATTCAGTTTTATTATTTGCAGGGCTGCTCACAGGGTAACGCTGCAAATATTAAAACTGATAAAGAATCAAAGCATTGCATAGGGGTCTGGGAGATTTGGGGGCCTGGACAACATATTTTATGGAAAAGGTCAATAATTTGTAAAAAAAGGGGTAGTAGGGAGACCCGCATATTTGCTGCATAGGGGCCTGAAAATTCTGTTGGCAGTTTTTTTATCTGCTTATTATATCTGGGGAACTATTTTTTGTTAAGAGAGAAAAATAGACTTAAATTTACATTGTGCCGATTCAGAGCTCATAAATTTATCGTTAAATATAGTACCCTCTTAAATGTAAACTCATTATAAGCGGGTTTTACTGCAATCTGCATATATTATACATTACAGAACTGTTTTCAATAAAGAAATAATTTGTAAAATTTAAAAGGATTATCACTGCAGAATTTCCCCCAAATCTAAATTTTGAAAAATGAGATTTATAATTTATTTAGATACAATTTCGTAAATTCTTTTGAAGTACTTTAATGTAGATCAGTTAAAATGTACATAGAGGTAAAAAATAAACACCTTGCAATTTGCATAGTCATTTAGCATAATAAATTAGCATTTGATTATAAAATAAATTAACATTTAGCTTAAAGACAGCAATAAGTTCAATATTTGTGGAAAATTGTTTGATGGATTTTAACACTTTTCTAACTGAAACATTAAACAGATTGCTGTAAAAAATTATATATAGTTTTATAAAAGTTTTTAAATTTTATATGTCAGTATTTAGTTAACAGATCTGCATTAGCAGTGTTCAAAGGTGATCTGTGAGACTAGCAGATAAAAAAAAGTCTGTGTATTTTGATGCCTTTGTTAAAATAAAATATTGACAGTTTTAAAAATCTAATGTTTTTTCTAGTTCAATATTTAAATTAGGTATATGCTCAACTATGTATCACATAGTGGACAAGTATACATGTGTAATGCACATGTATATAATTATTTTCCTTGGCTTCTTTTCCAAAATATTAATAAACACTAGAAAATGTACCCGACATTGTCTGAGGTCGTAGCGTTGCACATTCACGCAGCAGTTTATTTATTTATTGTTATAAGTGGGCATATTAATAAAGCATTCTTTGGTTTTCAAGAACTCACCTAAGTTTCAGTGAATGAAATTTAAAGAACGCTTTAATAATATGCTTGCTTATAACAACAACAAAAATATAAAATTTTTAAAGATAGGAATATGAAAATAACAATTAATTAGCTCTAAATTTTGCATTTCTCTTTTGGCCGAGACATATCAATTTTTTCTATAGTCCACCAAAATCTATCAGCATCATTTCTCATTCAATAGCTTTATAAATTTTTTCATTATATACACAGTTTCATTCATAATTATATATAGAAACAAAGCTGGATATTGGATTCTTTTCTAACTATCTTACAGTAGTGGTTAATATAATACCTCCTTTTAAGTTGTCACATGCTAATTTATATTTTATATATATATATATATATATATATATATATATATATATATATATATATATATATATATATATATATATATATATATATATATATATATATATATATATATACATATTACGGCTACACATGCCTGGGAAAGATCTTTCCTATTACTGGCAATAAATGGTCAATTTAAACAGTTTGAAAAGGTTTTAAAATTTAATTAAAAATTTGAAAAAAGGCCTTCAAGGTGCATTAATTCAGGTAAAGATGCTACTGGGTGAAAGTATAGATACTTGTTTCGTCACATAAAAAAAATATTAGTACAATTCTATAGTTTGGTGAAAAGTTTTGTATATATTTTCACAGTATACTATTTTTTGGTGATTTTTTAAGAGAATACATACAAGCAACAAACACATATGCATTCCCCATAGAGGACTGCAGTTTCTTCCTGGTGGATTGTACCGGGGCTATCGTGATTCCTCTTCTCTTCTTCCTTGGGCCTGGCCCTAGATAAGGGGTGTCCGCTCTGACGTCATTGTAAGCGTTGGCGTTTTGAATCCTCTCAGTTCCCCTCTTGTCTTTGTGTGGGAGTTTGAATACGACATAGTGACACTGACCGTTGTTTACATTTTACAATGAGCGGATTTTATTATGAGTTTTACTATGCTACGAGTAAATTAAGATTATAAATCAGATATTTATTAAAGTTTAAAGATTAAGTTTTACATAGCAAAGTAGTTTTAAAATGATTATGAAGGTCAGGCTTTTCAATATATCAAATTGATGTTCAACGTAGTGCTTACTTGGATATAATAGAAAACTGAATGCTGTAGGAGGGTAAGCTAATTAAAGAATTTCTTCTTTATTGCAGTTTTTACGAATTATATTAATGAGTATTAGGCTAAACTGGTTATTACTAAGATATATTAATGGATATATTATATGCTATTACACATTAATATTCATATTTATATTGAAATTGTCAATTAAATACTGTAAAATTTGCCGTAGATTTAATGTTTTTGTAAATTTATATATATAAATACTTATTCTTACATAAGAAAATGACATTTATATCAATATTGTCAGTTAAATATTGTAAAATTTGCAGTAGATTTAATGTTTTTGTAAATTTATATCTATAAATATCTATTCTTATATGAGAAAAAAAAGCGAAGGGCTCAATACATAAAAATTAGTTTCTTGATACGGATAAATAAGATGAACGTTATCTACTTATTATTCATAGTTCTAATATAAATTACTGTATTTGAATATAAAAAATCAGGGATCATACATTTAATTTTTTTTTCTGATTTATAACATTTTATTTTGTTTCATTTGTTCTTCAAATATTGTAAAATTTGCCGTAAATTTAATGTTTTGCAAATTTATATCTATAAATTCTTATTCTTAAATAATAAAAAAGTAAAGGAGTCAATATGCTTGCATTAAAATTAGTTTCTTTATATAGATATAAACGAAGAAAATTATATACTTATTGTTCATAGTTCTAATGTGAATAACTGTATTTAAATGCATAAAATCAGGGATCGTATATTTATACATTTTTTTTCTGATTTATGGCATTTTATTTTGTTTTATTTATTCTTAAGTTTTATACTAATTATTTTATATATATATCTTATCTTTCGCATAATGAAATATAGTTGCAAAAGTTGTACAGAGCAATTTTACTGATATACAAACTGCTACCTGTTTTAATTGCTATGAGTGACATTTAATTTACTTTCAATTCATATATTCTAATAAAGTTTAAAGTGTTTATAACTGAATTTAGAGAGTTTTTATTTTAAATGAGAGTTTATATTCAACACTCAGGATTTCAGGAGTAAAGTATTCATATGTTGAATTTCTGTAATTATGTACGCGATTTGTTTTTAAAAACGATAAATTGACTATTTATATGTCTATATTTCACAAAAAATGAACATCAGTATTTTATTGGCATCATACACATAAATTACAGAAGCTTAGGGTTATACAAATATAGTTATTTTTTTTTATAGATGTAATCAAAAATTAACTGCATAAGAAAAAACGTAAGAATAAATTTAATTTTTTTTTTTACAAAATTATAGCATAAAAATTTATAATTTCTCCTCCTGGTTGTTCCTGAGATTGTAACATTTATTGAATCTGTAACTTAAAACTGTGGGATTTTTCCATAGTGTATAAAGAAAGTGAGAAAATATACAGTTTTGGCATGCATTGGTAGTTAATGTTTATAGTACTTGCCTCTAATTCAAGACAAACAACTATATAGTCAATAAAAAAATTTTACACTTTAAACAAATTTATCGAGTCTATTATTTTTTCTAAATTTTAAAAATATAAAAGAATTTTTTTTTTAATATTTTATATATTATTTAAGTTGATTTATTTAAGGAATTCCTTTCTCAGTAATAGTATTACATATTTGATGATAAACTGGAACTTATGACATACTTAATAATAACTCCCCGAGTTGCAGAAAAATTATGTTAAATATACGTTTTTATTTATTTTTTAATTTCTAGATACAATTTTCCTTGCGATGCACACTTTAATAATTATTTTTCGACATTGAATTGCATTTCGAACATTTTCATGCATTTGCAAACATTGAGTTGCATTTCGTTTCAGTGAGGATTTTTCTAAAATTTCAATATTACTTTACATTTTACATTTATAGTCAATTTCAGATTAATTGTTTTCTCTTTGACAGCGATGATTCTACATACAAAATTTTGTATTGAACATTCAAAGACATAATTTTTACATCGGGTGGAACAATGCAAAAAATAAAAATGCCCGTTATTTGCTATATATATATATATATGTTTAATTTGTAAAGTTATATATTATATGTGCAGTTTAAATTTTATGCTATTCTACTATTACATGTTTGATATTATTTTAATGGCTCTTTAGAAGTGTATATATTTTATAATGGTTTCTGTTTTTCATATTCTCTTTATATACAAGTTTTTTCGTTTACTTTGTATACAAGTAACTTGTTATAAATATTTTTTGTTTAATTTTGTAAAAGCAAAATTTATATTAATTATACCTGCATTTTCAAGCATTTTTTTAAAGTCTAAAAGACATTGAATTGCATTTTTTAAAAGTCTAAAAGACATTGAATTGCATTTTATTTGCTAGAATGTTTTTAAACTCGATATAACCCTTCCATTTTACATTTATAGTTAATTTTTGTTCAATTGTTCTCTCTCTATCAGTGATTATTCCATACACAAGTCAATTTTTAACATACTGTGTATATTCTTTTCATGCGCCATATAGCTTTCCTACGGCTGTATTGCATTTTCTTGTGTGATAATTAGTGCTTGAAACAGGATTCTTAAAATTTTATTTAAGTATTATATACTTTCTCTGTATTAATGCGCTAGATTTATTCTTAAATTATGTGTTATACATATATCTTTAAATATAATGTCTACAAAATCCTTTACGAGAAATGTCATTTCGCTAGGATGGCTGGGAGAAAAGTCCATCGTTTATCCAAACGCCCAAAACTGAAGGGCCAGGCCCAGTAAGCGAAGGGGAAAAGAGAGAATCCCGAGGGTCCCGATTGTACGTGCCTGAGAGCCTTCTTAAAGAACCGATTGCTTCTTTTCTTTTTTTTTATATACATTTGCAGAATACATGCATAGAGGGATGGAGTGCTTTGGCCACGGTTCTTTTGAGTTTGTGAAAATCAACTGCACTTGAAGGGACGATTCTGTATATGTATTATTTAAGCAGTAGGTGGCTAGTTGGACCCAGACAATGTCGCGTGATTCATTTCAGTAATTTAATAATAAAAAAAATCTATAATAGCATCATAAATATATATTACTAGTAACAAACAGAAAAAAATTCAAAGCATTTCCTCAATTACTTATGAGTTAGTATATGAATTTGAATAGTTTAAAGTAATGAAAAATGTTAAAGAGAAAACTGCATTTAAAGTTTTAAATTTCAGTATTTTATATCCAGATAAATATTCACATCAACATTTTTCTAATATGTGTTCTAATTATATTGATATGAAATTTACAGAACAGATTTATTAATAAATGAACAACATTTTAGCCTAAAATTGAGAAAATTGAATGTTTAAATAATTTTATCAAAAATTCAGTTATCTATCTCCTTAAGAAGTAAGGGCAGGTTGACAGAAGACAAGTTAAATTTGAACTGTTTTAGATAGTGATGATAACTGAATTTTTCAATGTAATATGTTGTAACCAGACCAAACTTGCATGGTTATTGTATGCTAGTGATAACAAAAGTTATAGATTATCAAGATTGATTATTGTCAAGGTGATTAGTGATTGTCATACAGTGTGAAAAATTTAGATGTGCACATTTTTAATCTATGTTACCAATGCAATTTAGAAATGGGGTAGTAGCAGCATTATAAAAATCAAAGCTTAAAGGTTTTATAAATGAATACAAGTTTCGTGGCATTAATCTCAGACATACTTAGAATGACAGATTACTTATATTTTATATGATTAAATTTATATTGAGACAATATTATCATAGATTAAATAGAAAATACAGTATATATTTAAATTGCACCATATATTTTTTAATACTTCATTAAATATTTTTATATCACAGTTTATCGTGGAGCAGTAATGCTGCCTTAAATAAAATTTATGTTTAAAATATTATTTATCTTATATTTAACAGATTCTTTATATTTAATTAAGAAATGAATCTCTACTACAAAAACTGCTTAGTTCAAAATTAACAAGCATGGTTTTCAAAATACATAAATATATATTGCATGAAGGGTGATAATTGATAAATTATTTAAAAATACAGTCAACTAAAGAATAATATAATTAATCAAACAGTGCACATTTAACAACCACTTTAATTGTGAATCAATCAGTCATAAAAATGAATAGGATGAAGAAATGACATGATAAAAACAAGATATGTTGTTAAATGTTAACAAAGCAAAATGCATAAGCTCAAACATAATGCAGGAAGCTATGTGGAATGCATGAATTGTAATTAAAGATTTCAACAATACAATTTCTAGAATAAAAATCACAGAAAAAATATGAAATATTATACATAAAAATAAATTTCAAGGCTATTTTTAGTAAGTTGTAAAAAACTGTTTAATGAATGTAAATTAAATAATGTATAACTTAATCTAAACAAAATCATACATGACAGCAAGAAATTGCACACCATGCTAAATTAACAAATTATAAATGTAGGGAATAGACTAGATATCAACTTAGGAACATTTTATGCATGAATATATTATGTAATTAATGAAAATAAACTCCAAATTTTAGTTGACAAGACAGATGAACAACCGATTACCATAAAAGCTCATTTACAATATATATATATATATATATATATATATATTTACATTTTTGTGTTTTGAAAGTCAATAATTTTTTTATTTAACTATATCTAGCATGTAAAAATATGAACAATTTGAATGCTCATAGCCGACATCCACTTAATATAGAAATTCAGCAAAATGCATTAAGAAATGCTCAATTTCAATCGTGTTTGAGACCAGAGTCTCTTTGTGCTGTATAGGATACTAGTTATACCTTGATGATTAAGAACTTTGACATTTTAACAGATATTCAGAATGCAGTACAACATTCATTCTGTGAAAACTGCACATCTGGAAAGTTAATTATTTAAAGGAAGTTAATTTTTAGAGGTCCTACATGAAGTCAATATTAATAGAAAAACTCCACTAAAATTTAGTTTAAAGTCACAATTCTATGTTTGACTTTTCTTATACTTCTCTTTGATTTTTGTATAGTTATCCTCTCTCACACTGTATTTATGTTCTATAGAAAATAAATTATATCATGTCCTCTGCCAGTGAATTTAGTTTTAGAGAATCAGCAAGCACAAATCATGACAATCAAGAACTGTATAATTCAGATCTAGATCCATAGAAGCCACTCCAAAAAGTAAACACCAACCAGATTTCACATTTAAGAATTCTACAGCAGTGAGATATGCAAATGAAGAATAACAGGTCTTGCACTTCCATGAACAAATTCATCATTTGCGATAAAAAATATCTGGTTATTTTTGGAGGGAAACTTCCCGGTTCTTTTTAAATATTTTATTAATTGCACAAAATAAATTAATACTGTGTTAAAATAACTTCAGAAAATTTCATTTTATTTTTCAGAATATTGAAGGAAAAGTATCAGTTTTATATAAAGAAAAAATATATACAGCAAGATTTAGAAAAATAAAATATGTTGCTATAAATTTCAAAAAGTGGCTATTAAAAAATAAAACTGGCTAATTTGTACCTAAAGAAAAATAATACAAACCCAGGGCATGACCTAGATAAGTAATATGTTTGAAAATATTGGCTTTTGAAGAGAAAATTTGAAGGTTTATTAGAAAGTTTCCAGTCTCTTACCTTTACATACGTGTTTTAAGTTGAAAATTCCCAAATTTGTAATTAAAAAAATAATTATAAACAAAAAAATTGGAAATTTTTTTTAAACGTCTCAATGATGATACTTTAACTTTTTATATTTTTTTTGCTACTAAACTATTCTTTAGCAAAATATTTTCTCTCCACACTTTTTTTCATGGCTCAAAATTTACCGTGGACTCTTGACCAAGTTCTGGTACTTGTTATAGCTTGATGTTAAACATTATTTGTTTTACATCATTTGAATCATAAAAGATTGATGTGTGTTAGGTGTAATGATGGTACTGGATACTTACTAGGGTTAGAGTTTGATATTTTTCACCTAAAATTTAATCTATTTAGACATTTTTACCAGATTTGTTTTATAATATAGCTCAAAGGGTATATATATATATATATATATATAATCAAGAGAAAAATTACACATTGAGATCGGCACATATTTTTACTCATATTATGTCAACAACTCAAAGGAAAGATGAGGAGCTTATATACCCCTTGTGGCAAGTTCTTGGTTAATCTATGAAATTCGAAAAGTTTCCAGAACTCGGAAGATGACAATATTTCGAAAATTCGTCACAAAGATTAAGTGATTCAAAACTTCAAATTGTAACTATGGTTAGTTGTTAAGTATTTGTAACAATATAATGTCACTTCCATTACATTCCTATCATATTTTTTTCATAATTTACTCTATACCCTGTGCCCTATAGTGCTTCACATCAAAAACTGAAATTCTGACATTCTGTCAAAGCACTTATTAGTTTTAAAAAAGATTTAGCTCTACATAATAAATTGATTGATATGTTGCCCAAAATAGACAAAAATCCAAAGAGAATTATTTAAAAAACACTTTCTCTTATACATAAAACAGATAAATATAAATGCTTCATGTTGATTTTTAAAACAGTTTTTTAACTCTGTCTAGTATAAAAACTGGAGCTACCTCTTTATTGAGGGAAGCCTTGAATTCAAATCTGACAGACAGGTGTTGGCATCTACGAAATAAAATATCTAGCAATGCATTTGCACATTTGTTGAATAATACATGAAAATAATTCATAAGATAAATGTGAAAATTAAAAAATGCACTATAAGATATTAAATATAACAGCTCATGTGTTGCATTTAATTGTAAACAGTGCACTTATTTTACAGTACAGAATAAGAATATTTACACTATTTAATGTAAATGTTCAATAAATATTTTAACATGATTTATGAGCACCCAAATTGTATATAAATATATTTCATGAATATATCACCATATCTATATATAATGATGAACCTATGGGTACTCAAATGTTGTTGAAAGTATTTAAGTATATCAACATACTAATAAAAATCTTTCCAAACAACTACACAAACTTATGCATATATTTATCCTCAAAACAGTATCAGTTCTAGCATTATTTGTTTAAAAATTCATAAGAGCAACTATAAAACTAAATATAAATGCCACGAGGCTTTCACATTCAAAATATTAACTTAAAATACGCCATAATCATGTGTATGCAATTATAATAATCTAAAATTTTCAAATAAATTGAAATATTGCATAATTATTTATTTGCAGCTTAAAATTCTAAATAATAACAACAATGCTACACAATTTGTTTGGAGTACACTCCACAGGTTCAAAATTTTTTCTATATACATTTGTTTTTGTTATCAATTCGATATAACAATAAAACCCCTCAATATCATGTGTTATAACCATTATCCAATAGCACTGCCAGACTTGCAGCATTCTTTTGATTTAAAGATATTGATTTGGATAATGGTTAAATTTTTCATTAGGTATCTCCATAATTATTTGTATCAAAGTTGATCTATTATTTCCAAAAGTGTATTTATTCCAGTGATCTAAAGCTTATCGCAAACTAGTAGATTTCCCAAAAATCTTGCAGTGGACCAATGTTTTATATTTATTTCAAATGTTTTATATGAACTAATAGATTTAATTCCTTTTATACTGTACAGTAGTATATTTTTTCAAATTTTCTAGAGTAAAATAAGTGTTTTTTTATATATATTATTTATTACAGACAAACTAATAGTAATGGAAGCATAAAATTAAATATAAAATTGGAAATTTGATGCTAGATTATAATTAATTCCAACATTCAGTGATCATGATACATGAATTATACATGATTACATGATTTGTAATCTCTTATGCTTTGTACAAGGAAAAAAAAAGAATTTTTTGTTAATGAAGTCCTTGTAATTGCATATTCCATTTTCAGTGTAAACAAAGCATAAATTAACACAAAAAGTTCAATTCGTATTCTTTTCGGTATCTGACAAACTTATTTCGGCATTCTCGAAAGGATTGGTACAACTGATTGTCACTAGTTGGAAGTTATATTTTAATACAAATATTCTTTAGATTTTTTCATGTAATGTTTGAATTGTGATTGTGTAGATTTTTAATTACAACTACTGATGAAAAAAAAAAGGCCCAATGGAATGGCAATTGAAAAACAATGGTTTATACCATTTTGTAAAATCTATTTTTTTAATAAATACAATTTGATAAACAACAACAGCAAAAACAAAGGACTGTAATAACAGTTGTCTAAATATAATTCTGTAATGCAGATAAAAATATAATTAGTATGAAAAAGTAGTAAATATTCTAGAAGTTTCAAATAACTATTTTTAAATATATAAAATTGAAATACTGTTATATTTTTAGGAAATTCTTTTAGAAATATTTAAAAAAAAAAAAAAGCACACACATATCAAAACTTAGAAACTTCTGTGTTAGAAAAATTCTAAAATATAAAAATATTTTATTTATTTGTTCACATCAACAAATTTTGCTAAAGTGTAATTTAACCAATTGGTACGAATTTCGTAATTATGTATGTATTAAAGTAGAATTACTTTGTGGGAGATAAAAAAAATATGAAAATTTGACACTTCACTATAATATACACATATAGTTTGAAAATGCACTACAGATAGCCAAATATATACCTTCAGTCGAAGAACAAATTAAGTGGTTTTGATTGGATAAATGGAATGCAAGATTTTGAATGTTTTATTTTTGACAAGTCATATACTGCATACAGTACACTTTAAATAAACAAATCTGCATATTTTAGAACAGGGGTAGGCAACCAGTGGCCATCACTAGTTTTATGCATCCCGCAACACCTTTGAGAATATTTCAATTTTGTGTTGCCCTGTAATGCTGAATAAAATTTAAAACGATAACTTCAAAATGTAGAATTCACAATCTATTCCATCATTATATGGTAATTCATTATGCTCTATTTCCTGTACTGAGAATGGTATTCTCAATACAACTTCTACATATTTTATAATTTAATAGTACAAAGATTGGAAAATATATTATTTTTATAATTCTAAATTAAAAACTGCTGTTTTTTAAATTATGATACAAATGCATCCAACAATAATAGAATTTAGAAAATGGATTTTCCTTTGCTTTCATCAATATTTAATTCATTAAATTTTTATCAGATTTTAGTCTATCAGATTCAGGGTAAGAAATTAAAAAAAAAAACGTAGGGGCCAAATGGCCCCCAACATCAATTTTTTATGGGCCATTTGAAAATTTCAAAGGGCCAAAATAAAACAATTTAATGAAATAAAAAATATACACGATAAAACCACATAGGCCTAATCTAAATATTTTATTTGCTTGCCAAATATATATATTTAAAAAAAAAAGTCACTAAAGTGCAAATTAAAAATTTTAAATTGACTTATCGTTTAATTCCCATTTTTAGTTAGTAGCCACTGGCCGGTAGGTCAATGACGTTTAATGGCCAGTTGTTGACAGCTGCAAAATGTTCGATGTTTTTTCAACTTGCTTAATATTATGCAAAATTGTGTTTAAGTATGTTATTTAATAATTTAGGAATTTGCTAGTATTACCTATTTATTTATAGATTTATTATACAGTAAACATAAGCCACTATTAGGTCTATTATCAAGAAAACTCCCCTTAGCGCGGATCTACTTTTATACAATCTGTTATTTGGATGTTGATGTAAAAGAGGAGGATTTTAAAAATTGAGGGAAATTTAAGAGATTGGCAAGATACACATTTTTTTTATTATTATTTGATAAGAAAACAAGACAAATTCACAGAAATATTTAAAAATTTTAATGAGTAATATTGTTAACATGCATTGATTATTGCTAACATCTCATTTTTAACATTTAATAGATTTTCAAAACTTATTTTAAGTGTTTTTTCTAAAACTAATTATTTTCCATAAGTTAGTGTCCCTATCCCCATCTTTTCCATTTCTTAAAAGTTTTCAAATTTAAATTTTTTATTTTTCCTATTTTTAAATATTTATATTCAGTATTTTTTTTTAATCTTGTTTTAAATCTTACCAATGACTTTTATTATAAGTCTTTTCAGGTGTTTTATAATATTTGTTTTCCAATAGATTATAAAGAAATTAATTTATCATGAAGCATTCAAATATTATTGGAGGCAATTTTAAATTCAATCAATTAATTTAAGCAATTTCAAGTTTTCTCATCTTGATCTTTTTATTTTTTACTTTTCCAAGCTGACGACGCATTTACTATTATTTATTCCTCCCTATTATTTTTAAAAAGTTTGGCGACTAATTTTTCTTTAATTTAGAGGGTTTTACCAACGATTTTCAGTGATTTTTAATAAATTTATAATCTTGTTTTAATTTTTTGATCATATACTATGTAAATTTTCCATCATCGCGATCGCGATATTTCGGTCTTTTTTCCCGTTATATTATCGGACGTTATGAACGCTTTATTTTAAAATTTCCCAATATATGTATTTCATGACAAGGGAATTCTTTATCCTCTTAAGGAAATTTGATCTTTTTAATATTTCGACGTTTTCAAATTTAAGAACTGTCGCCTTGTATCGCTAGAAACATGATGTTTTATTACAATACTCGAATTTTCCGATCAACAGGGGAGGGGGGGGGGGGCATGAACGGCTCTTGACCGCGGATAAGTTGAAAATGGAACCGATTTAACTTTGAATTTATAATTATTGTTAACAGTTAGCACTTCTAAAAACACAACTATGCAAATATTTTAGGAATCCATGTATTTTTATTTTTATGCATCATCAATGAGAGATTAAAAAGGGTATAATCTATAAAAGGAAATCTACAATTTCTCTGAACAAAAAACTGTAGGGCATCGAGACTTTAAAAATTGTGAAATTCTCGCGATCTAGCTTTAAAATTAATACGAAGTATGTTTAGGCTAGTATCCTTCAAACGTGCTATTTTAGTCAATGCTAGACACATTCATAATTTCCATATGGTCATTTATGGACCGTGAATATGTAGATTAAAGTAGAATAATACTATATAACATTGCAATGTCAGCAATTCCACTCGGAAAAGAATTCCCCCTTTCCGAAGGTTGATGTCCTTTATTCGCGCTGGACGCCCAGATTTTAGTTCGCTTGCGCCGGTCCCGAGCCTCAGCGAATTCCCGAAACTCTTTCTTATAGATTACTTCTTTTAATTTTTTATTATGAAAAACATGCTATAATGAATATTTGACCAATAAATAAATTCACATGCCTAAAATTGACAGGGCGAATTTCACGCAGCATGTTTTATTTTAGCGAGTGATTTCAATTCCATTTGTGTGCATCCCTTTTAAATTTGAGGTAGGTGTAAAAATGATGAAAGACCTATCAGTACCAAAAATCTAAATTAGTCCTCGAAGCAGAGTAGTTACTTCTTCGTACAGCGTGTAAAAAGGGGGGGGGGGTGTCTAGGTCAATGCATAGATGCTACGCCACGGCATGTCGCAAAACACATCGCTGATTAAGAGGAAGGGTAAGATAGGAATGTTGCAAATGCAATAAATTATGATCTCCTCACAACTACGGAGAGCCATAGCAGTATCGTAGTGATTGTTGACAGATTTTTATTACTCCACAGGTGGCATTGTTTAAGGAGAAGGATTATTCTTTAAGCTATCAGAGTTTGGCCGGTAGTCAGGATATTGTTAATCGTCAGTTTTTTAAGTTTAATCGCCATCTGGCGAGTAGGAATATTAAGCTTGTCTTATATTATTGTATTAATTTTAAATTGATTTATTGTTTTATACAAGAAAAAAAAGGGGGGTTTTATTTTTCCTCGGTTATTTTTGGGAAATTATAGTGGTTTAATTCTAGTCGCGATTTGGCCCCCGATTCCGAAATTTTGGTCGCAAACGATAAAAATTTGGTCGCATTTCGCGCATGGCCCCCGCTAATTTCTTACCCTGATCAGATTTCAAATTTAGTACATTTCATTCTTTAGACTGTGTTTTTAAATTAACAAAATTTCCTTAAAATTAAAATTTTAAAAATTCAACATTTGTAATTTCCCCCTTTCCCAACAGCAATTTCATTTTTCCTTTTCCTGGTTGTAGCCTTAATTAAAGGGCTAAATGTGCCTGCAAGTACGAAAGAGTCACTAATGCCTGTTTTAAAAAATGTTTTCAATTTAAAAATTGCATTCATAGTCTCACAAACTTAATGGACCTTTTATTTACTAAAATACTCATCCATGGTAAATATAAGATTGCCAATATACTTTTCAACAAGGCTCCCACAGCTTTTCACAAATACAAATTTTGCACTTTTAAGGACTTATATGTTATTTTCCAAGAACCTTTTAGTTATGTTTAAATTTTCAAAGGAATTAAAAAGTTTTTAACTGTCACACATGCTTTAAAAAGAAACTTTAAGAAGCTGATTGCTTTAAAAAGAAACAAATAAATTATATATATATATAAGAAAAAAAGGTTTGAAGATCCAATGAAAGAAAAGTGAGAAGCTGTAACACGAAAATTCAACTATCTAACAGGCTTACAAAATAAAAGTATAAATCAATAAATCTTCAAACATATGGAAAAAAATAAAAAAACAAATAAATAAAATAAATATCGAATTAACAAGTCAATGAAAAGTATCTAAATACAAAGGTATGGAATCGAAAAAAGAATAACAAACGAAATCAAGCACAAACGCTATACATGTGGACAAGGCTTTAAGCCTAAATCATGAATTGTTCACTTCTATAAAAATCGTAATCATGTCCAAGTTTAATGTTATTAAATGAATTTTGTTTTGTCATTCCTATTTACGTAATTTTTACATTTGCATTATTGCAAAATTTTCATAATTTTTAAAGTTTGCTACGGTATTTTATATATATATATATATAAAAGCAAATTAAACAATTGTAGCAAAACTGCTCAGATGATCAAAGTCTGAAATAAAACTGAAAATCCAGATCGTTCGACTCATTCAAGGGTATAGAGCAGCTGTATTGAATGATCGGGAAGGGAACCTGAAATAAAACTGTGCAACAAAACTAAAAGTTTGAAATACATGAGTAAAAATCAAGGACTTTTAAGGACTTATTGTAAAATTCCAGCACTTTCAAAGGCCCTTTAAAAGCCAAATAAAAACCAACCACTTTTCAAGAACTTTCAAGGACTGCGGGAACCCTGTTCAATTATCAGATACTATATGTAAATATAGGTATTTATCAGATACTATATGTAAATATAGGTATATACAATTTTCTCCAGATATACAGACATTCATTCAAATTCTCAGGGTCATTCCAAATACTTCAAGCTCTGTTCACTTAGAAAGGTCAAGGTTAAAAACCATTGTTCAAGTCATAACTTTATATTTAAAACATCTAAAATTGTTCACATTAGAAGAATCAAACAAATATGAGGCATAAATAAGTGAGTGTATTTATTATAAGCAGAAGCTTCAGCTATAGAAAAATATCTGCTTCTGAACACAAACTACTAGATTCCAGGCATGTGCAAACAATTCACTTCTAAGTATAAAAATAAAGAACTGCATTTTTTCTCTAAAAGCGTACAACAATGATGGCAATATAAGTATGGCAAGTTTAATGCAGAGTCCATTAGAATATGCAATTACATGTCTGACATGCACTGAAATACATGTTTACTCCTCAAAATATTATCAGTATGTGAAATTACACATTGAGATTTTTAGCACTAAAATGTAAATTTTTTCTTCTTTCTAATGTATTAATTCTTATACATATTTTTAATTTTCACCTTTCCATATACTATTTTGTGAGTTTGCTAAAATTTGCATTGAAATGCTAATGAACTTCTCTGTTAAATTCTAGTGTTTCCAGGCAGTTACTTTCCTGTAGAATGCTGTGATAAATTTTTGTTATTAAATAATGCATATGCAATTTTATAGTGTTTATCAATAAAATTAGTGTATACTGTTTGTGAAACAGTAGAAATATATTTTAGTGCTAAATATAGTAAGAAAAAGTATTATCAAAAAATAAAATATATTTGCATTTGTGGATAAAATTTTCTGTTTGTAACACAGCATTAACATATCAAGGATATTAGCTGGTTTCAGATTCAGAGGCAAAAGAACTTTCGTTGGGATATACTGCTTTTCTTAAGTGACAGACCAGTCACTTAAGAAAAGCAGGGACATTATCTGTATACAAATGTTTTAATTATTATTATTTCTTAAATAAGTATTGCAGTTTCACAAAAAAGCAATTACAATGGCAGCATGATTCCAATATATAAATTAGTTAAAATTAAATGTTAATTGACTGTAAATTGTGTTCTTACAATGTTAGAAAAATATTTTTTAAATATTCGCATTTTCCTACATATTGAGTTAAATACATGAAATTAAACCATTTCAGGCACTTAATAGAACAAATGTTAGAGCCAAGACAGAAAACTTTTTATGTTGAATAGATTTAAAGAGCATAAGATGATTTGCTAAGATTTACAAGATAAAGAATACATTAGAAAGAAAAACTTTTGATACAAGATAGAATTAGGGAATACCAATAGTTCAATACTGATAGTTAAATGCAATTATGGAGTATGATGAATTCACAATTATACTACAAAGAAAAATAGTTTTGTCATGTAAATAAATTATTGAACAGAAAGGTGTAGTAATAAACTAACTTATTTTTACAAAGCCATGCTCTTTTAAACAAATGCTAGTTTGCTAATTGAAGTGATAAAATGAAGATAAATTGTGATGGTTTTAGTAAAATGCTATTAACTAGATTGCCACTGATTTAACAAGGAGTAAAATAGTATAAGGGACATGCAAATCATTTTTTCATTTACAGAGGATTATATAAAATAATATGTAGACATAGAATCACAAAATTGATTATTTATACCTTCTTCAAATTACATGTGATTAAAAAATTGAAAATTGAAAATATTAAAAATTTATCTGAAATAAAATTTCTTCATTAGTAATAGTATAAGCAGTTGACTAAAAGCATCGACTAGTTATGGAGGTAAAAAGTTGTATTATTTTCAGGATAAAAAGACAGAGCAACTACACCAGTATAGGCATGGCATCTGTCTTTACTATGGTAGTGTGAGTGCTATCTTTATTCTGAAGAAGCAGGGTGCTTTTTCTTTTAAAACCAGTTGATGCTCTTAATTAACTACTTATACTGTTACTAACAAAATAATTTAATTTCAGAATGATTTAGATAACAGTTTAAGCAAAATTTTATATTTAAAATTCACTTTGATTCAATGTTTATACTTCAACTCTGAATCAGATAAAAAATTTTTTTTTTTTAAGTGAATGTACAATATTTTCCAGAATAGTTTAAATAAAAAATGCTAAATTGTCACAGGCAATTTTTAAAAATTTTACTATCATATACAATTTACATTGTTGAATGTAGGTTGCACAATAAAATTACATTATCCTGCTACCTACATTTAATACTACTAAAGTGATTGATTGAACTAAATATAAATTTTAATATATTAATTTTTCACTGAAAGCAAATCAAAAGACTTTTGATGAAGGAATTTTAAATATTTGTAACTTAAGAAATATATCTTCGTATTTTAGTTACTGGATTAATAAAAGGATTGAATTTTTTTAAATATAATACTGTTCTAAATTCATATTTTATTTCTTTTGAAAAAAAAAAAAGAAAAAGGTAATTAAATCCTAACATCAATCAGCACTTGTAAAAAGATTGAACCCGAGTGTGATTTGAATTTTGACAGATTTGCAAGTCCCACCATTGTCAACTATCACTGAGCAGTTCATGGGAAAATAAATAAAAGTTCTGATTGTGTGTTTCCACATGCCTAGGGAAGACTCACAAGCACAAGTTAGACCACAGATGTTTTTGGAAGCTGTTTATTTCTAAAACCAGTTAGGAAGTAGGTGAGCATTTCACCCTTTCCCTTGACTTTGATGTAACCACGACACTCCAAGGGATAGCCATGATCTTTCAGGATCAGGTAAACATCGTGAGTGACCTTGAAACAAAATTAAACAAGAATAATGTTTCCTTGAAGCAAAAACAATTTTTATAAAAGTATGCTTTGAATTTTTAATATATGAAGGGAAGTCAAATAAAGGGATATATTTTAATCTCTTGGAACTGGAATGAAAAAATCTATATACATAACTCTCAGATATTCTTGGTAGTCCCAAAATGTGGTGTAATCTTATGTAGTAAAAGATGTTTGTCTGTCTTTCTGTGCATCTCTGTGTGTATGTTATCTCTAGGGGTAAATCAAAGTGTCAAACAGCAGTGAAATTTGCTAAAGAGGTATATCTGGTCTCTGAATGATGCACTTTGGTGAGATTTTTTCGAAAATGTGAATGACTTTTTTTGTTATTTTATGAAGCATACTTTTGAGCAATTATCACCTAAATGGTTCCTTAGTGATTGAAAATATTATCACAGAGTTTCCATCTTGACATTATCAGAAAGATCAAAGAGTGTTCTTTCTAATGATCTTTGAACCAAACCATAGGACAATTCCTTTATATTATTTACTTATTTTTAAATACATCAAAATATGCATCTTTTAGGTAATATTCTTATTTTGACATTTCCAAAAATGGAAGTTTAGCAAAATTCTACAGTTTGGTAAAAATATGGGTGCATATCTTCTCATTCTAATACAATTACTGTTTTTTAATTACTATATTTTTTATTTTGTGTGAATTTTCAAACAAAAGCATAAAAATTGAGTTTTTGATTCCACTGTCAAAGATCTTCATTCTTCAGTTTGCCAGTTGTTATGCAATGACCAGTGCAACTGACATCACAATCTGCCTGTTGCTATGGGAAGCAGTGACATATTTATCATAAAAGCATTACTGGGTGCTTGGGCATTCTGGGTAAACAAAGATAACATGGCAAGGGGGATTGGGGGGGGGGGGGGTACAGCCATGTCTTTTGAAACATTGAATGAATAAATTCAATAAAAAACCCAGCTTCAAACCCAGGGAAATACTAGGAACATTTCTAAGGATTAATATTTAGTTCCATACTTTAGTTATACTTTGTGCAGTATACAGTTGTGCTCATTATAGGCAGTAAGAGAGAAATATTAAATTTTAATTGGTAGTAAGCTGTGATATTTAGAAATATCCAAAACATATCCTTTGTATCGTGCAAACTGTTGGAGGAAAAAATTAATGACGTAAGTAATGCAGATATCCACAATAGACCCTTTAGTCATTTCTTCTATATAATATATATCTAAGTGGTGACAACAGGCTAAAATTTTGACAAATTTGTACGCCATGAAACTTTAAACAGTGCGCTTTTTAAAATATGATATCATTCATGGCACATTCACATTTTAATGTGAATGTGAGTAAGCACATACTCAGTAGAATAACGAATTAAGCTTCAATTCTTCCACAAGATTTAATTTTTAACATCCTCCTCTTTTACCCCCACAACTTTTATGAAAATGAAGTTTCATTTTGTGATCATTGTGCAGACATACACACACACACACACACACATATATATATATATATATATATATATATATAAAATAATAGTTTGAAAATCCAATGAAAGAATAGAGAGAAGTTTCAATTTAAAAAACCCCAACATTAAAAAATGCCTTACAAATAAAAGTAGCAAACCGAGAATCATCAATCAAGTGGAAAATAAAATGCAAACCTCTAGTCATCAAGCTGAAGACAAACAAAACACAAAATGGAAAGGAATCGATAATATAAAATTAAATAAAATCCAAGCATGAAAGACACGTGGACAAGCCCTAGGGATAATAATGAATTGTTAATTTCGATAAAACTCTTTATCAAGTATTTTATAAAAATGAACACAAAATGCATGTTTCTGATATCAGTGATAGAGTATATCTATAAACACTAATAACTTGGACAACATGCATAAAGATTGAAAAATAATAGGAAACAAGAATACCTGAAAAACACTGTATAAGTCTGATCCATTGGAGCCTTGAATAAAGAGACCAATGTTGTCAATTGCAAAAAATAAAAAGCTGAAAACTGCTGTTGTCAATCGTGAGAAAGAAATAACAGTAATGCAAAAAGGCGATAAAAGGTAATATTCAATAGTGAGAACATGTAAATACATGGTAAAGCATATTCAAGAGAAAGTGGATGTCTGGCTAATATAAGATACTAAGGAGAGAATTTAAGTATAATCAACCATTCCAAACTTTTTAACTATACCATGTACTAAACAGGCTGGATATTTATATAATTTGCTGAACTTGAAAAATAATTTTATCAAAATGAATAATTCTTAAACCTAGTGTTTCTTCACGTGTAAAGCTTTAATGCTTGGTATTTTTTGTATTCCTATTTTCGATTCCATACCATTGTATTTGTTGATTATCTTTAGCTTGATGACTAGTAATATGTGATGCTTGATGACTAGTAATATGATGGTTGTATTTATGTTTAATGCTTCTTTGTAATTTGTAAGCAATTTTTAAGTTAGTGTATTATGATTTACAACATCTCTACAATGTCATTGGATTTTCATTTTATATTTTATTATATACTAGCCGCCTTTGGCGACCAGCCTGTTCGCAACCCTTGAAAATGCTGATCGTGGCAAATTCCAACCGTGGCAAACTCGTTGGCGCGACCTACCATAAAGGTGTAAGGTAACTGGTTGGACGGCCAGGATGTGCCACCCAATTTAGACCGGAACCCAGTGGGGGAGGCATCCACAGGGAACGTACCCTCCTTCCCCTACCACCAACCTCTCGGAAAAACATACGTACCTATATGTTTAACGTGATCGTACTCCGCGTGAACATGGCTGCAGTTTTGGCAGTGGCGGGAATCGAACCCGGGCCTACCGAGTGAAATTCCCGCGCGCTAACCACTGGGGTACTTCGCCCTCCGCGACATTTTCCATAACTTTCTTTTTATTCACCGAATTTAGACCGGAACCCAGTGGGAGAGGCAGCCACGGGGACCGTACCCTCCTTCCCCAACCACCAACCTCTCGGAAGGACTTACAGACCCACATGTTTACTCCGCGTGAACACGGCGGCAATTTTGGAAATCGAACCCGGGCCTGCCGCGTGCAATTCCCGCACGCTAACCACTGGGCTACTTCGCCCTCCGCGACAATCTCCATAACTTTCTTTTTATTCACCCAATTTAGACCGTACCCTCCTTCCCCTACCACCAACCTCTCGGAAGGACTCACGAACCCACATGTTTAACGTGATCGTACTCTGCGTGAACGTAGCGTAAGTTTTGGCAGTGGCGGGAATCGAACCCGGGCCTACTGAGTGAAATTCCCGCGCGCTAACCACTGGGCTGCCGCGCCCTCCGCGACAATCTCCATAACTTTCTATATATTCACCCAATTTAGACGGGAACCCAGTGGGGGAGGCATCCACAGGGGCCGTATCCTCCTTCCCCTACCACCAACCTCTCGGAAGAACTTACGGACCCACATATTTAACGTGATCGTATTCCACGTAAACACGGCGGCAGTTTTGGCAGTGGCGGGAATCGAACCCGGGCCTACCGCTAACTTCCCGCGTGCTAATTTGCAATTTAAAATGACCATATGCTTAATTCCGTCATCCTCATTCCATTGTTTCATTGTTCCATCATTTAAAATATTCATAAAATTAAAATATCCATTTAAAAAAATCCAAAAGTTAAACTATACATTTAAAAAATCCATATCGTTCCATCATTTAAAATATAAATATAATAATTTATATGGAGTACAGGAGCTCTATTCAGAACCGTGACGTCACCTCCACCTTGACGTCCCCACCCACCACCTTCCCTCCTTCTGCGGGGGAGAAACTCCGGTTAAGAAGCGCATGCCGAGCGGAACGCTGAGAAATTGAAATTCGGAAACTTTTAAAATCCCGATCCTGTGGGCAATACGGAATATTTCCTGACCAGATTGGACTTGTAAGAATGCCAGATGTTTGACCTTTCTAAAAATGTAAATTATGAGTCGAAATTATGAGTACTTTTTACTATGCGAGAATTTAAAAACCAAAAATCGTTTTTTTGAGCCAAAAGTGACTTTTGTTTTAAAATCATAAAAAAATATTAGAATTTGTCCCTGAGATTTGAAATTGATATATTTTTACTCGAAATTCTCTGCTCTTTCCGATGGTGTGATTTGTTTTTTTCTACAATGTCTGGATCGTGGAGAAAAAAGAGCAAAAAGGTCAAAAAACGGTCGAAATCGCATAAAACATTAAATAACAAAAAAAATAATTAAAATTTTAAAAATCGGTTTTCACGTGTCCCCTTCCCACCCCCCAGGGTCTCCGATTGCCAAATTTCATAGCTCTCCGACGCGCGGTCGCTGAACGTATAGTGTATAAGACAGACAGACAGACAGACAGACAGACAGACAGACGCACAGACAGACATTGCCTTTTATTATTTAAGATATATGAATATATACAGATACACACACACAGACAAACATACCTCTAAAAGTGTTTGAAACATATTTACAGTATCTTAAACTGGAAGTGTATCTCCATGGAAATAAAACTCTCTTTAAAGTATGAGATCATAAAAATGAAAGTTGATACTCATGAAGTTAATGAAGGAATTTTACTTGTATTAAGAATATTTTTCGATGATATAGTACTTTGAAAAGTATTTTAATGAAACAATGATTAAAATATGCAGGTACCTGAATTTTTCCAAGCTCTCCAGTGCTATCCATTCTGCTTGCAACATTGACAGCATTTCCCCATATGTCGTACTGAGGTTTCTTAGCACCAATTACACCTGCCACAACAGGACCTACATTTAAACCTGAAAATTATAGAGCAAGTTTTAACACTAGAAAATATTTTTTGGAAATAATAGTGACAGGATAGTTATCTACCCTTTATTTCTTAAAGAACAGCAGTTTAAAGTGTGTTACATGGAGTCCTGTGATCCCAGACTCAGTAAGCATATGTTGAGAAATACTGATTTTTAGATTTCGTAATTCAAATATATGCTTATTGTACATACAATAATTTGTAGACTTCTTATTAGCAATACTTTATATGTAAAATATATTTTTAGGCAAACAATATTTTTAAGTGAAACTTTTGTTGACACCTGCAACACTCTTCATGGAGATGAACATATAACACGGAAGTTACATTATCCACAACCAACATTAAATATCTGATTAAATATGTTTCACTGTTGTATTGTATAAAGAATAAGCATAACTGTTGTTAAAAATAAAGATGGACATGAAGATCATGGAGATGAACATATGACACAGAAGTTACTTTATCCACATCAACATTAAATATCTGACTGAATATGTTTCACTGTTGTATTGAATAAAGAATAAGCGTAACTGTTGTTAAAAATAAAGATGGACATGGAGATCATGGAGATGAACATATGACACAGAAGTTACTTTATCCACATCAACATTAAATATTTGACTGAATATGTTTCACTGTTGTATTGAATAAAGAATAAGCATAACTGTTGTTAAAAAGTTATACAGCATTCAATATTCAACCCCACTATCAAAATATATGAAACAGAAGCCTAACTTGATTGTATTATGCTGAGTATAATTTACTTCAGAATTCCAATTGTGACTTTGAACAGATTCTTGAAATGTGACTCTATAAACTACACTTGTATTTATTTATAGTTTCTATACAATGTAAAGAACCAGTTGCTAAAAATGATATGCTAATGCAATGGTGAAGCATGAAGGAAATCTGGGGAGAGAGTATCTACCCAAACAACTCACTACCAAGTTACTTTCTTTCCAATTGTCTACCACACTTGGTAGAAGGTTGTTTAAATAGACACTGTCTTCTGAAATTCCCCTCATGCTTTGCTATTGCACTAATGCACAAACTATTTTTAATTTAATTAGATTGCAATGTATACTAGGTGTAGAGGCTCTCTCAAAAACACAAATTCTGCAATATTCAAATCAAATGACTTAGTTCAATACAGCACTGAAAACTTTGTAAATACAATATAAATACAAAAATAAACTAGTCTATTAGCTTCAAAGGCAAATAACAGCCTTTTTCTTCAGGACTAACAAGAAGTTCAACCTTACTCAAATCAGGTCGGCAACTGAGGATGGCATAGGTGGTTGAAGGCAGGAATAAACCAAAACGACAGGTAGGAAATAAAGAACGGACAAAATCAGAGAGAAAAGAAAAAAGAAAATAAAGTAGTAAGAAAATGGATAGCAGAATGAATAGAAACAACAGAATAGAGAGAAAACCAACAAAAACCAGTAATGAAAGAAACCTGAGATGTTTAAACCAGCTTTAAAAAATAAGTAATGACAGTTAACCAATTATAACAAACAGGCAAGATGAAATTCACATATGAAGGAACTAGTTTCAAAGACCATATGAGCTAACTTTATCAAAAAGTAGCTAAAAGATAAAAAAAAAAAGGGAAGACAAAAATGCAAAACATTATATTAGAGATTTCCAAGTGGAAAAGAAGAAGGAACAATTATTGTTAACAAGTGAGTTAGGTTGAGAAACAATACAGAAACTTTCAAGAAAGTCTGATTCAAAAATAGAATGAGGAGAAAAATTTATCCTGGCTTCTAAAAAATTGATAGCATGATTAGAGTCTCAACACTTTTCTTACCTTCAGCCATGACTTTTCCCCTACCTTCAGCAATGAGTGCTTCCCTTAATTGCTGACCTGATTTAAATAAGTGGAGTTACAATGCTTCTTGTCAGTCTTGAGGAAGAAGGATATTATTTGCCTTTGAAACTAGGAGACCAGTTTGTGTTTGCATTTATGATGTTTTTATTATTGTGTTATTATTGCAGCAGATTCTGAGTGATTATTTGATGACTCAGTTTAGGAAGAGACATCAGCGCACATATAAGTTGAATTTTGCAATAAAAAGACTGATTTCACTGTGTTTACTAATTATTATAGTTAAAATAAAATTATACTAAAAAGTCTTAGGTTCAATCAAAATCATAAAAATTACAATACAATTTCAGTGATAAAACACAAAGAAGTTTCACTTTGAACATGTGTGCTTAGTACACACCGATTCTTTTAGATGAATGGTATTGTTATTGTAACACACATGGTCTGATACTGTGTTACGTTTAAGTTCCTCAGGGGAAAGATAAAAATTTCAATTTAAGATAGGGTTGCCAATTTTGCCTAAGGACATCCAAGGAGACCAAACAACTAAGAAAAAATATATGTAAATAAAATTAAAAATCTATCTGTTGGTATGTATGTGTGTTTATCTCATCATCAAGGGAGAATGGTTTCAACAAATTTCACGAAATTTTGTGGGTAGCTTTGGAATAGGTTTACTTAAAATTTAGAACATGTTTCAAATTTCTAGGACCAGAGGTTGTCGAGATATTAATTAAAAAGATACAATTAAACCTTCAATAAAGATAGCATCATGTAGACAATATCATTTTCTGCCAATTTATTTGAAAAAATTATATTATGTCACTTAGCAATGGAATTAAATCCAATGTGTTCTTATGACAGACAATTTTTATTAAATCTTTTCTGATTTAAATAAAAAAGAATTGTATTATATAAAATAAATTTTATCAAAATTGTATTTTTGACTGGATTATATCAATTACAGCCTTTGGGTTTAAAGATTATGGGGATTATTGATATTTTCAATTTCTTACATCATTTTTAATTTTGGCAAAATTTTTCAAACTTATATACTGTAGTATGAGTATATATCTTCTAATACACTGGTCAAATCTATGAAAATATTAGTACAATATTATACAATTTTAGCAATTTCATTTTACTATATATTGATTTAATTTCATATTTTTTGTAAATGTGTTTACAAACGAGACCAGAATGTTTTATTCTTTAGATCTACCTGTAAAGACTATTTTGTATAGCAAGAAGAGATTCTTGAACTTCTTTTTAGGAGCATTAATTTAAATATCTTAATAGGAGGTTTTGAATAACAATGTGATTTCAAATATTATAGGAATTTGCATATGATTGTGAATTTTAAGTTTCTTTATATTGTATATTTCGTACAAAGAATGGTATACTACTAGTAAATAAATAAAATACACTTTATTAACTTGAATTTATACTCCTCCTGACTACATATATATATATATATATATATATATATATATATATATATATATATATATATATATATATATATATATATATTATATTTCTCCTGGCATGAATTTTGCTATTTCTAAAAGCTTTTTATTTTAATTTATAAATTTGTAAAATCTTTAAATGCTCATATCTGAATTGTAAAAAAGCTGCAGTTTGGTTTTTACCAGTTCAAAAGTTAATTTGTTTCTCAAAGTCGTCAAAATGCTTTCTAGGAAACTACTATTTTCACCAAGGAGGCTTTGAAGTAAAGGAGATGGAATGCGAGGAAAATCTTGAAACTTGACAGCCAATGAATTGGGATCAGAAAACATTTGTTTTTCCTTTTCTGATTAATGCATGACGTACTGAATTTCTACTTACCATGTGTGTGGCCATGTTTGTGAGATCAAAATTGCTGTATTCTGGTAGACTCCTGGTCAAACTGAGAGGGTTGGCAACCCCTATTTAAGAGAATATTTTCCCTTCAGTTGCTTGCTTCATTTTTTCCACTTTAACCTATGAAAATAGTTACTTACTTCTATTTTGTTAATTTTTTAGGATTTTTACCTGCTATAGTTTGCAAGTATAGACTATGTTTTTTAAGCAATTGGTTAAATAATTAATAGTGATTTTAATATTTATTGAAAAGTAATGCATACAATTTACAAAAGTATTAGAAATACTTCTATATATATTTTTTAATTTTTGAAACATCCATAAACCTTCCTATTTCCAGCATGTATATTCAGCAAAAAACAGAGGAAAAAAATTCTAAAAACTGAATGAGCTAGAGTTTAGAGACTATTTTCCATAAGTTAACATGGGAAAAAGTGAAACAAGAGGATGGAGGAAAAATATCTTCTTAAGCAACATAGTCGAGGAAATGTTTAATACAGAATAATCTTATATTAAATTTGCTTTCAGATTATTAGATGCTAGTACTTTTAAATTTATTATTTTGATATAATACAGTCAAAATATAATAATTTAAACATATATATATTTATAAAATATCTATTTTTTAAATTTCAATGTGGTACAGATAAATTACTAGATTCCTAATGTACAGATACAATGTCTAAAAATAGTATTGTGAACATTGCAGCTGTGAAGTGACAAAATCTAAATAAATACAAATTTCTTAAATAAATTTCCTATATAATTTCATACATTCTGAAAATAAAATAAAAACAAAATGAAAATATTCCTAAATTACAGAACATCAGCTTACCTACTCTGATTTTGAAATTGTTAAAAGAATGAACATTCACATAGTCCAGTTGGTCTTTTAATCGTAGAGCAAAATCTGCCATTCTTGTAACATGACTATGGTTCGTCAAATCCACAGTTGCAGCAGTTAGGCCAGAGGCTGCCATGTAAGTATAACCAGTAGTCTTAATTTTTTCAACACAGTTAAACAGATCATCAGCTAAAATCTGAAATTGAAATTACATGCAAAAAATTATGCTTGTATGTACACAAACATAAAATGAACATGTATATGTACCAGACAAAGTTGATAGTGGGAAATTTATAGATTTTAGAAAATTTATAGAAGTAAATTGCAATTAAAAGTTAAGTCCCAAGCATGTATGTATCTATATTTAATTCTAGCTACCTCTTCTTAGAATATTCCCTATACAGGTGACAAAAGAAGCAAAATGTTCTCAAGTTTTAGTTGAGATTTTTTAGAGGTTTTTTTAAGACAGGAAAAAGTACAAGTGCAAAATAAAAGTAATTACTCTTTATTGAAGCTATAGACATAGCAACTCATAATTTTGCTTAGGCTACATACCATATAAGCTGTTCATTCAAGGGGTGGGACAGTCCAGTGATTAGCACGGTGGGATTGCACTCAGACAACTCAAGTTTGATTTTTGGCTCTGCCCAAACTGTCCCTGTGTTTACGCAGAGTATAGGCACGTTAAGTAGAGATCATAAGTCTTTCAGAGAGGATGATGAGAGGTAAAGGAAGGTATGTTCTCTGTGGATGCCATCCCCACTGGGTTCCAGTCTAAATTGGAATGTACTTCCCGGCCATACAAACAGGTATCTTACACCTTTGGGTGGCCGGCTGTCCAAACGGTTGCTCGAGTCCTTAGGATGAGTCGGACAGTCTGGGTCTTCAACACCTTTGGGTGGGTCGAACGGTCTGGGTTGAAGAAGAAGGAGCTGTTTATTCACTTTTTATCATAACAGACCCAGAAATAGTTTTTCAGTTGCTTTACAAAGTAGTTGATTACATGATATGCGATATACTTTTTTAGAGTGTGAGTGTCTCACAGACCATGAAAGTAAACATACAGATTGGAGGTTTGTTTTGTTTCCTTTGTGATATATAGTGCTTTGATGAAATTTAAAGGTTTTACACAAGCACAGAAAGGTTTTCTGGTTCCAGGATAAAATTTCGGATTGTCTGAGTTTTAAAGTTCAGGGAAGGATGGGTACTAGATTATGGAAAGTAATGTCCATTTTAATAGTGTTTTACTGATTTATTTCTTTGGTGAAATTTCTTACGATGTTTTGATAATTAGACAGAAGTCAAAATGTGCAGTTCTTGCTTTTACTTGTATCTAATTAATTTTTGATGGTGATTTACCAATTGCACAGTCAATTGATCAGATCTCATATTTAGTGAAATGAATACCTAGTTAGTTGAGCAAAATTTTACCATTTAGTGAGCAAAATTTCAAAAACTACAATAATGTATCAGGTTGTCTATGCAGCTTGCTGCATAGATGCAAAATGTAGCTAGTTTTTTAATAGAAAATAAATAACTGAAAATTGTAATACATTATGCTTATTACAATGCTAATAATAAATCAAAATATGCACTAACTAAAGCTTTCAAAAAACTAATTCAAATATGCTTAGTCAGTTTAAACGTCATTTGGCTACAATAAAATATATTTCATTTATTTCTTATATCTGTTTTTGTTTTCTTTAAAATATATATAAAAGACTAGCAGGGTACTTGACATTGCTTGGGCTTTAGATTATATACAAATTCAGAAAGGACTTGAAATCATGCTTTTATTTAAAAATATTTTTAGAATTTTTTCCAGGTTTAAACCTGTCAGAATTTTTGCGGCATATGAACCATGCTAAAAGATAATTCAACAGCCTATACTAAAAAAAAAATCTCTATAAAAAATTGTCCACTCATATGATTAAATTATAGCAAATATAGAAATTAACTAGCAGCATACCCGTTTTTCATACGTAGTATATAAAGAAACTTAAAATTCACAATCATGTGCAAATTCCTATAATACACTAAATGACATTTTAATCCAAATATTCTGTTAAAATATTTAATATAATGCTCCTAAAAAGAAGTTTTAAGAAGCTCTGTTCTTGCTATACAAAATTATTTTCATGTACAGATCTGAAGAATAAAACATCCTGGCTCCTTATGTAAGCAAATTAAAAAAAAAAAATAAAGAATTGAATCAATATATGCAAAATAAAAGTATTAAAATTGCATGGGACCCATACTAATTATATATGCGACTATTAGAAGATATAATCTGTATTAGTAGATTACATGTATAAATTGAAAATATCAATAAATCCGTAATCTTTAAACCTGAAGGCAGTAATTTATTTCAATATATGTCAAAATAAAAGTGCTAAAATTATATGGGAAGATATACCCGTACTACTTATAATGTCGTATATTAGAAGATATGTCTGATTTTTAGTAGAACATTACCCGTATTACGATATGAGTCTTAAATATCTTTGCCAAAATACAACAGATGACATAATAAATTGAAAATATCAATAATCCCCTTAATCTTCATACCAGAAGGCTGTTCTTGATTCCAATATATGCCAATATACCTATACTACTTATATTCTTGTAAATTAGAAGATATACCTATGCATTCCTAGAAGATTACTTGTACAACGTACAATATGTGTGTTTCAGCAACTTTTGCCACAATAAAACAATGGCGTAATAACTTGAAAATATCGATAATCTCTGAATCAATAATTCCGGAAAATATCAATAATAATGTTTAAACCTGAAGACAGTAATTGATATTATCCAGTCAAAAATGCAATGGCAATGAAATTTATTTTTTATACATATCTTCATTATTCAAATCGGAGAAGATTTAATAACAATCGTGTGCCGTATAAACACATGGGATTTAAATCCGTTGCTAAGCGACATGATACCATTTGCTTCAAATAAATTGGTGAGAAAAATATCTCTGAATAATGCTATCTGTATGGAAGGTTTGGCAACATTTTTGTTAATTTAGCGGAATTTTAAAAAATCATCAAATTTATCACCGAGTGGGCCTGTAGAACTGACAGTCCCACTTGGTGACAAATTGATGAAATATCATCATAATACTATCCCCTAACAAAACACAATTTCATTTATTTAGCGCAATTTCATCAATTTCAAGATATTTTTATGGATTTACAAACATTTTTATCAATTTGTTGACATTTTAAAAATGTGTTAAATAGTAGGACGGTTGGTCTGACAGATAAATGCTAACAAAACATCATTTCAGTACTCTCATCTAACAAAACAAAATTAATTTCGCTGATTTGCATCGTTTTTTTCAATTTGGCGACGTTTCCGTCAATTTGACAAAGTTTAAGAAAAGTTGCCAAATTAGCGATATCCCACCAAATTCTTAAATTCTGAATTTGCAGATCTGAATGAAACATCCTGATCCCGTTTATATATACTAAATGAAAACACCACAATTGTATTAGAAGATATATCCGTTCTACTCTTTTTTCTGTTTCAACAATCGGCTAAATGAATTTATTGGCTAAGCACAATATATGAGTTTAGTAGCTAAACACAATATATAAGCTTGAAAAACTCTTTTCAAAAATAAATGAAAGTGATGTACGCAGTCCGCAATTAATATAATTAAAAGAAAAATCAAACCATTCATTTATAAGATATACTTTTTATATCCATTTATACATTATTCAAATCGAAAAAATAATAATAAACATTAACAAACACATTTAATTTAATTCCGTTGCCGAGCAACATAATATATCCTCATAAAATGTTAAAATTAATTAACCATTTTGATTTCTTAATACTTTTCACCATTGAGTAAAAGTTTGTGAGAAATAAACCATGGTGATAGAACTTCCATTTAAATTCATGTTTTCAAACAATTCATGATTTCAAAAAGTGACTATTTAGCGCAAAAATCTGCCACCAAACTCAGAGATAAAAGTTTAAATTCACTTTCACGTATGAAACAAACGATTTTCAACCTTTTCGGTTGGAGGAACCAGGGAGTTAGAGAGTAGAACTCCTAGGAAAAAGTTTCATTTTTCATTAATATCTCAACAACCCCTGGTCTTAGAAACTCAAAGCTTGTACTAAATTTAAGAGGGCCTATTTGAGTCCTACCCACAAAATTTTATTAAATTCAGTTCAGCCGTTCTCCCATGATGATGAGACAAATAAAAGTTTCATTTTTTACTAATATCTCGAGAACCACTGGTCATAGAAACTCGAAACATGGACTAAATTTTAAGTGGGGCTATTTCAGGGCTACCCACAAAATTTCATCAAATTCAGTTCAGCAGTTCTTCTGTGATGATGGGACAAACAGACAGATTTTCAATTTTATTTATATAGATTTAAACTAGTAAAGATAAAACATTTGAAGTAAGAATGGGAGAACAGGGAACTTTTAAAATGAGTAAATATGCATTGTACAACAAGCATTTCTTTATCATATTTTTCATTAAGAAATACAATTGAATTTGAGCTTTACTTCATCAAAATCGGCAATAATTTCATTCAGTAAACGTAGGCACTCCACTCCTTCATTGTTAGCCTCTAGTTCCATATAAAACTCACTAAAATTTGGAATGGATGCAAACATTATACAAACACTTTCACACTGTTCATGGTACAAGTCCTAAAAAGAAAAAGTGCAAAATATATTATAATTTATTGAAAAAAGAAACACAAGCAAAGAGCATATTAGTAATTTAAAATCATAAGATGTTTAAATATTTCATAAGAGTAGGAATGTAGACTTAAAAATATGAACAGGTGGTTAGTTTATTATAAAAGAATATATATTAATAATTAAAAACTTCTGAAATTCAATAATATGATCTTTTGAATTGTATTTGCATATTAGACAAAGCTCATTCAACATTGGAATTCATTTGGAGTATAAAATTGAATTTTAAAATAATTAAGTAAAAGTGTTTATTGTGCATTAACATTAATTATCCACAACTGAAATGCAACTAAATTCGGATATTCCATATTTTGCATGCTGGATATTTCATATCTCACATGCTGGATATTCCATATTTCACATGCTGGATATTCCGTAAATGTGTCTTCAACTAAAATGTAGCATGAAAACTGAATATTCCATTAAATGTGACATTGCATATTCTATAAATGAGTAAACTATTAAAATTAGAAAATATAAATTCAACAAACAAAATTAAAAAAGCTTTAATGTTTTCAGGCTAAAATAATATATATATATGTAGCGCTGTCACCTGTATTTGAAATACATATATATATATATATATATATATATATATATATATATATATATATATATATATTTATATTTATATATATATATATTTATATATATATATATATATTTATATATATATATTTATATATATATTTATATATATTTATATATATTTATATATATTTATATATATATATATTTATATATATATATATATATATATATATATATATATATATATATATATATATATATAAGAAGATCAAAAAAGATCGAGATGTGAAATAAGTGCCAACAGGGAAATAACAAATGGCCAAGGGGGATTGTGACCCCTTGTTCCCGTTTATAGCCAGCTATTACTCCTGAGGAAACACTCACGGAACCGTTACGTGCCTGTGGCCATATTTCCCTGGAACGCCACAGCAAAAGACGTATGCCAGAAGTGAATGCAAGGACTGAGTGGAGAAAAATAATTTGGATTGAGACAGGTTAAAATAAGAAGTTAACCCGAATGACAGATCATTCTTCAATTCAAATATATAAAGCGCCGAATCATTCGATGCGTTGCCATTATATTATATAAAATAGGTGTTGCCAATATCACTATCAAATGCATTAATTTCCTTGCAGTGCACAGCATTATAGTGGTGTTTGAGGTATCCCAGTGGATAGTGCTGTTTCAAAGCTTCCTTTATGAATTTTTTATCACTTTTGATACGATCATCCCTATAAGTATGCAATCTTGAGTTTCGTAGAAAATGATTTCTAACGATATTGCGAAAAATATTGGCGCTCAAGTTCGATTTCCAATCGATGATGTAATTAATATTTATATCAAAATATTTTCTTTTATCATATAGCTTTGTATATATCTTTTCATTTTCAGTGAAATTGATACATAGGTCAAGATAACTAATCTCGTTATCGTGAATCTTTTTTGTTTCCGTTAATTCCAGACTTGATGGATAGAAACTGAAATCAAAATCAGAGGTGTTTTTAATACATCCTAAAAGAATGTCATCCATAAATCTGAAATAAGGTATTTCATTTAGAATAAAAGTACCTTCTTATATATATATATATATATATATATATATATATTTATATATATATATTTATATATATTTATATATATATATATATATATATATATATATATATATATATATATATACACAACATATAGATTCATTCTGACTTGCTTTAGAATAAAAATAGGCTCATATTTTATTTCAAAAAAATATTAAAGTGGTGTTTATGCACACATAACCTCTGAAAGGGTTACATAATAAGATCTATTACTAAAAGTACTTGGTGACGAATACAGTTTATAAAAACAAACCTCATTTTTTCTATCACCCGTTAAAAAGTATTCTGCTACATGGGCAGGGAGAATGTTGGCCAACAGTTTCCTATTATAAGCTTGGAGGTGCTCCATGTCTTCTTTTTCTTCAAGTGCTTGAAGTTTCCATAAGAAATCCAGTCGGGAAGTTGCTTCTGCCTGATGTCCATGAACAACAAGGGATACAACAAAAAGGAGCAACAGAATGGTCAATGAGTACTTCGATGGCACACCACTTCCATCAGGGCTAAAAAAAGTATGTTGCAAGTTTAAAACTCTAAAATTAAACTGATGATATGTATGACATTTCTAGCGTCAAATGTTTCTTCCTCTTTGATAATTACAAGACGTTAACTATCAGCTAATGATTTGAAGTACCTTTGATCGCCAATTTGGAAATAATTTTGATTACAAAAATGAAACAGCAGATTTTCATAAAATTTAAAAAATATTCGAATGCAGGTTAACATTATTTTGAAACACATGAAGATATCACCTTGATTCAGCCATATTAGTTTTCCCATGCACAATTGTAAAAGAAAGCATTATATAGTTAGTTAACACAGATACATTTGGGAAAGAATGACATTTCATCTAAGGCAAGCTACACATTGGAGATTTAGGATGCACTGTGTGTCGTGCATTGCATATCGTGTTTCTCAAATATGCACTAGAAACCGGATTTTCTCATGGCTTTTTGTATTTCTAGTGCAGTGTATATTTATGCATCTTTAATATGTGAACAGTAGGTAGAAATCATTGTTCAAAAGGAACTGCATTGTGCATAATGCATTCTCAATGTTTGGCCTGTCTAAGATTAAGGCCTATAAAGGAATTAGGAGATATAATCAGCACTGCTCATGATTTAAAATATGTGCAAATGCAAATAGCATTCTAAATTATATTATTTATTAAAAAATTCTATAAAAATATTCAATTTAATTTTGTTATAAAAATTAAGAAGTATAAGAAAATCTGTTGTTCTAACTATACAAAATTTCCTTCTCCCACAAATTAATAGTGGCAAAAGATATCATTATAACATTTTTATCTCATTGTAACAATCAGTTAAAAAACACAGAAAATCATTAATTATTAAAAAGAAATATACTAAAAAATGCAATAGGAGAGACATGTAATACTCTAAAAGAATAGATGTTAGACATGCAGTACATATCATTACAAGATAAACATGCATCAGTCAAATGTTTCAACAGAAATTTAAGATAGATAGTAGATGTGATACACAATTGGAAATATAATGTGTTGTATAGCCTCACCTGTGTATCGTGTCAAATAGATCAAATAATTCAACATGAGTTAAAAGGATAAGGGAGCAGAAGACAAATGATGCCAGCAACAAGGTTAGAAGCTTTTGAACAGTGGTCAAGACAAGAAAGGCTGCACAAGACAACATGACCAGCATCATGCAAAATGTTATGTTCTACATAGAGAAAAAAAATGAAACATATTTTTTTCTATACAGAAACTTAGACAATAGATTTATTACACAGTTTTACCCCACATACACACTTTAAACATAAGCAAAATAATATCTAAATATTCAATTTTAATTAAAAAGAAACAAAATGAAGACATGGGCCAGTATTAAGGAAAAAAGTTTTAATATCCAGTTTTAATATACATAAAGCACTCTACTTCTGTAGGATATTTAGTTCTAATAAGTTGAATAGTTTTGGAGTTAATAGGAAATACTGCAAAGCAGTTGCATTAAAATATAATCATAGAGCAGTTACTTTATAAAGTAATTACATCAATTTTCTAGATGCCTGACACATGGGCAGAATGCTAAAATAATGTTTTTATGTAATTTGCAACATCAGAAATACACAAAATAATACATTTATTTAGCGAGGAAAGTAATTAAATACAAATATCTTTTTTCTGGTAAATGTGTACAATTTTGCCCACATATTGAGAAGCTGTGGGATATTCTAGATCCAAAACTGGGCTACCTTACCTCACCTAACAGAATATAATTGAAAATAATTGTTTACCTAGTGTTGTTGACCCAGAAAAGTGTCGAAAACCCTAGACCGTCCGACTTATTCTAAGACATGAGCAGCAGTTTGGCTGGTACGCGTTTACCTAGTGTTGTTGAGATCCAGACTGCCAAACCAACCAGAAAGGTGTAAGGTAACAGTTTGGATGGCCGGAGCCACTCAATTTAGACCGAAACCCAGTGGGGGAGGCATCCACAGGGACAGTACCCTACTTCCCCTACCACAAACCTCTCGGAAGGACTTACAGACCCACATGTTTAACGTGATCGTACTCCACGTGAACACTGCAACAGTTTTGGCAGCAGAGGGAATCGAACGCAGGCCTACTGAGTGCAATTCCCACCCGCTAACCACTGGGCTACCGTGCCCCCCAATTATATTCTTATAACTTCAAACTTTGATACTGCAATTACTTTTATTTAGCCCTTTGTTAGAGGGTGTGGGTGGGGTGAGATAGACCAGTTTTGAATCCAGAATATGCCACTGGTGAGTATATATGCAGTGTCATGCATGTCTTTCTTTTGCAGTACATTATTCGATTATTAATCAACAAATTATTAATAACATATATTAAATAGATAGAAACTATGTAAATACAAGCAAATACCACCAAGGTCATTTTAAAAACAAAAATTATCAATGTAAAAAAAAGGAGATTAACAGTGCATTAAAGAAGAAGAAAAATTTTTATGTCTAGGCTCTGAATAATTAATTTGAAAGCAATTATTAGAAAGAAGCATTACATTAAATCATTACATTACTTTACAACACATATATTTAGATGTAAACTCATGCATGTTTATGATATTAGTATTTAAAAATGCTTTGTAGGACATTTTAAGAATTAATTAGAACTAAAATAATAAAATAATAAAAAAAATATCCCCCTATGTGGGCTTTAATTACAATGGCAAAGTATCCAAATTAACATAATAGGCATTACACAAACTAAGAATACATTCACTAACATCACATAATACATGAGAGGTTTCCCTTCATATTACTACCGAAGTGTTACCTTTACTGAGGTATTTTTCAGTGATTACATAATGCATGTATTAAAAACGGTATCTCTTGTTGAAGGCAAGTTCCAAGCACAGCTTCCTTAATACCATATCAAATTTGATTGCATACCAAAGTTTTGCCGACATAGAAAACTCAATTGATTTGAATAAAATTTTGCACATAGTTAGAACAAGTCCAAATTTTAAATTTCAATTCATGCACTGAGATATCTAAGGCCAAAGGTTGGATAAAATTAAGGCTATGGAAAAAATATATATTTAAAGAGAAATTGTGCATCTAACAGACTTTTCTATTTGTTTTGAATAACTAGTACAACTGTACAAGCTACTAGGCTGATTTGTACATTAATTATTTAATACTTTGAGTATTTTACTACTTTCATGAAATAAATAGCTGTTATTATACAAACTCTGCCTTGATTATATTTTGTGTCACAAGAGACAGCCTAGTTATAGCTATTGGCTACAAACATTACGAAATGTATGAACAAATAAAATAATTTATGACCGACCCCCATCTTAAATAATAAAAGGCAATGTCTGCCTGTGTGTCTTATACACTATACGTTCAGCGACCGCGTGTCAGAGAGCTACGAAATTTGGCAAGCGGAGACCCAGGGGGGGGAGGGGGGGGGGGGACACATGTGAAAACCGATTTTTAAAATTTGAATTATTTAATTATTTTCTTAGTTATTTAATGTTTTATGCAACTTCGACCGTTTTTTGCTCTTTCTGCCCTTTTTCCTCCACGATCCAGACGTCGTAGAAAAAAACAAATCACGCCACCGGAAAGAGCAGACAATTGCGAGTAAAAATATAACAATTTCAAATTTCAATTTCGATTTCTAATATTTTTTAAAGATTTTAAAACAAAAGTCACTTTTGGCCCAAAAAAACGATTTTGGGTTTTTAAATTCTCGCATAGTAAAAAGTACTCATAATTTCGACTAATAATTTACATTTTTAGAAAGGTTAAAGATCTGGCATTCTTACAAGTCCAATCTGGTCAAGAAATAATTATAAATATCCACAAGATTGTGATTTTAATGACCCAAGGATTTTAAAATTCTCGGTAAACCGCGTTTTCACCCGTTGAAGTTTTTCCCAATTCATCTCCATGGAGAGTCTCCATGGAGACCGCCCTTCCGGTTTTAAATGAATTAAGATATGTGTTGTATACAGTGGGTGAAATGATTATCTTTATATGATATTTTAAATAATTTAAATGATTGAATTATGGTGGATTGAATTGTGGTGATGTATTTGAAATTATTATATTTATGTATTTGTGGAACAATATGGATGATTAATGGAAAGTTTTAATTTATGGATATTTTAAATGATGGAACGATGGATATTTTAAATTTATGGATAAATAATAATGATAAATAATAATAATATGGATAAATAATAATAATAATAATATGTATAAATAATAATTTTAAATGGAACAATGGAATGAGGATGCTGGAATTAAGAGCTTAGCATATGGTCATTATAAAATTTAAATTAGCGTGCGGGAAGTTAGCGCACGGGAATTGCACTCGATAGGCCCAGGTTCGATTCCCGCCACTGCCTAAACTGCCTCCGTGTTCAGGCAGTGTACGATCACATTAACCCTTTTGCGACGATCGGCACGCCCACGTGCCAGCTGCGAACTTGCATTCAAGGATGAACGGCACGCACTCGGGCCGGAGGAAATTTTACCGCAAGCGGATAGTAGCACCTATAAGTGCCACCACACGGAACAATTTAATTTGTATACTAGATGGCGTTCCATGTCTGTGGAACTAACTCCAATGTATTTTGCAGAGGCTTGACCTTGGCAGAAGAGGATCGAATGAATTATTTCTCCATTTGGAGCGGTGAAAATCATTTTGTAATATAAACAAACAGAGCAATTCTCATAGCATCAACAATTTTATAATTGAGTTTCGGTTTTTATTTTTATTTCAGTGTTATGATTTTGTTGGTGAATCATAGGAATATAAGAGAGTATTTTTTTTTTGTTTAAGTTTTAGAGGCATTGAAATTATTCGTTTATTTCGGATAAAAGAATGGGAGCAACTAACGAGTATTTTGTATTCAGATTTGTATGAAAATTTTACATCAAATAGAACATAAATATTTCTTTTACTCCTGAAAAAAGTAGATTTTTGTGTTGAATAGGTGATTTTTAGTGTTTTTTTTTTCGAGAGTTAGGCTTAGCGCAAAAAATGTGCCGTCCTTTGGGACCAGTTCGGAAGCAAAGCGTGCCGTCTTTTGGGCCGCGACAGATCCGGAATGCCGCCGTCCCGAAAGGGTTAAACATGTGGGTCTGCAAGTCCTTCCGAGAGGTTGTTAGTAGGGGAAGGAGGGTACGGTCCCTGTGGATGCCTCCCCCACTGGGTCCCGGCTTAAATTGGGTGAATAAAAAGAAAGTTATGGAGACTGTCGCGGAGGACGCAGTAGCCCAGTGGTTAGCGCGCGGGAATTGCACTCGGTAGGCCTGGGTTTGATTCCCGCCACTGCCAAAACTGCTGCCGTGTTCATGCGGAATACGATCACGTTAAACATGTGGGACCGTAAGTTCTTCCGAGAGGTTGGTGGTAGGGAAAGGAGGGTACAGTGCCTGTGGATGCTTCCCTCACTGGATTCGGGTCAAAATTGGGGAATAAAAAGAAAGTTAAGGAGATTGTCGTGGAGGGAGCGGTAGCCCAGTGGTTAGCATGCGGGAATTTCACTCGGTAGGCCCGGGTTCGATTCCCGCCACTGTTAAAACTGCTGCCCTGATCACGCAGAGTATGATCAAGTTAAACATGTGGGTCTGTAAGTCCTTCTGAGAGGTTGGTGGTAGGGAAGGAGGGTACGGTCCCTGTGGATGCCTCTCCCACTGAGTTCTGGTCTAAATTGTGTGGCACTTCCTGGCTGTCCAAACAGTTACCTTACACCTTTCTGGTAGGTCACGCCAGCGAGTTTGCAACGATCAGAATTTGCCATGGTCAGAATTCTCAAGGGTAGCGATTAGGTTGGTCGTCAAAGGTGGCTAGTTTATAATATATTTAGTTTTCATATAAAACAGCAAACTCAAGAGGATTCTGAACTTGAGAGTGGTACATAAAAGCTAATTTAATACCCATATTTTAAAGAGACATACATCAAGTATAGAAAAAAAAGTTCTTCATGGGGACTCTTATTCCCACAATTTTTTTTAAAATTTACTTTAAACTATTAAGTTAGCAACAGGTCAGTTATACTATTAAATCTGACATGTTTGGCTAATTTAAGTTATATGCTATTTTAGCATCATTTACATTTCTTCTGCAGTTCAAACTATCATGTCTCTTTATAGACTATACTAGAAAAGGTGTTCTAGAAATTATCATTGCTTCTCCATAGGAAATATAATTCTATGAAAATTTTAAACTTTGAAAAATGTATGTTCTATTAATGCAAATTACATAAAATTCCATCTAGTTTCAGTTTCTTATAAAATGTATCTATACATAAAATGTCATAAGCATTTATTTTTAAGTTGTGTTGCCACATCTCATAGATATACAAACACACAAACGTATATACAGCCAGGCATATTTCCAAAAGTGTTTATTAGGTCATAACATGCTATTCCATTAAACCCTGAATTTAAAATTTTTCAAGAAAACAATACTTGTTCTATACTAGGGCTGATTAATCTTTTTGTATTTGCAATCTATATATTTTTCTATACCATCATTATGATCTACTTATATACAGGGAAAATAAGAATCTGATATATAACGTTTATATATATATAACATTTACATATATATATAACGTTTATATATAACATTCAATTTTAGAGGAACCAAGCATTTTATAATTTATAATATATAACAAAGAAACAAATATAGGAACATAGTAAATACTAACGTAAGATAAAAAAATCTGATGTGGGCAGCACATGACTTTCCTTATATAACGCAATGAATTTACTACTTTTAGAGTAGAAAAAAAATAGGCTATTCTTATAGTAGATACTTATATTCTTTACAAGATATTAAATTTTCATCAATTAGTCATCATTTTTATTGATTTAGCGTCATTTTTATCCATTTGGTAAGATTTTTGTTAATTTGGCAACATTTAAAAAAGTCGCCAAGTTGGCAACATTCCACCATATTCGTCGTCAAAATCTTGCCAAGCGTTATGGACGGAAAAATAAGTTATTTTTATAGCAGATAAATGACTATTAGCGTTCAAATACAAAAGTATTAATTAAAGTATCTTTTCTCATGAATGGAACTAGCTAGAACGCTAGATCCACGAGAATGCTGTCATCAAATTTCTCGCAAGATGCTACTTATGAAAAGGGGCTACTTATATACATATAATGTATAAGGAAAGTATTGAGACGGGGTCAAAAATTCGAATTCAAGTTTTCGATGGGAGAGTATGTTTCAAGCATCCCTGATCATGAATCAGACATTTTTGAGATGATGTCCGTGTGTGTGTCAGTGAATCTGTGGAGACGATAACTGATGAACGAATGGAGTGATTCGAACAAAATTTGGTACAAAAATTACAATACATGAATACTGGAAGCCTATTGTTTTTATATGCAATTGGATTCAATGCTAAATTGGACTGCAATGCTAAATTTTCGAGTGAAATTTAAAAAAAAATCAAAAAATTAAAACCTTTAATAAAGTTATGTAAATAGTCAATTCTTATGTAATTTTTCATTAGAAAACGATTAACATAAATTTTAGAATGCTAGTATGAACTGTTCTTGATATATTGCATATTTTTCAAAAAAATTATCAAAATATCATATAAAATAAAAATTAAAATATTACCTATTGTGAAATATGTTCACTTTTCATAAATAATATCATGCAACAAATTTGGTGACATCATTCTCGTGGATCTAGCTAGTTCCATTCATGAGAAAAGATACTTTAGCTAATACTTTTGCATTTGGATGCCAATAGTCATTTATCTGCTACAAGAATAACTTATTTTTCCGTCCGCTTGGCGAGATTTTGGTGGAATGTCGTCAACTTGGTGACTTTTTAAATATTGCCAAATTAATGAACATATCACAAATTGATAAAAATTATGCTAAATGAATGAACATGATACTAGATGATAAAAGTCTTGGAAAGAACATAAGCGTAGACTATAAGAATAACACATTTTTCCGTCCGTCCATAACGCTTGGTGAGAAGTTTAACGGGACGTCGCCAATTTGGCGACTATTTTAAATGCTGCTAAAACAACAAAAATGTAGCCAAATTCATAAAAATGACGCCAAATAGGAAGTAATGTATCGGAAATTTTGATTTCCGTCATATGACGGGCATATCTTCTAGTATATAAGAAATACTTTTCTCTCCATTTGTAACACTTGGTGATGCATTTGGTAAACTTAGCGAATAATTTAGCAAAGTATTGCCAACTTTGCGATATTTTGCCCCAGATTGACAAAAATATCATCAAAACTGAAAAAATGATGTTAAATTAATGAAAATTATGCCTAATTGACGAAGTAATTATCAAAGTCTTTTAATATATGGACTATATCACTTATTGAGGATGCTATCAATATTGATAATTGTTTATTTAGAGTTGCACTAAGTATAAGTTAATTGAGTATTTTGAAATAGTTTTACATGTTGTCATCCGGAAAATCACCAAATGTACAATTCAACAATAAAAACACAGCAGTGTGGATCTTATACATTATATTTTGACTGTAAAACTAGTAAATCCATTGCATTATACAAGGAATGTCATGTGCTGCCCACATCAGATTTTTTCTTATTGGAATCAATTAATAAAATGTTTTAAGTACATGGAACGGAAGAAACAGTAAATATCTATTCAAAATTACACCATGATCAATGGGTTAGGCACCTGTGCTCTGTACAATACAAGAATTCATGTTGTTGAGGCACAGAAATGTAAAATACCCAGGCTATTTTGCTGGTTCAGATTTTTTGAATTTGGGTTTATTGGTCTAAGCTTGCACTGAAGAAGGGAATCCGACATAATTTTGAAACTGAAGTATGCTGTTCTGTTTCATTAATTTGAAGTTTTTTCATACCCATACTAATGTAAAGGATGCACATTTGAAATAAAAAATGTTAAAACTTACATAAGGAAAGCCATCTAAAACTACGCCAGGACATAAATCTGGATGAATGGAAGAATTTGTTATATTTTGATAGCTCATCCAACACTGTGAAGTTGCTGAAGTATCTAATGCGGCCTAAAAATAAGAAACATTTGTTAGAAATAACAATGAAGGTACGTATAATATGCAATACATATTAATAGTTAAAATATATTTATTGGTACAAGTGTGATGCCAAAAATCTTACAATTTAAATATATACACAAACTAGTAGATATACCCAACGTTGCTTGCAATTTAAGATGTACAAATTCAAGAAGTATTCTAAATGATATTTTTCTTTAAAAAAATTCTAAACAATTTAATTCTCTTAAAAATGTATAAGAATCCTTGTTCTGGTTTTATAAAATTATCTACACAGGTAAATTTGAAAAATAAACCATCCAGGTTCCATTTATAAATAAATTTACCAAATATATGTAAGTTAGGTTAACATACGTTGAAATAAAGATGTTAAAATAGCAATATGCCAGTTTTACCCAGTTGCAACCGTCGGTTAAACATATGAGAAAATATGTGAATTTAAAAATTCTTTGCCTAAATAAAATATGACTTCAGAAATTGAAAATAGCAATAACTCCCGTAAGATTATATCCCGAAGACATATCTGATATACTCCACTCAAAAATATAATTCTGTTCATTTATAAAATACATTTTTATATAAATTTCTTTAATATTTAAACTGGATCGATTGAATGATAATCCCCTGCCATATACACACATTTGAATTTATTCCATTCCTAAGTAACATGATATAATTTTCATCAAATAAAGCTTTGGAAAATAATAATTTTCACTGTGTTATTTTAATGGAAGCATTTTTTCATTAATATCTCAATAACCACTCAGCTTAGAAACCTGAACCATAAATAGGGTTACTCTTAATGAAATAAAATAATCATATCAAATTTGAAAGAAAAATATGTCTAAGTCAAAAACTGTGGATTTCTATATGGAACAGATAAACAAACAAACATTTAATTTTATATATATATAGATAGATAGCAGTACTGCATAACTTCAATTTTATAACATACATGTTTATATCTTTGAAATCACGGTGCATTTCCAAATCAACTGCAACCTAATTTAAAAATCAAATTTAAAGAATGTTTACATTTATTAACTTTCAGTGAAGAAACATTTTCCCATGATTTTTCACAGGTACCCACTAGTACATAAGGTAATGTGTGCATAACTTTAAACTAGGATTGCATAAAACTTCTGCTCACAGTATATATTATATCCATATATATCTTAAGTAAACGCTAAAGCAGAGAAATAAGTAATTTTAGAGATACCCATGTCTATTCAAACATGGTCAATTTCTATTTTATTTTAGTATTCTTAAAATTTAATGTCAATTACATTATAAATTGTAACAAAATTTTTTATTACACTTGCAATAACATTTGTAATAAGTAATGAGATACATTTAAAGATACATAACATATACTTCAGTTTCTTCTAAATAATAATGAAAAGGTATTGTGAAAATGTATTACAGTTAGCTAAGAGGAGTATGAATGGTGATACAAATGATTCGTACTTCTTTAATACAAGCAGATACATGAAAATTGTTGATTGTTTCAAGAGTGCATTAGCCTCCTTTACAGGAATATTAATTAGGGGGTGTTGTCGACCTCAATTTCCTCAACAGAAACAGACATATGAAAATTGACACTTTTTTCAAGGGCATTATAAGCTTTCTTTGAAGGTGCATTAATTTTTTGGTGTTATGAGCCTCAGTCTTCTTAATAGAAGCAGACATGTGAAAATTAAGTCATGATTGTTTCAAGAGTATTACAAGCCATCTTTGAACATTAATCAGGAAAGGGATGAGCCTTACAAAAGGAGCTCACAACACCTTGAAATAATTATAATCTAATTGCTACTATTAAGAGAATCATTTGCATTCTTACAAAAGCAGGTGCTACCTTCATTGTGACAAACGGTAATGGTCAGATAATCAGAATAAGATACATAGTCAAATCTCTTATCATATTTTGAACCATAATGAAACTATCTCTTGAAAAATGATTAAAGGTTATTCCTGTTCCTCAGTTAAAACTTGCAAACACCACAGGTATGTCAAACATTTAAAGGAAACTATATAATGTAATATACTGAAATGAAAATGTAGCCAATTTAATGATAGAGTAAACATAAAAAAAAAAAAATACTCTTAAAAATAAAAAGCAGAGTCTTTTTTTATAGTAGCACATCTCTTCAGCATACCTCTTAAAAGTAGCTAAAGTTAATTTTATAAATATTTTAAATTTTTGATTACTATTTAAGTAAAAATAAAACAGTATAGTGTATTTTTTTTTTTTTTACAAGACTTTGGTATATTTAACTCAATAGGTTGACTTGACAAAAATCTAGTGAAATAGCAAAAAACAATAATGCAAGGTCATCTAACATTGTGTAATAAATTTGACACCCAAACATTATTATATTATGCTGTTTTATTAATGAAAATTTGTTTCTACAGATAATTTTTTTTAGAGAAAATTGTGAATAATTTTGAGGTTACTTATGAAAATAGTTTTATTAAAGTTAGTCATTTTATTCTAATGTTGACACTAGATTATATTTTTTAACTCATACTAACCATAGGTATGAATGTACTCGTAAAAGTGATGATGAGACTCAGCATGGCAACAAACTGGCTATTCCGTCGGCTGTTGGTTATCTTCTCTATGGCTTGAAGGCAGGTTAAAGGAAAAATTTGTCTGGCAGTCTAAAATATTGCAAAATTTAAAGTTAATAAAAAACATTAATCGCAGTAAAAACAGATTATGTAAAGTGACAAAATTGAAAAAAACTTTTAAGTAAACAGGGTAAGAGATTTAAAATATCATAGCTGATAAATCAAGTGAAATCAAAAACAAGGGGATTTTCTTTTTTTCCAGGGTTTATACTTTTCCAAGTAATACAAAATAAGGACATTTTAAGTGCCCCACATGCATTTGTATATGCATATTTTAACACAGTTCAGGCAAGACTTTATAGAGCAAAAATAATAAATATGCAGCCAACTAAATTTCCATAGAATTTTTTATTAAAATGTTTAACATAATAGCCAACTAATTATTGAAAAGGGAGCCTGGAGTTCTATACTGCGGAAGGCAAGGGCCCATCCTGAGCTGTCAGGCCACTGAAGAAGAAGAAGAATTATTGAAAAAAGAAATCATAGAAGGAAATACTAGGGCACTTACTTAAATAAGCAGCACTGACAGCAAGATTACACATTACATTGAATGTAAGCAATTATAACTTCCAATTTGAAGAGTTTTACTTATTAGGTATGTATTTTGCAATTGATCAAGGGTAGCAAAAACAGAAACCAAGAGCATATAGGTATAGGGTAAGCCAGTATATAAGGTAAGCTGACAGGTGGTGAGAATTCAATTTAGTTAGCGATTGTAATTGTTTGAAATTGCTGATTTTTTTCTGAAATTATTATTTTCAAAAAGGAAAAAATTATTTTTATGGGAAAAAATAAAGACACTTTAAAGTCCTCTGAAAAAAATAGTATTTTCAAGGGCCTTAAAAAATGAAAAGAAAAAGAAATAAAAAATAAGGATTTTCTAAGGATTGTGGGAATCCTGTTCTCATATACTGAAACAAATATAACTCATGAAATTCTATTTCATTTTAAACTATTAAATTCTATTTCACTTTAAACATGAAAGAAATATATATATATTTAAAACTCCAACAAAATTTACAAACAGTGATTTTTCATGGCAAAGTGTAGGGATTTATTGACAAAATTTGGGGCTTTATTAAATAAACTCATATTAGAGTACCTTTACTGTGAATATCCAGGGAGAATCACAAGAGTATTGACATATCTACATAACAAGTTTTTAGCATTCTAGAACATTAACTATTTTTAATGTAACATCTATTTCTGTGTCTTGTTAGTGCAAAGTACATATCCACTCTAGCTCAAAAACTACCCAACCTATTTTCAAGAAATTTGGCAATAAAGTTAGGATCCCGATAGTGCTGATTCTTTTTTGATGCAAATTAGAAAAACGAAAGGAGCCATTTTTTAAAATGGCCGACAAATGTTAAATTCATTGAATAAAAGCTGTTCAAGTACATTGAGTGAATAATTGTTATACAGGGTTGAGTCATTATTGTGACTATCTCCTACTTTTGATGTCAACTTGTAGCCAATGAAAAAAGGCATGTGTTATGAGTTGGTTTGGTGGGTATATCAGGTGTGGTGTAGGCATTCTGAAAACATATCACGCTCTGCTTTCATGGCTAAAAGTAGTGATTTATCAGATTTGGAAAAAGGGATGATAATCGGGTTTCGGCCCAAGGGTGGCAGTATTTCCAAAACAGCACAGTTTGTGAACTGTTTGCATCCTGTTGTGGTTAAAGTGTATCATCAATGGAGAAATGGCACCATTGTGAATAAGCGATGTGGAAACTGTGGTGCACCATGCACCATTAATGTGAGAGGTGAACGTTGGCTCTGAAGGTTCGTGAAGCTTACATTTTCAAGGCAGTATCAGAATTGGATCTTTACTGATTGGCAAAATATTGCCTTCTCTAATGAGTCACATTTTCTGCTTCATCAAATGGATGGATGTTGGAGTATAAGGTGCAAAAGATCAGAGAGCAAACACTCATCAACCATTGCTGGAAGAACACAAGGTGGTGGGGGTAGCAAGGTGGTGGGGGTTCGTGGCATTCTCTGGGTCCACTCATACTTGTGGAAGGCACTATGAACTGAATTTGTTATGAATCCATCCTTGCAAACCATGTACACCTACACATTTGTCTTCTCTGGGGCAGATGGGATCTAGCAGCACGACAATGCGTTGTGTCACATAGCAAGAATGTCCGAGAGTAGTTGGAGGAGCTTCCCTGGACTCTTAATGCCCCAGACTTAAACCCAATTGAGCATCTGTGGGATCACCTCGATCAGGTTGTTCACTCTATGGATTCTCCACTACGCATCCTCCAGCAGCTGTCAGATGCACTGCAGTCGGCATGGCTCCACATATCTGTGAACACCTTTCAGTACTTTAATGAGTTACTCCCAGCCTGTCTAGTTGCTGTCCATCCTGCACATTATGGTTACTCCGGTTATTAGCTGGTGGTCCCAACAATGTGATTTGACTGTATATATGCAATCTTTTTACATAAAAAAAATATTTGTTCGTAGTAAAGTATTGGATAGCAACACAATTTGGAACATATTATATATATATCGTATTAGTTTTTTAGTTACTTTATGTTGAAGCCCAGTTTTGAGCAATATTCACACAAATGGGTTCACTAGCGATTGAAAATATTATAACAGAGTTTTCATCTTGACATCAATCATTTGACTTAAATTTAATGGAAATTCACGGAGACAGCAATACATTCAGAGATAAAACTTTTCATTTTTGCGACTTCAAGCATTTTTATTGTATTATTAATTCTGTGAATGATTGACGATCGAATGCTTATTGCAGGAGGTATCAAAATTGAAATTGTGTTCTACTGCATATTATATTTAAAAGTGCCCCTAAATTGGGGATGCCCATTGACAACCAGCAAACCTGGCACACTTTAAATAAAATATTGAAACAAAATATATTACTTAAATTTATTTAAAAACAAAAACTCTTAACAGTGATAAGAATTTACTCTTACTCAATAATAATAATAAAAAGAAGAATCTGTTTGTTTGTCCGTAAATGCTGCATGACATCTACCACACTTACAGGTCTGAGGTTTCTTATACAGTAGCATCTATATATCTGAATTAATGCACCTCAAAGGGCTTTTACAAATTTTTAATTAGATTTTGTGTTGAATTTTTAAAGTCTAAAATCAGCTAATCTCTAGCTACTGATACAATTTAACAGTCACCGGTCCTCCAGATACTGATATGATCTAATAGCTCCCCATATGATTTAACAGCTACTGTCATAATCTAATGCCACATTCAACTCCTACAGGTTTTAAATCGTTAGCATACTTTTTTGCTTTGTGGAGAGTGTGTATTATTATTATTTTTTTTTGCTTAGCAGAGAATGTGTATTATTATCTTTATTTTGCTTTGCGGATAGTGTGTGTGGGAATTTGGTGCAGGTTTAGGATTTGAAGAAAATTGAGCAGTGTTATCTGTAAATGTATTATTTAAGTAGCGTGTGCTTATTTATGACCTGGGCAACATCAGTTAGTTCATTACAGTAGTCATATAAAACTTAGTATGGATTACATTAATAAAATGTTATTTTCAGTGGACCACAGATGAATTTCAGCAAAAAACTGCCTACACGAAAATGTTAGGTGTGTGTGTGTGTGGGGGGGGGGGAGCAAAAAAACAACAGGCAACTGTCATAGAAAGTAGAACAGCTTTAGATAACCTATTCAACAAAATTTAAATACATAATGCCAAAGATTTGCTTACCAATTGACATTTATTTAAATACTAAGTAGTAAGTAATAAGAACTCAAATATTAAAATGTAAATTCTTGAATTTACATATTTTTTTAATAAAATTTAAATATTATTTTGATAAAAATGATAAAGCTGAATCATAGATATTTTTAATATCATTAGAATCAAACTGAAATATAACAAATTTGTATTTTAGGAACATAATTTATGTCTAATATTTAAAAAAAAAAAACATTTATCTATTGAACATGGAAATATTAAGAAATTTCAACATACTTACATAACTTTTGGGGGCTTCTATGACTAATATAATACCTAATAACATAAGACCAGCACAAAACTGTAATAATAATTGCAGCCAGAAACTAAAAGGGAAAGCACAAAATAGATAAGTTCATGAAATCCAAATATAGAATAATAATAGTAGAAATAGCTATAAATGTATATATTTCTGCAAAAAATACTTTAAAAAAGACTATATGAAATGTAATTAGTTCATCTATTTTCTGACATAACATCTTGCATAATAAATGAAGATGTCTGACTGTGTGTATCTGTATCATCTATAACAGAAAATTGAAGTTTGGACAGCAGCAAAATTTGCCATAGAGGTACTTCAGGTTCCCATACAATAAGATTCGGCGAGATTAAAGAAAAATTTAATTAGTTGAAAGTTTTGAACTTTTAAAGATGAAATGCAGCTGAATATTTGCCATTTTTAATCATTTTATTCAGCAGATGATATTCTGTTTAGTGCAAGCAAGCACGTTCTTTCGCAGGTGTTTGTTCTGCAAATAATGTCTCAGATATTAAGTTTAGATATTGAGTGCTATTAAATTTCTAATTTTGCATGTTTTAAAAATGATTGTATTTTGTGGAATATAAAATTATTTGAATATTTTAGGCATGTCCAAAAAATTTGACTTAAATTATACATAAACTTATTAAAATCTATGTAAATAAAATTCAAAATCTGTCTGTCTGTATGCCTGTTTGTTCCATCATTACGAGAGAACGACTGAACCAAATTTGATGAAATTTTGTGGGTGGCCTTGAAATAGCCCCACTTAAAATTGAGTCCATGTTTTCAGTTTCTACGACCAGTGGTTCTCGAGATATTACTGAAAAATGAAACTTTCATTTGTTTCATCATCACGAAAGAACGGCTAAAGCAAATTTAATGAAATTTTGTGGGTAGCCTTGAAATAGCCTTCCATAAATTTAGTCCAAGTTTCGAGTTTCTAAGACCAGGGGTTGTCAAGATATTAATGAAAAATGAAACTTTTTCCTAGGAGTTCTTCTCTCAAACTCCCTGGTTTCTCCAAACGAAAAGGTTGGAAATCGTTTGTATAAAAAGCAAAAGTGAATTAAAATTTTATCTCATAAAAAAAAATCTGCTCTCATTTCGTAGCAGATTTTTGCGTTAAATAGTCACTTTCTGAAATCATGAATTGTTTGAAAACATGAATTTAAATGAAAAAATCTATCACCATGGTTTATTTTTCACAAGCTTTTACTCAATGATGAAAAGTATTAAGACATCAAAATGGTTAATTAATTTTTAGAATTTTATGAGGATATATCATGTTGCTCGGCAATGCAATTAAATTAAATGTGTTTGTTAATGTTTATTGTTATTTTTTTGATTTGAATTATAAATAAATGGATATAAAAATACACTATCTTATAAATGAATGGTTTGATTTTTCTTTTAATTATATTAATTGTGGACTGCATACATCACTTTAATTTATTTTGCAAAGAGTTTTCAAGCTTATATATTGTGTTTAGCTAATAAACTAACATATTGTGTTTAGCTAATAAATTCATTTAGTCGATTGTTGAAATTGTTCCAGATGCAAGAAAAAGAAAACTCCAATATCAAAATTTGTGACATTTCCAATTCTGTGACATTCGGAACCCATTGACACCCTAATGCAGATTTGAAATAAAGGGAATAGAAGTGGTACAGAGATGACTATTAAAATCAGACTATTTTGACCAAAAACAGATTGGGGGGGGGGGGGAATAGAACAAATACAGGAAAATTGGAACACTTGGCAGCTATGCCTTTTTTTTTCATGACAGTAACTGACAAATGTGTAAACGGATATTACAAACTGCAAATAGCAGGAAATTGTGCATATGTGTTTATGTGTCATTATCCAAGTGTACGCATATGCCTAAAAAATACTTGTAGCATATTACCATGGTGAGCATATACAGGAACACCACCTGTGCTTATATCTAGATATCTTATGCAAGATAATGGGCAATTCCAGGAATTTCGAAACAGAACATCGGGAATTTTTGTATGCTATCTGAGTGAGTGATCTATCCATTTTATCGAATGCTAGAACTTATGGCCTCAGCAGTATGTTATCAGACCCACAATCACTTTTTATAATTTAGTTTAAATGTTTTTTTGTGGCAAGCATTAATGATTGCATATTTCTTTTAAGCTATTTATGAAGTAAAATGCCAATAAAATATAATTTGACAATTTAATATTTAAAAGGATTGTTTATTAAAGGGACTGTTTATTTGACATAGCTTAAAAAATAGAAATCTGCAAATTTCGTGAGAGCTCCATTAAAACCAGTTAGAAATTTTGGATTTCATTGCACATTCAACAAATAAATGATTTTAATTTCCAGTTATATACAAGAGTTGTCTTTCCACTATTTCATCTAGCTAAATTCTAAGACTATCAGTAGACTAAATTTTATAATAGTAATTTAAGTAGTATTAGCCACCTTGAGTGACTAGCACAGTGGCATTAAAAAAAAAAAAAAAAAAAAAAAAAAACCAAAAAAAACTGCTGCCTTTTCAAAAGTGCCAAAACATCTTCAGCAGGCCACACATTCAACTGCTATGTGGTTGTGTAGCTCACTACATGGGGAATTCACAGCTAATGATATAAATCAAGCAGTACAGAATGAGTGTATTTAGAAATAGTTTTAAGGGTCATAATTCAATACTAACACTGTACAAAAAAGACACATATGCATTTCATATTATCTGAATTTGTAATTTATATCTGAATTTGTAATTTATATTACCTGAACTACTATGTTAGAAAATAACAGCCAGTAAATGCTAGATATAATTTTTAATAAAGTGAAATTAACTTCCGAAACTAGTACTTACATTGGTAAAATAACTAGTTGAATGATTAAAATAAATATCTGCATAAAACCAGCACAGATGAAGTATGTTGACAGCATCTTATCACCTTCTTTCATGTACTAAAAATATTGTAATTATACATAAGAAAATGGTATTCATGACTAATTTATACAAAATCAAAATTCAGTCAGTATAACTTAGTAACGAATAATAAAATTAAAAAATATTTTAACAGAAACGTCTATTTTAAAAAATATTTGTGAAAAATACTTATTAAGGAGTAGAATAGAGTTAAAACTTATCAGTAGCATCTACTTTCAGAAGCAAATCAAGCTTCCATTTTCAGGACAAGAGAAACAAAGCAGTTAAATCAACAAAAGCACTACCCAGTGTAAAGAAATAACTTACTATGTTACAGTATTGTAAAATTTCAGAATGTAGTACAATTTTGTCCCTAATTTTTCAAGTAAAAATGATTAAAATAACAGAGTGTATGATAGGATTTTCTGAAAATAAAAATAAAGCGGTTTTAGGACGGATATAACTCTAAATATGAATTAAAAAGAACTTTAAAAATCACGATTTTGACACAAGATGGATGCTATATTTTATTTTGAAGTGGGTCATGTGATCTCTTTTTATAATGGTCACATGATTTCTTCATATAAAAGGTCTAATTATTATTTTAATATTTATTTAAAAAACTACTGAATATATTTTGCTGAAATTTTTTTTATATATTTTATGGGATAATTTGAATATTTCCTAAAACTTTCGAAGCAATTTGTGAATTTTAAATCCGCTTAAAAAATGTTTGAAAAATTAGATCCCATAGGGTTCAATGCATTTCATTTTTTCAACCCAGGTTCAATCCAAAACTTATTGGGTGATATTATTCATTTATATTTCCATAGGTTCCACAGACTGTCTGAACAACATACAAAAATTTTATTGCGATAAAGTCATTTTTACGGCAGTTATCGTGCTAACGGATGGATAGACAGACAAAATAAACAAAGTCATAAACACTTTTCAACTATGTTGTAAAGTGTTAAAAAAGAACTCGGTTTAACTTAAAGGGGAATTTTAAAAGCAATTTTTGGACATAAAATTGGGTTACAGCTCAGAAGTTTCAGATAAAAGACTGATTTTCCACATTGTATTCAACCTTTTTTTCAATAGAATTTACATTCTATAACCTTTAAAAGTCAACTTAAAAACTGACTATACTTTCTGTGTTACAATCCTGACTTGGGAAATATAAAAGTAAACGAGGGGCACCTTTCATATATTCTTTCATGCTTTAGGAATGGAACTTCCACAAACTATAAAAGGCGACCTCAAGTCAGGCGAAAAAATAAAAGGGTATACAAGATATGTACTTTCAGAAGTCCTATGATAACTTATAAATTGAGAAAAGTGTAAAGGAGAAGATGAGGTTACAAATGGATTTTATTTGGAATACGAAAATTTTTTAAATTTTCAGAGGTTATATTATGGTGGGGATATTATCAAAGTTCTACAGTAATTTAATGTTCTGAGTAGTGAAACTAGAGCAGCGCAGGACCTTTAACATCTTTCACAAGCTCTAGTATGTATTACTATGAAGACTATCTTTTTTTTTGGTCTGTCTTCCACCTTTCCAATGTTATAAAATGTTTTTAAAATTTCATAAATCATTATGTGATTTTCAGCTATTAGGCAATTTTCTCACTACAGATTTCAACAGACTCTTTTTTTTTCTTACAGATTGATTTTTCTTTTTACAGACACTTTTCATAGAATTTACAGTCCAAATATGCCTCAAGCAGAGTGATATTTCTCCTTCTAAAGATTCTTTACTGACTTACTATAGGCCCAGGTTCGATTCCAGCCACTGCCAAAACTGCCGCCGTGTTCATGCGGAGTACAATCACGTTAAACATGTGGGTCCAAAGTCCTTCCGAGAGATTGGTGGTAGGGGAAGGAGGGTACGGTCCCTGTGGATGCCTCCCCCACTGGGTTTTGGTCTAAATTGGGTGGCACTTCCCGACCGTCCAAACAGTTACCTTACACCTTTCTGGTAGGTCGGACGGTCTGGGTTTCAACAACAACATAACAGGGCAGCTGCACAGTCACCCTAACTATGCTCAGAATTTTTCCTTTATACCCCATTAGAAATTCTATATTTAAAATATTGTACAATAAATTAAAAAAATTAATGTGCCCATCACCCAACTTTTAATACAGATTAACAAATAATGATATTAAGAAAACAAAAACACAAATTAAAGCTTTTTTTAATAATACAATCTCTGCTTTTTCATGCTATGAATAGATCTCATACAAAATTCTGATTAATCAGTATATATTGTTTTTCAATTTTCTTTAGCAATAAAACGTACAAAACAATTCTTAGTATCATGTGTTGCCTTTTGTGGAACACTTAAAACCATGGAAGTTCAAATGTGACATTCAGCACAACAATAATTGAATTCGGGAGGAAAAATGAAATCTTACTTTGTCTTCAATATCTGCCTTATGAAATGAGTTGGTAAAAGGCCTGCAGTGCTCATCTCTTAATCTATCTATGCTTCGGGCATCAATAGCTCGAGATAGATAATCATTGACTTCATCCTGAGGATTTTTAAATTCACGTCTTCGATAACTAAAAGAAAGGATAATCCGATACATGTGTTTAATTTAATATATTCATTAATATATAAAATTTCATTTAATACAAGAAAATATACTAGGCATTGCCAGGGATTTAAGATACAAATCTCTAATTAAATTACGATGGCATATACAGCAAATTCTCATAAAATAAACAACATTTTATGATATACCAGGCTGCTTAGAATAAAAGAAAAACAAATAACTTGCTACATGGAAGTAATAAGCTCTAAATAAGCATGTGGTTCACATGTAATCTGAGAACAAGGAATTTGTTATCTTAAGCTAAAAAGTATAGCCTTTAAAACTAAATTCTAGTATAATTGGAGCTGTGATATGAACAAATAAGTGTAATGCCTAACATTAGGGGACAGATTTATGCCAAAGCCTAAAGATTCAGCTTCAGATTTTTTAATAGTGGCCACTGGCCACTAAGAACAAAACTTTTAGTGGCCAACCAAAAAAAATTAGTGGCCAAAAATTTTTTAACAATGACAGGTGTCTAAAATCAAATTTATAATGATATGTTATACACCTGGCTGCTGATGTATATTCATGGATAGAAATACTTAAAATTATGTATGTATATACTTTTATATTATGTTTTGTGGACAGTAGGCTAAAGACACCCTATTTAGAGAAAAGGTAATAACACAAAAGAAAGCAATAAATTCAAATAACGAAATTTGATTTAAATTCATGCAATTTATTTAATTTCATTCTCTAGCCATAAAACAACAGTTATAAAATCTAGAATGTTTTTAAAATGAAGGCTGAAGGCAAAAACCAGAAAATGGTTATTTACATTTTTTAAACATTAAAATAAAATACTTAAAAAGTTACAGACAACACAAAAATATTAATAATTACAAATAAAGATTCGATAGGGTTGCCATGGGTGATAAATACATAAAACATAACAAAATTCTTAAGTTATGAATTTATGAATAAGGAGATTTATAAAAATTTCTTTGACACAATAATCCTAAAAATATTAGAAAAGATAGATTTTTTTTTTCAAGAAATAAACAAGGATGCTAAGAGATTAGTGTTTTTCAACTGAAATTTCCCTTTGTTTAAATTCGATTTGATTCTGCAAATAATTCAAAAATTTAATTTAATTAATTCTGCCTTTAAACTCAAAATGTATGAAGCTTAGAATGTACAAAAAGAATGTTATCTCTTCTAAACAAAATATAAAAACAAAAATATGATAATTCAGTCAAATACTCTAATGTAGAATAATTAGACGATGAAGATATATGGGAAAGGATTATTTTAACAGGGCTCCTCAACAGCAGCAGTTGAAATAATGGCAGAACAATTAAGAACAGTTGAAATAGTGACATTTCTTTTGGTAAAAAAACCCAAAAGAGAAACAAATTTTCTTACAATGAAATGTTAACAGACTGATTTATTTTAATTTCAGTTGAATTTTTTAAATTTAAAACAAAATCATTTCATAATACATGATGCAAACTAATAATAGCATAAAGAAAATCTATAATATATCATGGACAGTGATTTTAAGTACGTTGATTTATGAAATGCTCAAATACACATACATAGAAGAGTGAATCACACTACAAAGTGAATACTTTTGAGAATATTAATTAGTTAATGCAAACAAATTGCATAAGTGGAAGAACAATTTCATAATTATACAAAATATACGGAGAATCACGTATAAATACCATTTTTTGCAATTTTGCTGCAAAATAGTCCTTTATTTTATTAATAATATGTTTGAAAAATAGTTTTTCTGTATAAAACACAAAATAATTACAAAAATTGTAGGCAACGCAAAGAGATTATAAAAGTGGAAAATATTTCCCAAATTAAACGAAATATACCGTGAATTGTGTACAAATGCACTTTTTCATGATGCTGCTTCAAAATAGCCTTTTATTTCATAAATAATATGCTTGGAAAATAGTTTTACTCTATAAAATGCGAAACAATTACACATATTGTAGTTATTGCAAACAGGTTGCAAAAGTGGGAAATATTATTCAAATTAAATGAGGTATGCCAAGGATTGCGTATAAATACAGATTTTCTCGATGTTGCTGTAAAATAAATAGCCTTTCCTTTTATTAATAAGGTAGAAAAAGTTTTTTTTTGGATATGAAACGAAATTATAAATTTTAGTCTATGCAAATAGATTGTAAAAGTAGCAAAAAGATAATCATTGGTTATCGCTCTGCAGATATAGTAATCGCTGTATGCAAGCGACAATTTCGTATTTGCGGAGAAACAGATTTTCAGATATAAGGCAGTGAAAACTGATCAAATTTCGCGGCATTTTTGGAACATATATGACCGATTTCATGACATTTAAGGGATTTTTGTAACTTGTAGACATCCTGTGAATTGAGGAAAGGATTTTCGCCCACAGGAAGAAGATAATTCCTCTGACAAAAAAAGAAAAATGCGAGAGAAGTACTCAGAAAGAACATAATCGCGAATTCACGGAAGAATCTTGTAAAAATGAAAATTTTATTCGATCGAATTTGCGACCCGTACACGCGGGGAGACACGTTTATAGTTTTCTCTAAAATATTTCATTAATTAGGTACACATAGTACCTTAGAGTGACCAAATCACGATTGACTGCGATTCATGCGTAGATACAGAATTGCGGTCTGCAGCAACAAAGCGATCCACAAGTCAATCTGGCTGATCTATCGCTGCTGATGCCGTGAGATCGAAAGGATCTGGAAAGAATCGGCCTGATGTAGCGCCGTAAGACTGAAAGAATTTCGGTCACAAGAAATGGCGACTTACTGTAATAATTTTGGTCGCTATGATCACAAACTTGGTCGCCAATGGCGACCTGGCCACCGCGAATCTGCATCTCTACCAAAGCATAGAATTGTGCTAATATAAAATTCTTGCAAGTGATGACATAAAAGTCAGATAACCTAAAATATGCATATTTTGATGTATTTAAAAATAAATAAATAGATATTTGGTTTAGAAATTGTTAGAAAGAACACTCTTCCATCTTTCCAATGGTGTCAAGGTGGAAACTCTGTGATAATATTTTTGATCATTAAAGAACAGATTTGTGTGAAAATAATTCAAAATTACACTTCAACATAAAATAGCTAAAAAACTAATTCAATTTGAATTAAAAAAAATCTTAGTCATGTCACCCATGAACCTGTCTCTGTGCTGAATTTTATCACTGTTCAAAGCTTTGATTTTCTGCTATGGATGGCACATACAGGCACACAAACATATTTTATTCTGCAAGAATATATTTATATATCAAAATATATCCCAAACCATATAATGTATCTTCCTAAACCTAGATAGCTTAGGTGGTAGAGTGTTGGTCTTGAGATTGAGGGTTTAGTACCATTAATTACCTTAATTAATTTAACAACTTATTTTGAACTAAATTTTGCTTTTGATCATGCAAGTTAATTTTGGAGAAAAACAAGTTACATAAATTAATAACAATCTTTATTTGCCACAATACTGGGTAAGAAATATATATTGGTCAATAATATAACAGTAATAGTGTGGTAAATAACTGTATGAAAAGATACAATTGAAAGCCTTAGCAAGATCACAGTCCCCAAACTGGCAAAAATAAATATGGTTGATGTAACAATTTGTCATCATCCAATCAAATCACTTAAGACTAGGAGTGAGTTGGATAAATGAAGATTGCGTGAATAAAAAAATGAACTATATTAACATGGGAAAAAGAGAAAATAATGGATTTATTGAGGCTAAGGAGTCTGTCTGACAACAGTACACCAGACAAAAGATAAAGGAAATATTAAGCACTGCAAGCTCACCTGTTATCGAACTTACGTAAATCCGAATGACCCATCATTCTCATCTCTTTGGATACATTGTTTGGAGTTGTGTATTGTGGCGGACGAACAGAACTTATGCGTTTCTTTTCGTCTGGAATGATGAGGAATGTTTCAATGTTATGGTCCCTTAGGTATTTATGCCGCTCCCCACCACAACCCGGCTCCACTTCATACTCATTGTTTAGGCAATTCAAAGTTTCTAGTGTGATATGAACATGCCTATGAAAATAAAATAATGTAGCATTAAAACATACATTTCAAAGCAATTAATTTAAAAAGGTATTGCATAAAAAGCAACAAGAAGTTAAAAATGAAAAAAATTGTATTTAAATAATGATGTTGTGTCAAGACTTTTCACAAATCTACGAAGCAGGGTTTAAACAACAGTTTTCATTCTTTAGCATTTTGCTATCAGAAATTTTGTTTTGCAAAAAAAATTTCTGTCATTTTATCTAAAAAAACTAAATCTTATAAACCACACATCAGTCCTAGTATTTTGGACAGCATGCAAGTTTCAAGGAAAATGAATGTAAATTGTATATGTAAAAATGATGAGAGAAATTCACCCATACAATTTTCAGATTGCAAATCTTATAATTGGGTAAATTGGCCATGATACAAAAAGGAGGGGACATGTTCTTCGAGCTGAGATGATTAGTGAATAATCATTGATGGAACATTGATAAAAATAATATACACCTGGTGAATTTTCTGAAGTGAACCTTGCCACAATTTTCTATCAGTTTTGGATTTAAGTTTACTACACTATTAAGTTACTCCATGATGTTATTTATTATCTGACAACTAGCACAAATAGTAAGTTTGCCATTCATAATTGAAACTAATACAGTAGTACAGTTGAGATTTCAGTTCAATTTCTACCTCAAATAATATTAAAATGAAAAATTTGTTTAAGCATAAACTTATTTTTCAGATGAACAAATCAGAGAATTTTTTTCTCATCGATATTAAAAATAAAACAAAACAAGGTTGACACTTTACCTAAAGAAAACCTGAAAATGTTAAAAAAAATTCAGAGATTTTAGCTAATTATTTTAAGGCAGTTTTATTTGGCAGTTTAAACCCTGCTACAAAAGCAGCAAAAACTGATCTTTATAATTTTATTTCCAGAAAATTTAATTCATAAAACTGTGGGTTTTACATGAAATAATATTCATTGATAAACACTAATTTTCTCACATAGTTAGTATTATTGACTATGCACTTTAGCTATATCTGAGTCAGATTGTGTTCCAATTCTATAAAATTCTTCAGCTTGTTAACAGTTCCTTTGGAGTTTTGTCAATCTCCTTACTTAGAAATCGGACCAAACATCTAACTGTACTTATGCCAACAATATTGTCAACATAAGCATTTTTGCAACAGGTATGGATTTCAACAAGCTGAAGCTATTGTTTATAAGTTAAAGCATGGGATTTTTTGGGATCAGAATACAGAGTCTGAGTCCAAGATAATGAAATACATAGAATAGTCAGTGACTGGAAAAAACAACATTTCCATAAAAATATATACAGGCTAACAAGCACTTTTTATTGTTCAAATAAATTAACCATTAACACATCAATATCATTAAAGCATCAATATAAAAACAAACATATTCAAAGTGAATAGCACCATCTATTAAGACACAAAGGAAAAGTATTTGCTTCTAATAACAGTATAAAGACATCTGAAAATTATTAAGAGTACTAAATATTGATCTCATTAAGTAAATGCCATTATACAATGTATCAAATATGATATTCTTTTACTAAATATACTTTAAACCAATAGTGAACATTTTTTTACTCATATTTTAAGTTACTATCTATTGGCAAATATGCACTCATAGAAATTTTAAAGGCTTCTAAGCTTTCCAATGTGGTGTGCACCACTGCTTTAAATTGTAAGTTTCCATTCAGATTTTACATAGCAACTATAGAGCATCAAAACAAATCTAACCCTCTAGTAGTGTCATAAAAGACAATTGATTGACACTTAGTTGCTTCTTTGTTTGGACTATTGTGTGGTTTACTACATGACACATCTGAATACAATCAACATCATGCTTTGATACTCTGGTAGAAATTTTTTAATATTATTAATGATATATGACATAATTCAAAGAAAGAGATTCCTAAACTTTTATAACTTTATCCGAGTTTGACAGAATAGTAACATAGACAACGTTTCAATTGATCTATTTTATTATTTTCAGTACTGGCTGCATATTAACAGTGGTGTAATAAAAGACATTAATACAAGAATATTAGACTCATACTTACCCAGGAATTCCACCAGCTTCCATGTAGTTTGCTAAAGTGACATCATTTGACCACACATCAAACTGCCACTTTCTCAAACCCAACACACCACAATGCACACGGCCTGTATGTATGCCTACTCGCATGTTGACATCAACACCAGTCACTTCTCGAACTAAACTAAACAGAACACACAAATTAAGAACATTCAGAGTGGTCTCCAAATTAAAAATATTCTACAGAAGGTGGTTCCCACTTTATGGAGACGATTTTGTATTTATGTTTCTCGTTAGCATTTTGAGATAAATATTTGGTATTTTCAATATAATCGTTTGCTACTGTTTTGTTTCGGTGGGAATGTAGAATAAAAGATTTATTTTGAAAATGGCTCCTGAAATTGATAGATGGCTCGAAGGTTATGTAAATGTGCTTTCCGAGGAAAAATATTCGTATCAACAAATTGTAAAGGGGTGTAAAAATCGAGGTTACTGCATTTCAAAGAAAGGTATTTTTAATATATTAAATTTAAAGGGAAAAAAAGCATCTAGCTGAAAGTAAAAATGAAAAAATAGCAGCAAAATCGCATCCTAAGACTTTTTGAACACGGGTAAATATCAAGAAAGTGAAGTCTCTGATCTTAAAAGAAAATCCACCAACTCAAAGATCCATTGCATCAAAACTAGGAATGTCTTCTGGCACTGTAAGTAAAATCATTCATAAAGATTTGAAGTTAAAAAAAATGTTTAAATCTAAAGTTTATCTGCTTTTGCCAAAGTATAACAAATTGTAGAAAATTATATAAAAAACACCTAGCTGCTGATAAATGAAAATTTGTGGTAACACTTGATGAGGCATGGGCATATTTAAGTGACTGTAATAAAAAGATCAATTTTCTATTGCACAACTGACGAAAATGATTATACGTAATGGCTTCGTCAATGTACAGAAAAATTCCCAAATGGATTCATGATAGTTGCAGGATTTTGTTAGAATGGTAAATTAAAACTCAAAAAAGTCTCAAGTAAAGATAAAATTAATTCACTCTACTATCAGCAGAATATTTTAGAACTAACTTTAAGAAGAAATTCCAGCCTTATATGGAAAGGACATCAATAAAGTTGAGCTTCATATGGACAAAGCCTGTAGTTACACAACCAAGTCAACTGTCACATATTTAGCAAAGAAAAAATCAGCAACAGGAGTAAAATGTATGCCATTTAATGAAATACCTGTAAAATCACCTGATGCTTCTCCTATGGACTTTTATGCTTTCGGTTTGTAAAACGAGCCTTAGGAAAACGGCATCCAAGAACACTGAATGGACTTTGGAAAACAATCTAAGAGGCGTGGTATAAAATTGACATGACAATGCTAAGAAAAAGTTTATTTTCATGGATAATTCAAGCTAGAGTTATAGTCAAGAATCAAGGCTATCAGATAGAAGCAAATCACCACAAGAAATACGTCCTTTATGCATAAAAAATAATTATCAAAATCGTTTCCATAAAGTGCAAATGACCTTCTGTATGTAGTACATTTCCTAGTACTAAAAATGTTTTAAACAGTAAACTATTCATACATGGTTAATACAAGCACTTTTATTTATAGAATATATTAAGAAGAAAGATTGAATTCTGTAGATATGGAAGCCAAAATATAGCACTAAATTTAAGAATAATTTAAAATATAATACAATGGTGGTTTGCTATAGCATATCCTGTTAAAAACTGTTACACTGCAAAAGCTGTCACAATTTTAAAAGGATTGGATTTTTGGTTTCATTTGGAACCAACGCTATTTCAATTCTAAAACAATTTTAGAATATAACAAAGATATGCTTGAAATATTTAAAAATAAAATTGATGTTACAAACACATGGCCCTCACAAAAAATTACATAGCTAACCCAGTTTTTTTTAGGTCATACTAATCTTTGTGAATGATTTTTCAAAAATGTTTAATATCCAAAGTTATGTTGGGTTTAACTAGATTTAATCAGATGCAATTTAGAAATATAATTAGTTTATACATAAATCAAAGTTCCACAACAATAAGGTTTTAACATGTGTCAGAACAGTCAGTGCTCTGGCATTAAGTGCTGGGTTTAACTTCTGGATGCGAGAGAGGAATCCTGAGTATGCATGGATGTTTGTAGTGGTATGAAAAACATTTAAAACTGCAGATCTTGGTCAAATTAGTCCTCATATGCATAATTTCACAGTGAATCATTTTGTACAAAGTGTGTAATGTTACTGCCACCTTTGGTACACCAGAACATACTTTATGATGGCACAATGATTGATATGTTTCAGCTACCAGAAATGCCAATGATATCATATCAAACCATCAAGCTAAAATAATAATTCAGATTCTCAGAGATCCTAATCTGAAAATTTCTATTGTAATTGCTAGTATATAGATGGTGCACCATATTATAGTTTTAAACAATGCAGGCAGCAGTAACACTAAAAGTACATTTTGATGAATTTTTTGGTGTTAAAAGGTAGTGTAAACATTTAATATTTATATAATATTTGCAATATCAATTAAAGTAAAAAGCTTTAAAAATGAGCAACTTTCTAGTTTATAACACTTGAAGGATGTAGGTATGAGACAGTTTACTGAAATGTATACAAAACACAAAATATTGTATGCATTAATAAATAAATTAATCAAACTTGTACACTTTCATTCATACAAATACACAGAATAAAATTATACAATAAAAAATAAGTATTTTTGAAGTACCATTGGTACTATAATATTAGAATAATGAATTTAGTCATTTTTATATTTAGCTAGTATTCAGGTTTCCAGGAAGTTATGATTCGCAAATGGAATTAGAAAATAATAAAGTGGCTTGGTAGAATATTACTTCTTTAATGCTTTACATGAAATACAATTTTGCTTTTCTGAAAAGGCATTCACATGTAATGATCAAATCAAGATACCTTAAAAATTTGGTATAAACTGGCTAAAAATTCAAAATTGATATAGGATTGTAAAATGAGCTTGTGTATACTATGCAGGACACAGGCAACATTAAAAGATAAATAAGTTAACTTCTAAGTTTGTATAAGTTAACTATATACAAACAATATTTTATCTTAGAACAAAAATTTATTTCAATTGGTTGAGTACTCTGAGATATTGCAAATATACATGCACATACTGTACCTGACAGACAAATATATGAAAAAATTGCAACATTGTTTTTATATTTATGTAGTCTATATTTATATCAAATTTTAGGCTTTAATTGGATGAGTAGTTTCAGAGAAAAGGCAGTTACATTGATTTTGCAGACCAATAGCTACACAGAATTTGGCTGAAAACTGTTTTCTACACAAAAACAATATTTCCTTTTAGAGGAAAATAATACATAATACTGCAACTAAAGGTCATAGCAGTGCAATTTCTGTACTCAAATAAATGAAAAATAAATAAGTAAAATTAAAAAAAAAAATGCCACATCTGGTGCAAATACCATGATTAAAGTAAACAATGTTAGATGTAATTTCTGTATGCTGCTGTTATGCAAGAAATGTCAAATTCAGTTTATCTTTTGGTCAGCAAGACATGAAGTTAAATGACCAGTATTTGGGACATTTTTTTTTTTCTAGGAATTTTTAGCACTAACTTTCAGGACTGGACAAATGATTTTTTTTATCTAGGAGATAGCATAAATATTTTGGAGCAAACTGTATCACATTATATTTTGATAACACATTTTTTGTAATCTTAATTTATATTAATCTCCAGATAACAAAGAGGGAAAAGAAGAGACACCAAAAATTTTGTACAGTGCTACTTTTGTGTCATTTAACAAATAAACTAAAATTAAAAAAAAAGAATGCTTATTAAAAATTAACTAAGTTACTTTTTGTCTGGTCTCTTGTAACTATATACATGCTTAGTAATTCTGGAACTGAAATGTCACTTGTTCACAGCTTTTGAGACTAGTACTAACTATTAATTGAGACTAAAACCTAGAGCTATTTTCTACTAGTCCCTTGTTGAAAATTTTGAGTGTCATGACCTGATTCCTAGGCACCATGGCAATCAATTACAAAGGAGGCATACAGCTCTGTTAACTTTTAATATAGATCACATATTTTGCCATAATAAAGAAAAAAAAAATAAATGAAATACTTGTGTATATGCAGTTTTGCAAATTAACACATAGCAAAAAATTATCCCTTTAATATATCATGGTTTTTTCCCCCGCGAAATACTGTAAATGCAACATGAATGTAAATGGCAATATTAATGAAACTTACGCAATAGCTTCTATCATATCTAGGCCCATTTCGACACAACACTGAGCATGATCAGGACGGGGTTCCGGAAGCCCACTCACACAGTAATAGCAGTCACCAAGAAGCTTGATGCGTAAGCAGTGATTTTCAGATGCCAGCTTGTCGAAACGGGCGAAAAGCTCATTAAGAATTTTAACTACTTCTTCAGCAGTACACTGAGAGGACAGACTAGTAAATCCACAAATATCCGCAAATAAAATACTATAAAATAAAAGGAAACAAGAGATAAACAAGTAAAACAAAATTTTATAACTATTTTTTAATAATTACACACACCCACATATATATATATATATATATATGAAAAATATTTGCTTTCATCAAAATTTTGAACTTGATATCTGAATACAAATATACACATAAGACTAGAAAGAATTTTAATATCTTTTGACATATTTGTGTGGTCCGAGGACAAATTTACAGGATATTTCCTGATTATCTGTTTAAATAACTTTTTATGTGTATACTTAAGTTAAAAGTAAAACCTTTGCGACTTCAAAGCTTGTATTTTATTTTTATAGTTTACATATTTTGATTATACTATGTAAGAAAAGCCCTTATTCCTGACTTCAAAGATTGATCTCATTTTTATAATTTACATATTTCGATTACAGTATGTAAGAAAAGTCCTTATTTCTGACTTCAAAGCTTGTATCTCATTTTTATAGTTTACATATTTTGATTATACTATGCAAGAAAAGCCCTTATTTCTGTCTGTGATGCTTCACGACATATTTGGCACAATATCACCAATTTTGTGATTTTTTAGAAATGTTGCAAAGTTAATAAGAATTCAATATCTCAGAAAATTGAATCTAATTTTGTTGGTAATTCCTGTCGTTCTGTGGGAACCATTAAGTATTCTTGATTCAAGTTTCACTATTTGTGTAACTGATACATTTTGCTAAGGAGGGAGGGGTATAGAGTACGCATACAGTAATTAATAGTATTAAATGGAGGAGGTATGTGGTCCAAGTGCGTATGGAGATTTTAGAAGTTCAAATACTGCAGTCAAGTAGATGGGAGGATATTTTATACAAAAATTTTATTCACCATGTCATACAAGGGGTTTAACATCTGAATCACTTATATGAGTATTCACATTTTGTTTAATAAAATAAAGTGTATTTGATTATTAAAGTTACAACTTATTGAAAACATAATAAAAACAGATATACATATACACATCAGAGCAACAACTGCAGTAAAGATGAGGAAATCATTTCTATGTACACTTGTGCAGTGGCTGCTTGTTTATCCTGCTAAAGAATATTTATTTTTTTTTGCTTTTGAATCTGGCTTATACCTTTAACCAATTATTTATGTTGTTACTGATGAAATCATCTACACTATTAATTTCAATTCAACCATGTTTGTAAATATGTGTGTTAAAACAACCTGATAATTTGCCCCAAACTTTAAAAAATTCAAAAATTTTATGGATGTTTAATTATTTGCACACAACCTCTAAAAAAGGCTGAAAACCATCCAAAAAAATCCCATTTTGTTTTTAAATGGAAGCTAAATATAGAAATTTACATATAATTAGTTTCTATTAAGAAGGAAAAAAAAATGAGATACAGTCGAGAAAAAAGAAAATATTCAATAGGCTTTATATAGATTTTTAAAAATGGAAAGATTAACAAAATATGTCCGGACATTTTATTATAGTCTGTCAACAAAAGAACAATGTCTAGATATGGAGAGCAAATTACGGGATTTTATAACTATGGATTTTAAAGATAAGATTTAGATTTTTTAAACATCCAATTATGTTGAGTGTTTTCTCTGAAACTTGCCATACATTTGATTATACTCCTTCCACTGTGTTTTGATTATCTCAGTTTTGAGCAGAGTTTTAATCTATCTCAGTCCCTGTTAATGCAATTATCAGGGTTCTCACCAGGGTTTCATAATCGAGGAGAAGAATCCCTTTAAATAGACTGTTGAGGGGAATTTTGAAATATCAAGGAAATTTAAAAGATTCACAACAAAATACAAATATTACTACTATTATTGCAATTTAGAAAATCTAATACAATAATACAAGCAAAATACACAAAAATATTTATAATTTTTATACAGTAATATTATTAACATGCATTAAAAATTACTATCTTCTCATCTTCAGTATGTATCAAATATTTAAAACTTATTTCTAGTGTTTCACAAAACTTTTTCTTTATCTTTAAATCACTGTCAGTTTTCCTTATGTTTTCCATTTTTTAAAAGTTTTCCAAATTCACAGATTTTTTATCTATCTATTTTCAGTTCATTTTCTGAATATTTTATACATTTATGGTTGCTAATTACTTTTTTACTTTGTTTACAATCCTACCAAAGTATTATATACAAAGTATTACATACAAGTTAGCATTTTATATTGTGATCTAGTGTTTTTATTGATTGTGTGCAAAGTCATTATTCTATATTTAATTGTAAAACTATATAAGAAATTTAGTTTAAAATATCTTATTCAAGCTATGCTCCTGATAAAAAAAAATTCTTTAATGAGCTTGACTAGGCACACAAGCTGCCACTTAGGCAGCCTGTATTATATAATTAATTAAACAATAATAAACCACACAGAAATTTAATTACTGGTTAAATGACAAAAACAACTAAAAACTATAATTTAACCGAAAATTATGAATATATCACTAATTTAAAAAAAAAATCTTTTAAGACACTACCTCACATTTTCATGTCTTTGAATATAAATTTTATGAAACATAGTATCTTCTGGCTTGTTGGCTATATCTGCTTTCATCTCCATAGCCACATGCCTTGGGAGCACAGATAAAAGCAAACGTTCCTGTAAGAATTAAAAATTTCTTTTAAATACAGATAAAAGCAAGTACTCCGATACAGATTAAATATTTCTTTTTAATACTGATAAAAGCTAGTAGTTTTTTACTGTACAAATTAAATATTTCTTTATACAAATAAAAGCAAGCATTCCTGTAAGAATTAAATATTTCCATCTAATACACAAAAAAGCAGGTGTTCCTGTGAAAATTAAATATGCTTTTTTAATAGATAAAAGCAAGCATTCATAAGAACTAATATTTCTTTTTAATACTTGATTTAAAATTTGAATATAGACAAAATAAATACACTCAATGCATGAGCGGCCGTCCAAATAGTTGCTCAAGTCCTTCGGATGAGTCGGACGGTCTGGGTCTTCAACTCAATGCATGCGATGGACATTCAATTAAGAATAAAAAATATAAAATTTCAATTTTTGCCCCCACAAGTAAAAAATGTTGATATAAAATGCTGATTACAATCAGAATAGCTTGAGTTTTGTTGATATCACACATCATGGAATGTAGATTAGTAAATCTGATGTAGACATACTGTCATGAAAGACTAACACTTTTTGGATGACTTTTCTAAGGGAAATTAGCTTACCGATGGTTTATATTAAAAATTTAACATCTTTTTTTTATATTTCAATAAAAACAGTATTCTAAATTGATATTCAAAAGGAATTCTGTTGCTATGGTTACAATTTAGTCAATGTATGCATAATAGATGTATGAAGACAAAACTAAGTAATTGCATATAAGAACCATCTTGTCTAAAAATAACATCTGGGATTTTGGTGATAGTTTTTGAAACACAAGATTCTTGTCCTGGTGTATTTTTGACAAATTTTCAATACATTAAATGTGCTACCATTTCAAGTTTTTCAATTATTGTACTACACAAAATAAAAAAATGCATAGAATGTATCACCATCCAGAATATATTTGTCATTGCAATCATCCACTGTATTTGGCCCCGATGTGATGTCATTGTGACTAACCAAATGCTATAGCTTTTAATGTATGTTCGATTCGTTAGTGAGCAAGTAAAAATTGTTAAAAACCAATTAAACTCTATTAAAATGTATTAATAAATATAAGTTACATACAAAGGTAGTTGGACTATCAGTAAATAACATTCGGATACCAACTTAGTCGTTTTGCAATGGAGGAGTTTTAAAATGGTATTTACATGCCAGAAAATGCATAAGTGCTATCTCTGAAAACCTTGATGTGGACAGCAGATGGATTATTACACATAATGCAATCATTTACTGTATGATTATTTATACAATGATACTTTTCTCACAGCCAGTCTTGTTCAAGATCCTCCGCATAATATTTTTTACATTAAATCATAAATTGAAATTATGCATTTTTCTTTGTAACATAATGCAAAACTATTCTTAACTTTGAACAAAAACTTATTGTTTAAATTAACCCATTCAGTGTTCAAATCTATCCTGACAAGAGATTTATTAGAAAAACTGCGAGCCTCTGTTAAGCAATATAATGCATGTATTAGATGCCCTATGATTAAAAACTAACATGCTACTGTATAAAATTAATGGTTTGAGTTCTAATCAACTGATTTTTAAAATTCAAAATTAAAATTATATTCATGTTCTTTGATATTTCAATAAGTCATGTTTTAAAAATTTCGTAAAGAACTAGAATTTTGAAAATCTAAACTTCATGAAGAGTCTTTAATCAACATTTGGAATATTGCAAGTGGTCCATTTTATATTTACCCTTTCACAAAATCCTGAATATATATATTAAGGATTTTGTGAAAGATTATTTTCTTTAAATAAGGAACTTTGAAAACAGTGCTGATAAATAAATGAAAGTTTTCTGCTAGTATAAAAAAATGCAAAACTATGAACTGACCTGTTGCTGGTTCTCTCTTTGGATATTTAATCTAGCTTCTACACATTGTCTTGTTTCCAGAAAAGCTTGTCGCTGGGAAGATTTACTTGGAAAATGAGAGAAAACACCAGCCACATTCACAGCCAAAAACAAGATGGAGCTAGCTGCTAGCTGAAAGAAGAAATATCGTTTGTAAGATAGGTAACATTTCAGATTCAAAACATAGATAAAAGTTTGAAATTTGTTTAGTGGTCAGTGGCTATTAGCACCATAGCATTAGTAGCCACATTAGTTGTATTAGTGACCACTTACAAAAATGCAATTATAGTAAAATATTTTAAAAGTAGATCCAATTTCTAAATATATACAATCCTTAATATTATATTTTATTTCTACAAACAAATGAATATTTTTATTACTTAAATCTTTAATTATGACTTTTTTAAAAAGGGAGTTCTTACATAAAAGTATAAATGATCTACATAATTTAATGAAAGTGTTTATTTAAAAAAAAGTTAAAGTTGATGTGATTAATGATCAATCCTTAATAATCATATGTATATATACAAAGAAATTAAAACACTGAATTTTGTGTTCTCGCAATTGGCTAGGTCTACTTCACAACATATTCTTGAAGTTGAAATATTTTGGTGATTGCACCAGATGGTTGGTTCTATTAGTCCACCCATAATCTATGTCAGAAATTGACTACAGTATATGGAAAATGCACTTAATATTAGAATAGTGATAACCGAATCTTTATATGAGCTTTCATTCGTAAGCAATTCTTTTTTGCATATGTGAAGGTTTACAAGAAAAGGGCCCAGTTGTCAACAATTTTACTTTTGAGAAAATGTGGTTATAGCTGCTATACCAACAACTGTACATTTTCTAATTTTAAATGGAATTAGGTAGCCACATGCTTCTCAAATATGGAAAATATTTTCATTATGCTCTGTGAGTTGCCAATTCTGAGATTAATTTTTTCTATCAACCATGGTTGGAAAAGAAAAAGTGGTTAAAAAAAAAAAAAAAACCTCATGATTTATACAAAAAACAAAACAAAACAAAAACCTTGTTTAAACCAGGGATGAGGAACCTTTTATATGTTCGAATGCTACATTGAAGTAAACTACCTTCCAGTAAGGTTGCAAACACAAATTTTTATTGTATATACAGTAAAATGCAAATCGTTAGGGAAAAATCTAAATGTTTTCAACTTAAAAAGAAGGAAGTTCATTGAGAAGGCTGATCTTTATGGCCAGAAGGCCACAGGTTCACCACCCCTGGAAACAAATTGGGTTTAAAACAGCCTACTGCAATCAATGCAAAAACTTTCAAGTTGCTTTTCTCTGTTTTAATGTTCTAGCTTGATAAATAATGCAAAATTTGTAAATTTAGTTGCAATTATCATACAAACATGTGGTTTTGCTTTTCAGAAACAGCTAGAAAAGTTGTACTTTAAACAAGGCCCTAAACTCGATTTTGAAATTTCTGACAATTGGACAATTTTCTTGTAAACCATCCCATATATCTTTATAATTATTAAAAAAAAAAAAAAATTCAAAATGGTGAGTCAGTCAAGCTAATAAATTAGATGCATTTGAGCTGATTTGAAATAAAACATACTATTTCAATTTCTTTTTTAAGTCTAGCAATGCCCAAACTATTATGTTACTAATCACATAACCCACTGATAGAGGGTATTTTCAAAGCTTGGGATTAAGTTCTTTGTATCAATAACCTTACATACAAAATTGCTTTTATATTGATACAATAGTAACAAATTATATACTGACTGTATTGTGCATATATTTAAATGAATTAAAAATTCATGATTAATCAAAGATATTAATAAAAAAAAATATTCATAAGACAACATTTTAAAGCAATCATCTTGTTGAATAACATTTAAATATATTTAAAAATGATTTCATGCTTATCAAACGAATTCCATGATTTAAAAAATATAAAAATATATGCAGATTGAACCCATTCATTCAGTCCTATTGAAAATAGTGCAAAATGGATATACAATGTTTAAAGTAAAATGTTCAATGATTAGTTCAAATTAGTTTTCCAGATGGTCATGCTGCCATTCTGAAAGTTAATATATAAACAGATGAAATATAAAATTGTGAAAATTAAAGATTATACACTAATTGAATCTAAATTAAAATCTGAAAATTTCATACAATACAAAAGTAATGATAATTAGAAATTTAAAAAAATAAGAGGTGCATGTACATCACTGATACATATGATGTATGATCCTAAACACTCACAAATAACACTTGCTAAATCAGGTATTAAGTAGTAGGGAGGTAACCAGAAGTCTTTCTTATGATTGCAAATACAGTTGTATCCTGATAATTCTATTTATTTTTTTACAAAATTTTTACAACACTGCAATTACAATATATTTCCCCTTATTTAAGTGATACAATTAATCTAAATTTTCTAAATTGCTCATGACTATAGTTTGCTAATTAAAGCTATAAATTAATAAAATTTAGAGTAGAATGCCCCCTAGTTACCTTCCTAGTATTACTTACAGAAGGTCTGTCCAGGTTTTTTTTCACAGGGCTCTTATTTTTTTGTAAAACTAACTCTAATTTCACAAGAAAAAAAAATCTAATATAAATCTATAAATTAGCAGAAATTCAATCAAAAAATATCAGTTTTTAGGTCTCAGAAAGTTTATACAAAACATTTTTCCTATAACTTAAATTTCAGGGAGGGGCAAAACATGACATAAGGTGCTCCCAGCAAGCATTTCCTTAGCATTTTTTTAATGGATCAAATATTTTAATGCTTACAATTCATGACGAACAGTCACTTGAAATTTTATAAGAACTCAGCATTTGAAGCATGACATTTTGTGAAAAGCTAATTTTTTTAAATTTAGAATTATCTGATTAGTCCTTTTCTGAGACTAAATAGTTCCAAAGGCTGGACCTAAATTTCTTCTGGACAGACTTCTGTCAGGGTTGACTGCAATAATTTTTAAATACTATTTACCTGTTTCCATACAAAAGGATCAGAGTCATTGACTATTGTATAAGAGATCATCTGAACTACTGATAGCAAGATGCCACAAATAAGACACTCAGGCATACGCACAGGAAGTAAGGTATACCCAAAATATACGAAGAACACAGTGCACCAAATGCTGGACATTGCGATTGGCACAGGTGAGTCAATAACAACTAGGACAACAGTGATAAAAAATGAAATCATAATGGTGTATGAAAATACAAACAAATAAATCTGATTAAAAAATGACTGGGTGCTTAAAACTGCCATGATCAAGTATAAAGACACTAACACACCAAATGTAATGCCATGTGTTAGTGACCGATGATCACTAAGTGCATAATTAAATATTAACATGACACCGCCCACAGCACACACTATACCAAGCAGTGCAGTCAAATTTCTTTGGTTCAAGTGAAGGAAATAGCGTTGATACAGTATCTCAACCTCAACATTCTTGAAACGTGGAAGTTTGAATGTATCGAAACAGAATTTATGACAGTTCCATATTGTCAAGTACTTGCGGTCAGATCGTACTTGGTTATCCTTGATGGACACTTCACTGATGGAGCTCCCAGATGAAGCCATTCTTTCAAGACTATTTGAGATATTGTCATCCCAGTGAGATATAGGATTTGTAAAACTGGAATCTGATGCTCAAATGAATGAGCAAAAGAGCTTGGTATTACGTTATACTTAAATTATTCATTTTAAATTTGATGAAAGGCTTTTTCCAGAATGTTGAGTCTTCGTAGTAGGAATAAATCAGCTCCCGTTGGGTAGACATAACTTGTGGACATAGCTTTTACCTAAAAAAAAAAAAAAAAATCAGTAATTAAATTCTTAAAAAATATTTTTGCTTTTACTAATAAATTCTGATAATTTTTGTACTTATCAAATCAATTAATATATACAGATGATGTGAAATTTTAAAACAATTTGAGAACTTAACTAGCTGCTTGTAATTACACATGTAAATATTGATGCAATTTGCATTTAATAGTTTTAGTATTATGCTTAAACATATTTTATTTTATTTTAATTTGTGGCTAAAGCAATTTTAAACCAGCTTAAATGTTGGTTAGAGTCAAAGTTAACTTAATTGCTACATTGACAGATAACTTTTCTTCTATGAAGATTTTGCTTATTTTGAAGTTTAAACCTATTTTAAATTAAATGAATTTATTCAAAGCTCAATTAAATAAAAATGGATTTTTGATTTTAGTTTAGTACTCACCTTGTATGTAGCATATACAAAATAGTTCTTGAGCATTCAACAAAATGTATAGTATTGTAATGCAATTCTATTATGCATAAATAAATAAGAAATAATCACTTTTCTGATATCCAAACATTTTTGATAAGGTTGATCTTTTGTTTGATTTTAGAATTTTTTTGAAAAAAACAAATTCAAATCAAATTAATTTTGTATAGTGATTTGATATTTAATTGATATTTCATAATAGTCAAATTTAAAATCATTTTGAGAAAATAAAGTACTTTTATACAGTAGCATCATTAGAATTTTTTTTTTTTTAGGGTGGGTGGTGGTGGTGGTGGTGGGGGGGGGGGTTGCAATGCCACTGCTTTTGTAATAAAGTCAAATGCTCTGTGGGGAAACTTAGAAACTTATAACTTATTTTCACTTACTTTTCCTCTCATATACCATTTAAAAAAAATTCCGAAATTTTGAGTGTCCATATTTTGCGTGATTTATTTTTTATGTTTGTTCAAACTTAGCCCATAATTTATAAATTTTGTAAAGTGTCAATTGCTTTAATTTGGAATTTTGCAAAGGGTATGAAAACCAGTCTATATTATTTCTATACATACTTCATTGCAGAATATGACACTGAAATTATTGTACTTTATAGCCTTCTTTTAGGGATTTATTTAAAAGTAATCGTGAGTCTTTCATAAAATTTTACATTTGAAACTGTACCCTACCATAGATTTCCACATCTTAAAAACTAGCTAATCACTAAATTTAAAAATCAAGTTCTTCATAAAGTATAAAAAAATAACTGCTAATCATAAAAAAATGTTTTTAAAAATAAGACTTTTTATCAAAGTTGATTCTTAACCTTTTAACCTAACTGAACATTCTCTTAAAACAAAGTATGTATAGGTCTTTGCAAGGGTTATGACCCTTATATACCTCTTCATGAGCACACTACTATTTTTAATCATGTGGAATAGCAAACTGCCACCTACTGAAAGTGCAAAATGCTAACCATTTAGAGCAGTGGATAATGAACTGGTTTACAACAGAAAATGCAATGCAAATCAAGATAAATAAGCATATATACATGATATATAACTATATATTTCAGAAATCAACTGGATTTTCTTTTTCGCCAAGAGTCTAGACTTAAATGCTCAAATATTTGGGCATTTAGATCCAGTCTCTGCACTGAAGAAAAAACAGCTAATTTCTGAAATGTATGTATGATGTTTATTTACCTTGGTTTGTGCTGCATTTTATTTTGCAAACTAGTTCATTACTGATTGCACACAAAGACATGTACTTTACTCATTTACAGTAAGCTTTATAAAGTACATGCTCATACCAAGCAAATTTTAAAGCTCTCATGAGTTATATTTTATGAAAGACTATCTAACATTTGCTTTACTCTCCTAAGAAGTTAAAGTACTAATCTATTTTCTGCTTGTAGTTTTATCATTTTTCTTATGACATGAAATACAATGATTGCAGGACCCCTAAAGATGCCTGTTGATCCAGGCATGAGAAATATTGATTTATATCACAAGTTATTTAGTATTTCTGTATAATTGTACATAGCATATTGTAATGTTTTTCAACAAAAATATGACTGAACAGTTCAAAAACACATTATGTGTTTGAAAAGTATTAAAAACTATGCAGCAACTTATTAGCAATGTTTTAAATATTTGCAATAAAAATTAATCTTGACAACTTAAATTTGGAAAAAAAAACTTGGCAATAACAATTCTTGTTGCCCAAATGAATTTTCATTAAATTTTGAATAACTTTATATGTTAATAAATTGTGTTCTTTCCATGTAAGGCCATAAATGCCACACATTTTGTTTTTGAAAGTAATGTTTTGCATTCATTGGGTAGAAGATTTTTTTTAAACAATGAACAAATCAGGGGGGAAAATATTGAAGACATACCTTTAAACTTTGATAAAGTGATATTTCTTGTAAGCTTTGAATTGCTATAAATCTTTGAGATTTGGGAATTTATGAAGGCAATTTTTCAATTTGAAGAAAAATTAAAATTTACAATTGAAGATTACATTTATCAACTAAAAGTTGCAATCAGGGATTTATTTGAAAAATAAATAAATGTAGAGTAACCCCTGTATATGTTATATATTAAAAATAGATTTTAAAGATCTGAAATATTTTAATATTTATACCTTATTCAGTAAAATGAAATTAGTTAATTTTCAAAAAGAAAATATATATACATGGATTACAAGAAATATAACTAAAAAAAATTAATAAATATGCAATTAAACTTTAACTGATTGTATACCTATTAATAACATTTAAGAGAAATTTGAAGTATTAATAAGTTTATGTTTGAAGTGAGGTTGATTTGGGAAATTTTTTTTAAATGACAAAAGTTCACTTTCTAAATTTAATAGATGTTAGAAAGAAATTTTAAAACAAATGAGTTAGCTCAATATGTGTGAGCTTGACAAACTAAGATGCTATGTGAACTTTGTACAGATTCTTAAGAATCTTGTTATGAAATCTGTAGATAGATAAGAAGTAAAAAGAAGCTAAGAATTCCTTTAGAACACTCTTATCTCTTGAAGCGGTTTTGCAAAAAAAGAAACTAGGAATAATTTTAAATCCACGATTTGTAGCTTTTTTTACAATGTTTTGTTTAAAATTCACAAGAATTATTTGACCTGCAATGGTAAAATATCGAAAAGAAAATTAATTTATCATAGAAATTAAGTTACATTTGAAGAAGAAATTTAATACTACAGGAGCCCATTTCGAAATATTTATATTTGAATCCACAGCATAAAATATTTGGTTAGTTTAGGAGTGGTCCTCTAAAAACAGATGATTGGGGTAAATAAATGCTTACGGATTTATTAAATGAAATAAACAAATACATTTTATATTAGATATGTTGAATAAAATATAAGGGCAATATAATGAAAACCGACATTTAAAATACATCATATGATAAAAATATCAAGGTTATTTATATTTTCAGGAAACAAATGTACAGAAAATATAATCTCGAAAATATTTTACGTTTTCCTATCCAGCTCATAAACATTAATTACCCGTATAGCTAGTAAATTGAGAGTTAAGTAATCGCAACAGGTTTAAGTAAGGATTAACATGGTTTGTTGTGTCTGGCTCTTAAACTTTTCATTTTCACAGCATGCACTTACTGCTCAGAGACCGCATGAGAACTGTCTGCAAATCCACGCATTCTTAAACTTTTCGTTACACACAACACATGGGTCAACCATCAACTCGGCCACTCCAAATCTCATCTGCTCAGACTCCGAGTTGCGTTTTGCTATTGGATACAGCCGATAAGCATAAAAAGAAAAAATCTGCCGACAGCAGCACCACGTTCGGCGAACGAAGAAAGTTTAAAATGCAATCATGAATTCAAGGAGGGTAAGACTGTTATTTGCTTGTTAGACTTTATCATCAATCGAAAGTCAGATTTTAAAGAAAGCTATAGTGTCTATTTGTAGTGAAAGAAAAATAAAATAAAGTAATTTTATTCGAAGAAGAATCGCGCTAATTTCATTCAAAGTTCGAAGCTATTTAAATATTTTATAGATTTTCTTTATAAATAATGAATAATAGCAGAAAAACACTTAACGTACAAGTTATAAGTTGCAAGTTTTAGTATAATTTATTCCACGTTTTGAATTATAATAATAGAAATAATTTTATACGTTGCGCAAAAGTTGTAATCCTGCAATTTAGTTTTAAAAGTTGATTAGTTTTTAAATTTAGTAATATTTGTTTGCTGATCTCAGTAAATTACAGTTCAAAAACAATTTGAAATTAACACAGTGTTCATCAATTTTTTATGAATTTCGGTAGAAGTCCTTTTTGGTTTGAAACGGATAAGTGAAAAGTATCTAGTAGCGTCGCTAGAAAAAAAAAATGGGTGGGTTTTTGCAACCAAGTATCTTGTTTCCTATTTATCCAAATATAATTTCTGCGAACTTCAATACGTTCCGATGGGTCCCTGAAAGGGGTTATGATAGCCAAACCCCCACTCTTGTCGACGCCATTGAAAATATCTTATGACAGGAACAAAACATAGACGAGTATTGAAGCACGGGTCTTTCTTCTTGAGTAACTTAATCCAGGTGCCAAATTAAAAAGTGGAGTTTGAAAATGTTAATTATTTTGAAGATGGCACCTGTATTTGTATTGAAGAAAATGAGTGTAACGAAGCCATTTTTAAATGTTATACCGGAAACAAAATTAAATTACTGTGATATTTATCACAGCAAATTAAATTCGACTGCGTAAAGATCACACCAATATTACAATGAAAATGCAATTTTTCCAGATCAGTTATTTACCTGCATCGTGCATAAATCTATTACAAGTTGATTTGCAAAAATAATAGATAAGACAGAGCCGATGCAATCACTGAATTGTGCTAACCGAGTAATGGTTGATGTTCGGGTTTTTATGTTTTTGATATTATGTTTTTTAATAATTTGAATGCAAACAGAAAATATTTTAGGCTTTTTAAAACTATGCCCTATTAGAAGTATGACTAATCAGTTTTGTCCACAAGGGGAGGGGGATTTTGAGACATAACCCCCAGGAACCCATCGAATTTCAAAGAATTAATATAAAGTGAAATGGAAAGCAAAATATTTGGTTACCCCCTCCTCCCAGAACTTTTCTGGCAACGCTGCTGGAACAAATTCCCCAATTAAGCACGTGCCTGGAGCCCAGGAAATAAAGAGGGGCGAGAAGAGAAGACGTATACAAAATACTAATATTGTTTTAAAAAATTTTACTGAAAGCATTTTGTCAATGGTAAGAAACTGTCAGTCATAGTGTACACTTTAAACATATGTTAAAAATACCTCAGCCTGTAAAAAAGAAGATATATATGGGTAGTTATTGTGTATACAGAGGAGGGGGCTTGAATTTAATCTTGTGCCTAGGGTCCAAGACATTGTTATTTTTAGAGGTGTATTTTAATGTGATATTTCTAAATAAAATCGAGCTCTATTTTGTTTTAAAAAACTTGAAAGTATCTGTCCGCACGATTCATTTTCGAACCCTTCACTGCAACTTTTCTTGGGGATTTTATCATCAGATATTATTTATTTCCGTTTATCGCGTTGTTTGCTCAACTTTTCCTATAATTCTGCAATTCGATGAAAATTCAATACAGTATGTTGTAAAAGTTGTTATGCTTGCACGTAATTAAAAAAGTTTTCCACTAAATGCCTCAAAAGTACACTTGGCGATCAGAACGAAAATTTCAATACTTTAGTAACTTCTAGATTTATTTTCCGGTTTAGCTCACTTTGATTGCGATACGATTTTAATCCCGAAATTCTTGAGAAATTACTTGTGTTCTAGATCTATCACTTCTCTTTTTTCACTGATTGGACTGAAGCTCCTAAATAGACAGTTTGAAGCAACCGCCATTTTGATTCCAATCAGTTATCGTCTACCTGTGCTATTTCAATGGTTATATGACTGATATTTGATACGCAATTCATCTGTAAAATGTGTGCTTCTACTTAAAAAAATTGTACCATATAATTCAAGAAGGTTGTTTAGAATGTTTCGATTTTCTCGAGATCCTGAGAAAAGGACGAGAAAGTAATTTACTTTTCGCTAAGTTTAACCATCGCTTCAAATGGGTGTCAAGATGGTCGCTGTTGAGCCAGGCTGTATATTTATTATGTAGGAGCCTTAGGCTGAACTGATTAGCACTATATCGACAAGAACTTTTTCAACGAGTCCATCCTATCCCGTCCAGCAACCAGTAAGGATTCTTCAATTCATAGTATTCAGAACATCAACGTTCTTATCAATGCAATCAGTCCATCCTATTCTTCCTTTATTGGTTTGGCCAGAATTATTTTTTTGTTTTTCTTTTATCGGGCATTTGGATTACATGGCCAGTCAACTAATAGTACGAACATTGGTTAGAAAACCTACTATATTTTTGTAGTAAACTACAACTACAACTACTTTGTGATAAATGTAGTTAACTACAACTACAACTACTTTGTGATAAATGTAGTTAACTACAACTACTTTGTGATAAATGTAGTTAACTACAACTACAACTACTTTGTGATAAATGTAGTTAACTACAACTATAACTACTTTGTGATAAATGTAGTTAACTACAACTACTTTGTGATAAATGTAGTTAACTACAACTACAACTACTTTTTATTAAAAAGTGGTGACTGCAAACTACTTTTAAAATGTAGTCACTACATAACTACTTTTATAAGACGAATTTTGCCACAGCTTCAATTTACACAAAAAGTTGAGGATATGGGTAGTAATTTAACATACTCATTCTGAATAAGTAAAATTTACTGATTCCTAAATTTACTAGTTAACTTACCATCTTCATGCTTTTACCCACTTCTGAAAACAAAATAAAACGAAAGTAGAAAAGTAAAATATATTTATTTAAAAACATGTTTGTTCATTTTTAGTAGAATTTGCATCTCAGAATTACGATCAGATAAGCAGGATCTTTTGGGAAATAACACATCTGAATATATTCAAATAGGAAATCAACTTCATGAGGCAATGGCCTTCCTAATTCTGCAGCATCGAAAATCTTATGTAGTTTCTCCTCGTTCTCTCTCGGGAACCGGCATATACGTTCGACGGCAGAATGCATTGAGTTCCATCTCGCCTTATTTGGTATTATGAGACAGGCACTTAGCTATGATGTTTTGTCAGCTAAAACAACCGACATTTTTTATTTGTTTCGAAGCGCTTGGCACTTTGAAAATTGTACATCGTTGAGGAGAACACTAAATTTCGTATAAAGGAAGAAAGGGTGATCACATGATATGTAGAATGGCACCTTGTGTGTTTACTGAAGCAACGTTAAAAGTAGATACAAACTAGTGATTTATTGTTTTGCGCTACATTACTTATTTTTAAAAGTAGCGCGTTACACTACAAACTACGAGAAAAAGTAGTGACTACTGTAGTTTCGCTACTTGTAGCGCGCTACTTCTGACCACTGAGTACTAGCGAGTGGTAAAGAATAGTCCAGGTGGCATGGCATCTAAAGTGACATTAAGTCAGACATTAGCTTATGAGCAATAAATGAATATGAAACTCAGGTGAAATTTTATGAGGGCTCAAACTTTACTGCAGACCAACCTGAAGAGACAGCGTCAACAAGGGCACGGTCCCACTTGATTACGCAACGTGACGCCCTTGCTTTAGCGGCCTGCCAAATCGGGGAAAAAGCTGAAATTATATTTTAGTTCCAGCTTCATCCAAAATATGTAGGTGGCGCTGATTGGTTACTCCGTTTTCTTCGCAATGGGATACGATTCTTATTGATTTTAATAATATGCCAACAGTAAATTGGGTTGTAAATTATAATACAAACGTAAATTAATAGTTTTGCGACACAGACATGCTATTATAAAATAATACAGCACTGAAAATTAAGCAAGTCAACATGTTATTACAGCTTTCAGCTCCGAGTTTTCTAAATCAATGAATACAATAAATCTGAGCTAATCTTAATGAATAGTGTATTTATACACTATGACATTTGAGAGGCACAGGTAAATATTTTTATATTTTCTCTTCTAACATTTTCGAATAATGCAAACTTTGAAAAATTATATGTATATTAATTTTAGTCAACATTGATTAAAACAGTTTTACAAATAAGAACTTTATATTAATACATACTCGTGTAGCCAGTTGGGAATTTAATCACAGCATAATTAAACTGAACTGTTTGTTCTGCTGTGTTAGTTTACTTGCTAGCATATAAATTTATTCCAATTATGTGAATTTAATCTGCATGCAATTAATTTGTTTACATAAATTACTAGTATGTATTATTGTATATCTTGTTTTTTTTTATTGTGCTAAATGTCTATGTTAGTTTCTTACCTTTGGTGCCATTAAATTATCAAAATTACATGTTATCTGAGTGATTAAATTTTAAAGAAAGTTTTATAAATTTCTATAACCAATTATTTTGTGCTAAATGTGTATGTATTTGATATACTTCTGGGAAAATGAGTAAAAGGAAGCTTGAATTACATTTTAACATTCATTACAATTCAAAGAAGTTTTTAAGAAAGGTTTATAGATAGAGCTTAGATGATAACTGATGATATGAATTTAGCATCAAATTTTAGAGGATGTAGGATGGTTCAATAGGAATTTGTACTTTGGGTTTCTTTTTCACATCTAGTTCAAAAAATTTTCTCAAAAGATATATTTTTCAGAATTGGTTATGGATAGAGATAATGACTGATATGGATTCAGCATCAAATTCCGGAGTGGAACTGGGGCTTCACTAAGGATATCCACCTCCAGTTCCAACTCTGCCTACCACTGATTATTTTATAAGTTAATGACCTTTTTCATAAACTGTTTATATGGACTGGACCTCTATGAAATGCATATAACCCCCCCCCCCCCCTCCTGTTGGCGGCTCTGGTGGGAGAAATCAAAAATCCGACTGAGTTAGGTACTGTACAGTGTTCGATACTTTACGATATTTATAATAATACTTAAGATGCAATGATACTATAACTATGTGTTCTATGTAAACGGGGGGGGGGGGCGGAGGGATCTGGAAATACTTTACTAATCTCATTTTCTCCTCCCCATAGTCAGTGCCGTTGACAGAATTTTTAGACCCCTATATAACAAATGTACGGGCCTCCTACAACCTCTTATTGTATAACTTAATTAGCTTTTCTTGTGAAATGTTTATGCTAAGGTGGACCCTAAGCGATGCATATTTTTGTTCCCACCTCCCATTCGGTGGCTTCGTAAATGGAAGAAATGGAAAATCTAACTTCATTAGGTACTGTCCCATGGTTGATACTATAAGTGTGCAAAGATTTTGATCTTCAGCGGAGGGGGGGAGGGGGAGCTCTCCGGTTGATCAGGATTCTTTTCCCCAATATAATTTTCTCCGTTCCCTGAGCAGTGCTGCCAATTGAATCTTCGGGTTCCTATTTAGCAAATACACCCTACTTTCCCTATTTTATAAGTTAATGGTACTTTTTATAAACTATTAATGCGGCCTGGATCCAGAAGTAATGCATTTTTTTGCCCCTCTCCACCATCACGTTTGGCTGTTCTGTCCGTGGGAGAAATAAAAAAAAAATCTGATGTGGGCAACACACATGACTTTCCTTATATAACGCAATTCCTAATATAACGCACTTTTACAGTAAAAAAAAAATAGGTTATTCTTATAGTAGATACTTATATTCTTACCAAGATATTGAATTTTCATCAATTAGTCGTCATTTTCATTGATTTAGCGTCAATTTTATCCATTTAGCGAGATTTTCGTTAATTTGAAAACATTAAAAAAAGTCGCCAAGTTGGCGACATTTCGCCAAATTCGTCGCCAAAATCTCGCCAAGCGTTATGGTCGGGGAAATAAGTTATTCTTATAGCAGATAAATGACTATTGGCGTTCAAATACGAAAGTATTAATCAAAATATCTTTTCTCATGAGTGGAACGAGCTAGATCCATGAGAATGATGTCACCAAATTTATTGAATGATATTAGATATAAAAAGTGAACAATTTTCTCAACAGTTAATATATATGTTTTCATTTATGGGATTTTTGATACATTTAGTTGAAAAATGTGCAATATCTCGAGAACGGTCCATGCTAGCGTTCTAAAGTTTATGTCAATCTTTTTGTAAGGGAAAATTACATAAGAAATGTCTATTTGCTATTTGCGCAACTTTATTGACGGTTTTGAATTTTTGTTGATTTTTTTCAAAATTTCACTCAAAAATTTAGGGGGGTTCTGAACATTCAATTGTGTTTGAAAACAATAGGCTTCCAGTACTCACGGATTGTAATTTTCGTACAAAATTTCATTCGAATCGCTGCATTCGTTCGTGAAATATCGTCTCCACAGTCTCATTGACACACACACACACACACACACACACATAGACAAACATTACCTCAGAAATGTTCGATTCGTAATCAGGGATGCTTGACATGTGCTCTCCTGTCGAAAACTCGACCAAGTCACAATACTTTCCTTATACATTATACTATGTATATAAGGAAAGTAAGTATGGTCTCTTAGATATTGCCCCGTGGTCAATACTTAAATTTTGCAAAAATTCAGCCTTCTAGGTCATCGAGGTTGGACTTCTGGAATATGAGGAAATACTTATTCAAATCCATTTTCTCCGCCCCCATGGCCAGTGCCTTCAACAGGATATTTAAACTCCTATATAACAAATGTACGGGCCTCATACTACCCTTTATTTTATAAGTTAATTACCGTTTCTTATGAAATGTTTATGCGAAGCTGGTCTCTAGACGATGCCTACTTTTACTCCCCCCCATTTGATGGCTTCGTCCGTCGAAGAAATTGAAAATCCAACTCCGTTAGGTTCTGTCCCATGATTGATATTATAAATATGCAAATATTATGCCTTCTAAATCACCGATTGGGAATCTGTAAAAAATCTTCGGGGAAAAAAGAATTCCACTCATGGGGGAAGTCGAAAATTCGGCTTCGTTCTGGGCTTAATTTCAGCCATTTAGCACAAAGTTCTGGGTCTGAAGGAAATTGATGGAAGGAAACAACAACTGTTTTTCCATGTTTTGATTTGCAAAACGGTACACAACAATATATATTTTTACGAAACAATATAAATTATTGGTTAAAGCACACACAAAAAAATTATCAAACTGTCTCTGATATCAAATCTAATTACAAAATAGCACGCAAGTTTCCCGTAAGAACACACGGAGAACGTAATCTTGAAGGGGGACGAAGTGCTGCCACCTACCGGCTAAAAGTATATACACACAAGATAGAAATAATTCCAGAGATCCAATTGTTAACCTGATCATTCGGCAGGTCGTTACAGCAAGCTTGTAGGGTTGCATAATCGAGTGGGACTGTGACAAGGGTAAGGCAATTCTACATCTGACCAGGACAGACCCGTACATGCACTGATGAGGAGGCTAGCATCACCAATCAGGATTTGGGGATCTTGAAGGAAGGCGTTTCTCTCTGGAGCCAGGTGCAAGAAAAATTGACATTAGCTTATGAGTAATAAATGAAAATGGAACTCAGATGCAATCTTATGGGAGCTCAAAACTTCAGTATTGACCAACCCGAAGATACAACGTCAACAAGGGTGAGATAATTCTACATCCGATCAGGATAGACCCATAAAGCACATACACTGATGAGGGGGATATCATCCCCAATCAGGATTTAGGGGTCTTGAAGGAAGGCATTTCTCTCCGAAACCGAGTTCAAGAAAAATTTGCCCCCGGAAAAGGAAGAAAAGATGTGGCAATGGAGAAAGTCATGGGAGCAGTTGCTTAAAAATCACAAGACCAAAAAAATCTCGGTAAAAAATCTCGAGAATGTTAAAAGAGTGTATCCTTGAAAGGCAGAACAAGGTCCTGTTAATGCCGCAATGGTGTCAACGAGTATCCCACGCAGTATGGAGATATGTGCGCATTTCTATGTGATCATGAGTCGAATTGAGAATTTAATACAAAACTTGATTTCGACCTGCTAATGTCAAGCACCACGCTGGTCTCTCTCTCTCTCTCGCTGTATAATAGTGTTATTACACGGAGCACTTCCTTCCAGCAATTTTTCAGCAACACCATACATTTCAATGGGAAGAAATCTTGCCGCCAAATTGCCGCAATTCGTTCGTACTCGGCGATAAAAATTGCTCAATTTCTGAGCGGCGACCCAATAAGAGGACGATAAAATTAAACGTCACTATGCTCCGCCTTTCCTCTTCTCATTTGCATTCAAGATGGCGATGGCGACTATAATGCAAACACGTTGAAGCAGCTTAATTACGTTAGAATCTGGAGATGGAAAAAATAATAGAACTTCTACCAAATTACAGACACCTGTGGGATATAAAAGATCCAAGTTATACGAAAAAACACACTAAAGAATGCTTTCTGAAATCGGCGGCACTAAACAGGGAGGGTATGTTAGAAAGGAGGGGCTTACAGTATCATTGCGGGGCGGAATTGCTAAAGTCTGGAGATGTAAAAATAATAATAGAACTTTTACCAAATTACAGATACCTGTGGCATATAAAAGATCCAAATTATACGAAAAAAACCCCACTAAATAATGCTTCTTGGAATGAACTCGGAGGTATTAGAAAGGAGGGGCGTTTTAGAAAGGCGAGGCTTAAAGTATCATTGCCGGGAGGAATTTCTGAAGTCTGGAGATGGAAAAATAATAATAGAACTTTTAACAAATTACAAACACCTTTAGGATATAAAAGATTCAAATTATACGAAAAACACACCAAAGAATGCTTTTTGAAATGAAATCGGCGAGATTAGAGGGAAGGGATCTGTTAAAAAGGAGGAGCCTAAAGTATGATTGACGGGCGGAATTGCAGAAGTTCGGCAATAAAAATTGCCCGTGTAATAACACCATATGTCTCACATTGCTTGAAAATAGTAAAGCTTATTATCGTAATTAATAAGAAGCATGCTTTCGTAATAATAAGGTAAATATGTAAATAACTAAAATAAAAATGAATTTAAATGCTATTAAGGACCCTTTAACGATTATGTGAATTGATTTTACAGTAACGGTAAATACTATCTCTCACTGGAAGGCATTTGGAGGGTTGGTTATTTACAAAGCAGCTCTGTGAGGAGCATTTTGGAAAACAATTTATCACAACGTATTAATTAATTAATAGTCAAATTTTACTTACTTTACAGAAGCAAAAATATATCTAAAGGACCGAGCCTAAAATTTGGTACTGTCCTTTATAATAACTCACGTATAGCTAACGTAGTTTTACAAAACATTAAGAAATTGCTGTTTTCCTTACATGCACATAGTATACTGTAAGGGAAAGTACTATCGTCGGAAAGTTTTCAACGGATTTGCACGTTCTATTATTCCTGAACTCGAATAGAAAATTTTCGAAGTGATATCTGTGTGTAAGTATGTATGTGTGTGTGTTCGTATGTCTGTGGACGCGATATCTTATGAACAAATCAATCGTTTGGAATGAAGTTTGGTACAGTTAACAGAATCAATGAAGATAGAGACGTTGTTGAATCTATACGTGGTCGAAGATTCAGCGGCTCATCAAATATTCGAATGAATATTCGACATCGTAAAAAACAACAGACAAGGGAAAAAACCCCCACAAGATAACGAATGACAACAAATAATATGCTTTTCGACTTTTCATATCTTTTTTTTTTTTAAATCAATTTATTAAAAATTTACACAAAATTATGGAAGCATTAAGTTTTGTAAAGGGGATATATAATTTTAGGTAATATAATATTAGGCGATAATTTCCATATACAATATCAGGCGACAATTTTATTAACCATTTTAGTGGATTTAGAACGTTCCATTCACAATAAAAGACTTGTGTTTCCAAGCCAAATAATTTATCAAATTCTATATTTATGTCACATAATTTTATTAAATACCAATGTTATTTTGATTCAGATTTTGAACATGTATAGAAACAAATTTTATTTAGTCAATAAAGTTCTAAATTTTAATTTTGGGGGATAAGTTTATCATCGTGGGCATCAATAAGAGTGAAAATGAACATTTTTTAAACTTTATCAAAGGAATGCACCATGGTATATAGAGAAAGAGATGTGTTGCTAACATCAGATTTTTTTTTAAAGTTGTAGCAAAATATAAAAGACAAAATAAGTTTAAAATTTCATAAGGCATAAAATTTTATTGACATTTATAACTTATTGCTTTTCATCGCAATCTCAAGCAAAATATACCCATTGGGCCACAAAATGAAAAATCTTCCCCACCGTCATTCTTTTCCCATCATCTTTCGTTATCCACAAGTGAAAGTCAGTCAGTGTTGGATTCGGATATTTTCTCCTTCACTCTATTGCAATAAAATGGCAGAGAGAAAAGAAGAAGCGATCTTTTTCCTCCTTTCGAATGGAGAACTTAGGAAAAGGATAAACATTACTCACAGTGGTGAGAAAAACGGGATATTTTTTTTTATTTCTTTTAGCATTTGGTGTTTGCATGGTAATGAAAAAAGCAATTTCTTTTCAGAGATTTCTTGTATTTGGCAGAGCACCGGATTTGGCGAAAGTGTCGCTGGAAGCACAGAGAAAATTTGAAGCTGCAAAATTTGCTTCACTTTGAAGGCAATTAACCAGCATTTTTGACGATAGCATCTTTAGTAAAATGAATTAAAAGGACGGATATGGTAAAATAAAAAATAAATCACTTTGAAGGCAACTGGTATTTTTGATAAAAGTTTTCGTGGTAAGCTTGAATAATTTAAAAACGCTTATGGTAAAACAAATCATTTTGAAGGTAATTAACAGTTGTTTCCGATTGCTGTTGTTGTTGTCGTGTGACCAGTGCAATAACTGGAAAGGGGGGAGGTGGGGAGAGTAAAGCTAAATGGGTCCAAAAGCGTGGAGCACTGCGCAGGCCACATCTACAGCTTTGTCCGTATAAAGGGTCTCCCTGGAACAGTTCAAGTTGATCTTGAAGAGAGCTGCAATGATGGAAGGGCAGTTAAAGAGGTGCTCGGGATCAAGCTGCATACCTGGACAGTGCCTGCATTCAGGGTATGATCTTGACCCATTTGGCAAAATTTTCATGCCTCTGAGGTGCATCGTCCTCAGTCTGGCAGTTGTTGTTGTTACTTCTCTGTCGTAGTTAAGCTGTAGTTAAGTTGTTTCCGATGATAATATCTTTAATAAAATTAATTTAAAAGACTGCATATGGAAAAAAAATCACTTTGCAGATAACTAATTGGGATTTTTGACAGTAGTATACATGTAAAATTTGATTAATTAAAAGGGCGCATATGGTTAACATACAGCCTATACCTTGTAACAATCCTTGCTGCTCCAGCCGGGAATCGAACCACGGATTTTCGTACTGGCCAACCGACGCTCTACCGTTGAGCTACTCAGATGGAATGGCAAGCTCTTATAGTCGAAGTGGATTCTGCATTCTCCACCCTCTAATGTCAGATTGGCGTGCAACTAACAATCTGACTGACCGCCTCTTACTATTTTTACCCCAGGTTAGCCTCTTGATGCTATTTTTATCCTTCGGGTTAGTTTCCCTCGTGGTCTTTGTCCTCCCAATCTGAAGGGGAGTGCTCAATATCCCAGAGTCCACTGAATTCGTACTAGGCTCCCTTTCAAACCTCCAGCATATTTGCACATACCTACTGGGTGGATTTGTTCTGGCGCCATTGTAAATAACTTTACTGACTCAATCGGGAATTGAACCACGGATCTTCGTACTGCGCAGCAGACGCCCTGCCGTTGAGCAACTGGGATGGAATTGAAAGCTCTTATAGTCGAAATGAATTCTGCAACCTGTTTTGACGGTGTTATTATTTAATATTCGTCCGTTTCCTAGTAAGAAATAAATGTGCATATGCAAAAAGTTTCTGAACAAAATAATTTTTGTATACCAATTTTTTGTATACCATCAGTTTCAAATTTCGTGTTAATTTATATTTTATTTTCACCCTCTAGGTCTGCATTTACTTTAAAGTATTTAAAAGCATTTATTGATAAATACCAGAAATTTTTTTTAAGTTGCATGAAACAAGCGGACTGTCCAGCCAATATGCAAGGATCATCTACATTAATTTTCCAACTGCTGAATCAGACTACTATTTACAATAATTAGAATAATGCAACATTATACTCCAAATGTTGAATTATTCCACATATGCTTCCATTGGTTCTGTCGCATTCTGTAGTCAAATTGCATAATCGAATACGATTTTGACGTACGGATATTAGAGATGAAGGAGTTGCTACATTGTAAAACATTTGGAAGCATGTCATGTTACTGAAAGTTTCAGGGGAATCAGCTGACCGTAATGGGAACTAATGTTCTTGGTAGTTTTGGAGAATATATATATATATATATATATATATATATATATATATATATATATATATATATATATATATATACAAGGTAGGATCAAAAAGTTAGGAGACTGTGCTGATATCTCCAACCCTGATTGGAGGAGAGGGGAACCATTTTACCATGGCGTAGAGGCATATGTGGCGCGAGATGTGAAAAGGAAGAAGCAGGTCCGCAGTGCAGGGTTTATGCATGCAATGCATGTCAGTGAACTGTAGTCGTTCGAGTTCATCGGAAACGGAAATGGCGTTTGAAGAACAACGTGCGAATATCAAATTTTGCCAGCGTTTGTGGAACTCGCCGACAGAAACATTGCATCTGCTGCAACAGGTGCAATGAACGACTACAGTTTACTGACACGCATTGTCTGCTAAAACACCTGTTTCTTCCTTTTCACATCTCGTGTCACATGTGTCTCTACGCCATGGTAAAATAGTTCCCCTTTCCTCCAATCAGGGTTGAAGATATCAGCACATTCTCCGAACTTTTTGATCCTACCTTGTGTACGTACATACATACATACATACATACATACATACATACATACATACATACATACATACATACATACATACATACATACATACATACATACATACATACATACATACATACATACATACATACATACATACATACATACATACATACATACATACATACATACATACATACATACATACATACATACATACATACATACATACATACATACATACATACATACATACATACATACATACATACATACATACATACATACATACATACATACATACATACATACATACATACATACATACATACATACATACATACATACATACATACATACATACATACATACATACATACATACATACATACATACATACATACATACATACATACATACATACATACATACATACATACATACATACATACATACATACATACATACATACATACATACATACATACATACATACATACATACATACATACATACATACATACATACATACATACATACATACATACATACATACATACATACATACATACATACATACATACATACATACATACATACATACATACATACATACATACATACATACATACATACATACATACATACATACATACATACATACATACATACATACATACATACATACATACATACATACATACATACATACATACATACATACATACATACATACATACATACATACATACATACATACATACATACATACATACATACATACATACATACATACATACATACATACATACATACATACATACATACATACATACATACATACATACATACATACATACATACATACATACATACATACATACATACATACATACATACATACATACATACATACATACATACATACATACATACATACATACATACATACATACATACATACATACATACATACATACATACATACATACATACATACATACATACATACATACATACATACATACATACATACATACATACATACATACATACATACATACATACATACATACATACATACATACATACATACATACATACATACATACATACATACATACATACATACATACATACATACATACATACATACATACATACATACATACATACATACATACATACATACATACATACATACATACATACATACATACATACATACATACATACATACATACATACATACATACATACATACATACATACATACATACATACATACATACATACATACATACATACATACATACATACATACATACATACATACATACATACATACATACATACATACATACATACATACATACATACATACATACATACATACATACATACATACATACATACATACATACATACATACATACATACAAGAAGCTGGAAATTAATAAGCTGGAAATTTCTTGAACGCTCATAATTGTGACTTTTTTTATACATACATACATACAAGAAGCTGGAAATTAATAAGCTGGAAATTTCTTGAACGCTCATAATTGTGACTTTTTTTTTTATCAGTTTGCGGGAATTATCAACAAAGAAACTAAAAAAAATGACCAAAGATTGCAGAATGTTTTACAGTGTACATCTTATTCAGTTTTTCAGTTTTATTATCAGAGTTCAGTTTTATGATATAAATTTAAAAATTAAGATTTTCCACCCTGGAAGATAAGGGATGAGTTAAACCCATATTTACTCTACCTCGGAAATTCTAACCCTAATTTTTAAATTCTTTGTTTCATTTTTGGAAAACTGTCTTTAGACGTGATACGTTTAATCTACCAATCATCATTAGGTTGCTAACATCTGATCATATATATAAGCGCTCTCTTGCATCTTTGTTATTTATTGGGATTGAAATTACGACATTTGAAACATTAAATTCCAAACTAATTTCTTGCTTTTTTTTCTGGATACCTACAATTTTGTTTTCCGGGAATGTGAATTATTTTTCTTCTTTTCAAACGGCTTAAAAAGAATCATATATTTACCTTAAAGTTCTGCAGTATGTCTTTATTTATTACAGTAGAATGTTATAAGAATAAATCTCTTATTCCAGATTGTCTATTATTTTCGCTTCATACATAGTATAATAATGTATAGAGAAAGTATTGTGACGGAGTCGAAAATTCGAATTCGAGTTTTCGACGGAAGAGCAAGTTTTAAGCATCTTTGAACTCGAATCAATCAAGGGAATGTAAGTATGTGTGTATGTTAGTGTATATGTGTGTACAACTACACTAACATACATACACCCGTATGTCAGTGTGTGTATGTATATTAGTGTAGTTGTATGTCTGTGTGTCTGTCCATGAGTCTGTGGACTCGATATCTCATGAATGAATAAAGAGTTTCGAAAATAATTTGGCACTATTGCTAAAGTTTGTAAATACCGGAACCCTATTGATTTTAAACGCGATCGAATATTCGAAAGACCTCCCCCCTCTCCCCCCTTCAATTATATGAAGTTTTGAAAAATTTCATTAACACTCAGGACATTCATTAATGATAAATAAATAATCACGTCTGACGTAATATTTATTATAAAACGAATAATATAAATTTTAGAACGCCAGCACAAACTGTTTTCTAGATGCACGATTTATGAATTTATGAAAAATTAATTAAACAATACGCAAGAATGATATGTTCTAGAGATGATACACATTTTCAAATAAATTTATTAAACAAATACATAAAATATCAAAAAGTAGTTAGTAGTAGCAAACATGAATTAAATATAAATTGCATTTTAACGAGGATAATTAAAATAAATCAGCATGAATAAATTCGGTATGAATAAATCACAATTCACTATGAATACAGCGTTCTGTTTGGATAAATACGTTAATTTCAATTTATGTGCTGTTAAATCAATGCTAAAAACATTGCGCTAAGGATCTTGTACATCCTAATTTCATTGTGAAAGTATAATGCAGAGAAGGTCATGTGCTGTCTACATCATATTTTTCTATGAGCCACTATATTTGAAATTTCTACCTATGCTTGTACTTTTGCAGATGTCATTTCATGCCGACTGAAGAGAAAGCTGTATAATATAGTATCATCAAATCTATATGTAACGAGCATCCATAGAAGCACAAACCGAGTTCATGAAGTACGACAGTTTGAAATTTGTTCAGTTTTTAGTGTTCCTTGTTTAGAAAGGACAAAACTTGGGGATATCTGATATGAATGCATAACTTGTGCGCATGTATGCGAAATTTCGTAGATTAGATGCCATATTAGATATTTAACCTTTCTCAAATACATTTAGACACAGTCATTAAATCGTCGAACAGAGATGATTATTATTTTCTCATGCGTACTATTGAGAAAGTATTGTTTTCACGAAAATTTTCGATGTAGAGACATTAATGCCAATATACTATGTTTTAAGACCTCCTGAACACGTTTTGACTACTTTTGGAGTAATATTCGTCTGTCTGTCTGTGGTCGATTTCTCGTGTGCATACGATAGCGGCCACAAATATTAATGGATTTTCACGAACCTCCCTATATCCGGATTTGTTATCAAAAGATCTAGAACTAGATAGAATTTTTTAAAGCGTAAACTTCGAAATGTATTTGAAATTTTATATTTTTTTAACATGGCAGCATAGGACAGCCAAAATTTGGTATAATCATGCACCAAAGGGTTCATTTATGACTTATTGATCATGAGACTTTATGGTTTCAATCATTGTTGTGAAAAATAGCCGCGATATAATGTTTTTGTTCGTGACGTCATTAGCTCCCTCTCGGGGGCAAGTTACCCGCCCCCGAGGGGGGCGGGTAAAATACCAGAATGAAATTTTAGTATGTTGTTGAGAGTGTTTGTGGGACATATGGGAATCTAAAAGAATAATATCACCCAATTAGTTTTAGATTTAACCCGGGTTGAAAAAATGAAATATATGGAACCCTGCTGGAACTAATTTTTCAAACATTTTTTAAGCAAAGTTAAAATTCACAAATTGCTTCGCAAATTTTAGGAAATATTCAAATTATCACGTAAAATGTGTAAAAGAAAAAAAAATCATTAAATATGTCAAGTAGTTTTTAAATAAACATTGAAATAATAATTATACTCATATTATATGAAGAGAATATGTGACTCGTTGCAAAATAAAATATGGCATCCATTTTTTCTTTTGCGCTATGTCAAAATTATGATTTTTAAGGAACGTTTATATTTATGTTTAGTGTTGTATCCGTCTGAAAACCGCTTTATTTTTGTATATTCTCTGTGTATCTAAATTCTGTGGGTACGCATTTACAACTTTTTTGATTTTAAATGATCATTGAACTTCGATTATTTCTACAACGAAGCCTAATTTTAACGTATGCAGTATGTAAAAAAAAAACAATTGTTAGGTGAGTTGTATAGGAATTGCTGAATTTTTTTCACTCAAAATTATTTAGCTCTGGAGTCTGAAATATCTATATAAATGAAATTGAAAATCTGTCTATGTGGTTATTTGTATGTTTTTCTCATCCTCACGGGAGAACGGCTGCACTGAATTGGATGAAAATTTTCGGATAGATTTGGAATAGCTCCATTTAAAATTTAGTGCATGTTTCGAGTTTTTAAGACCAGAGGTTATCGATATATTAATAAAACACGCACTATTAAACCCTCCATTGAGATAGCATTACGCAAACGATATTTATTCCGCAAAATTATTTAAAATATATATATATATATATATATATATATATATATAATAATAGTAGTTTGAAAATCCAATGAACGAAAAGTAAGAAGGTGTAACACGATAAACCTAACTTTTTAAAACACCCACAGAATAAAATATAATACAGCAAATCATCAATCAATAAATATATATATATCATGTTGCTAAGGAACGAAATTAAACTTAATGAGTTATTACAGCAGTATATCTTTTTCGATTTAAATCATAAAGAAATATACCGGGTGTCCCATAAATTTGTAAATACTTTAAAAATTCATAAAAAGTGAAAAACTTGGTATATTTGAATTCGGTTTGCGACAAACATAATTTAATGAAGGTAGATTTGTTTTGGTAGAAAAATAAATTAGTTCAAATTTTCGTCGATAGGGGCGCTGCACGCTTTCAAATTACAAAATTCGGTGAAAAACTACGTTTATTCGCATTTAGGCAAATGTTTACAAGCATATCACAATAGTAATTGCTCTATGTGTCCGCCAGCACAAGAAATTACACTTTGCAAGCGAGTGAGAACACAGTTAACTTGAAGCATGTAGCATGTTCGGTTGGATGCCGGAGATTTCGTGGCGAACTGTATTCTTTAATTCCGCTAAAGAAGACGTGCTACTGCGATACACTCGGGACTTAACGTAACCCCAGAGACAAAAATCAACTAGTTTCAAGTCCGGTGAGTGAGAGGAGCATTTATTCTTACAGTTATGGCTGATTAGTCGTTCATCACCAAACATGCAAATCAGAAACTGTTGCACTGGAGATGCGCTATGAGGTGCCCCGTCTTGCATGAATGTCACTGTGTGAAGGACGTTACATTCCAATAAGCACGGTGTCACTTTCTCCTGTAGCATTTACAAGTAGAGTTTTACATTAACTGAGCATGTCTTTCAGCCTGCTTTTGTACATGGCTCTTCAGAAAAAAAAAAGGACCCACCATGATGTTCGCAGTGAAGCCACACCATTAAAACACATACGTCTGCGCCAGTAATAGGAAAAGTGAGATATGACCTGTTCGTCGTACATCCTGCATTTTATAGGACTCTGATTTGCATATTTACTGGAATACCATATTACTTATATATATGGAATGTTATACATATATATATATATATACTATATTTTAATTGGAATGCGTTCAGCACCCCCTATCGTCAAAAATGTGAACTATTATTTTTCTTATAAAAAAAAAATCCCCCGTCATGAGAATATATTTGCCGCAAACCGCATTCAAATATACCAATTCCTTCAATTTTTATGAATTTTTAAAATATTTACAAATTTATGGGACACCCGGTATATGGATAAATTTTATCGGAATTGCATTTTTGATTGGATTATATCCATTACTGTCTTTGAGTTCAACGTATATAGAGATTATTGATATTTTCAGATTTTTACATAATCTGTTTCATTAAGGGAAGCACTTTTAAAATCCATATATTGTAGCACGGGTAAATATCTTCTTATACACGGGTATAATCTTCTTATGTACGAAAATATAAGTAGTACAGGTATATCTTCTAATACAAGGGTATAATCTTCTAATCTACGAAAATATAAATAGTTTCGGCTGTCCGTCTCTATAACGATTGGCGAGGGATTTGGTGGGATGTCACCAACTTAGTGATATTTTTTTAATGTTGCGAAATTGATGAAAATGTTGTCAAATCGATAAAAAATATCGCTAAAGTGATACAAATGTTGCTAAAGTGATAAAATGTCGCCAAAAATGATGCCAAATCAATTACATTAATTTCATTTTGAAAGGGGATAGTATTGTAATGATGTTTCGGTTGCTTTTGACTATCAGTCTAAGCACCCTACTTGACAACAAATTTGGCGACTTTTAAAATGTGGTCAAATTGATCAAATATCGCCAAATTAACGAAAATATCATCAAATCGAAAAACTGTTGTCAAATTGATAAAAATGACACCAAATCAATGAAATTAATTGCGTTTTGAAAGATAATAGTGTTGTAATGATGTTTTGATAGTGTTTATCTCTTAGTCCAACTGTCCCACTTTCCGACAAATGTGGCGACTTTTTAACATGCAGTCAAATTAATGAAAATGCTGTCGAATTGATAAAATGATGCGAAATTAATGAAAGTGACGCCTAATTGATTAAAATTCAATATTTTGTAAAATTAAGTTCAATTTCCTTGATAATCCCTGTCGCTTTGTGGGAATTTAATAATAGTTTATTTAAATGTGTTTACAAATGGGACAAGGATGTTTTTTCCCTCAGATCTGCCTGTGAAGATACCTTTGTATAGCGAGAACATATATTCTTTTACATCTTTTAAAGATAATTAAATTAAATATTTTAATAAAATGTTTAGAATAGTAAAATCATTTAAAATATTATAGGAATTTGCACATAATTGAAGTTTTAATTTATTTATATTACATATTCCGCTCGAAGAACGGGTATACTGCTAGTTATATGAAAGAAATATTTATTGATTTTGTATTGAGAGGCAGACGATTTAATTTCGATAACGTCATTTGAATAAAGTTCATTTTTAACACTTTACAACAAAGTTGAAAAGTGTTTATGACTTTGTTCATTCTGTCTGTCTGTCTGTCTGTCTGTCTGTCTGTCTGTCTGTCTGTCTGTCTGTCTGTCCGTTAGCACGATAACTGCCGTAAAAATGAGTTTATCAAAATGAAATTTTAGTATGTTGTTCAGACGGTCTGTAGGACCTATGGGAATATAAATAAATAATATCACCCAATTAGTTTTTTATTGAACCCGGGTTGAAAAAATGAAATACATTGAACCCTATGGGACCTAATTTTTCAAACATTTTTTAAGTAAATTTAAAATTCACGAATTGCTTCGAAATTTCTAGGAAATATTCACATTATCCCATAGAATATATAAAAAAAAATTCAGTAAAATATGTTAAGTAGTTTTTTAATTAAAAAAATTATTTAATATAGGGAAAAAAACAAATTCAATTAAATTCTGACTTTGGGATATCTTCCAGAAAGAAAAGAGAGAGATATTATATAATAAATATCTCTCCCTTTGTTTAAACGTTTTGCATATGGGAGTGGCTTCATATTTTAAAATAAATTTGGTAGATAACAATTTTTCATTTTTTTTTAATTTTATATAACTCTTCTTGATAAATTTAATTGATGGCATTTTAAATGCACTTTCCTACGTCCTAGAGAGTTAAAATTTGGTACACAGCTTAAATTTGTTGAACATTTTATTCGACAAAAATTTGATGGATCTTTAAATATAGATCATACATTTTTTTCGAAATGGCCTGAAAATAATCCCCGTTCACTTCTATAAATCATTGGTGTAATATTGTTAAAAATTCTGATGTGGACAGCACATGTCTTTCTCTGCAGACTCATATTCGTTCTCTTTATTTATTCAATGATAATTTGAGTTTATCTGCACAACATAAGTATTTTAAATGACATTGAATTTACACGTTAAACTTAAATTTGGTTCTCATTTGATAGCTGGACTTATTGTCAAAGGTGGCGTAGCGAAAACGCGAAAAAACTAGAATATCTCAAGAACGGCTAGTCCTAGAGTAATGGGGTTAGTCTTATTCTTTTTGTTGTCAAAAATCACATATAAAATAGGAATTTAATTGATGTAATTGAGCACACGTAGTCTTTTATTTTTATATATAACGATTTTTGCTGGCCATTTCGCAAAAATAGCCCGTTCCTTTTTCCCGAATCGTAGTAGAATAACCTACAAATAATTTATATACAAAATTTTGTTAAATTTGGTATATAAATCACTTGTAGGTTATTGAAATATTATACTCCAAATTTTGTTAAATTTGGTTCATTAGTTTTTAGCTAGAGTGGATAAAGGCAATTTCTGCGGCCATTTCGCAAAGAAGGCAGATTCTTTTATTACGAATCGTACTATAATCTAATGAACATCAGGATTTCCCATAAAAAACATACCTACCAAATTGTATGAAATTCGGTCCATTAGTTTTTCAATTAGAGTGGATGTAATATCCACACAGACACACAGAAACATACACAGATACACCCTTACACACACAGACGTCTTCCTAAAAGTAGTTTTTCCGTGTTCTAGAAGTCCCAAAACGTGTAGATCCTTTGAAAATTCGAGTTCCGATCTTCGGCACGATTCCAATACTTTGAGTATATACACATACACATATATATTATCTGTGTATTATCTGTGTATCTAAATTCCGTGCCTATGCAATTACAATACTTGTGATTTTAAATGATCCCTAAACTTTTATTATTTCTTCAAGGAAGCCTAATTTTAACATATGCAGAATGCAAATATCTCAAGCGATTGTAAGATGAATTACATAAGAATTGCTGAATTTTTTTCACACAAAATTATTTAGCTCTGGAGTCTGGAATACAAGTTATATGAATGAAATATTCATTGATTTTGCATAAAGAATCAGATGATTTATATTTCGATACAGTTTTAAATATTTAAGTATAATAAATTACTGTAGTACTGTGATAATGTAAAAGATATTACCACTGAATGAATCACATTTTAGAAATTTTTAAATGAAATTACATTTCAGTTGGAAAGTGTTTCATAATCAATGCTTATGCATGATTGATCTTTCTTGTTTTTTAATGAAGTTTTAAGTTTTCAAGTATATTAAATTACCGCAGTACTGTAATAGTTAAAAAATATCAACGCTTAATGTATCACATTAGAGAGCTGTTTAAATAAAATTGCATTTCAGTTGGAAAGTGTTTCATAATCAATGCTTTATGCATGGTCCATTTTTTTCCCACTCAGAAAATGTATGATGATTTTTCATCGCCGAAAACACGAATATCAAACTTTTACGCGTTTCCCTCATGCGTTGAAATAACATTTTTCTACTTTCCTAACATAAAAATATCATGTGATGTAAATCTATTTCTATGGCTGTGGGGTTTCTCTTTTGCAGAAGGAAAATATTGAGAATAACTATTTCTGTACATCTTTCATATCTGGAATGTTTTTTAAATTATCTTTTATAAAACGATAGAAGGTAAAAAAAATTTCTGCTTTGCAGTGCATATAATTTGTATAGAGAAAATATTGTAAAACGCTGACGAATTCAAATTCGAGTTTTGGATGGATTTCCCGTTTTGGACAACCCAGAATAGAAAATAGCAATTGCTTTCCTCATATATATAGTATAATAAGCTTGCAAGAAATAAATTTGCAAATACTTGAAGGGGCAGGGGTGGTGCACCTTGTGTTTTTCGTTGTATTTGTCGCTTTGCTGAAAGTTAATTTCGTTGTGAAATGGGTGTATTTGCAATTTATTGTTATATACTCACTAGTTGATTTTGCCGCAAAGACAGTCCCCTTGCCTCGAAACAACTTTTACAGGCAAGAATTTCTACCATAGAAGTACGTTGGTAAGGTATTTTTACTTTTCTTATAAACATAATATAATGTATAAGGAAAGTATTGTGACGGGGTCGAAAATTCGGATTCGAGTTTGGTCTATATCGCTTATTGAGGATGCTATCAATATTGATAATTGTTTATTTAGAGTTGCGCGAAATATAAGTTAATTAGGCACTTTGAAATTGTTTTACGTGTTGTCATCCAGGAAATGTGGGAGTATAATAAGAGCAAACTACTGAGTACTACAAACTATATATATTTTCATTTTGATAATGATTGTGGTACAAATATGAATAAATTATGTCGAATATAAGGACTATATTTCGTCGAGGAAGGAATATATTCTGTCGAGGAAGGAATATATTCTATCGAATATAAGGAAGGAATGTATTCTGTCGAATATAGGGAAGGAATATATTCTGTCGAATATAAGGAAGAAATATATTCTGTCGAATATAAGGAAGGCATATATTCTGTCGAATATAAGGCATATATTCTGTCGAGGTTTGCAATTATTCTGTCGAGGTTTGCAATTATTCTGTCAAAGTTTACAATTATTCTGTCGAGGTCACTAGTCTCACGCTGAAGTTATTTAAAAAAATCTTTCTCGAAACAGCTTGGAATTAGCCAAATGTTTTTCTATTCTGTTAATATAATAATCTAAATAATAATTTTGTACAGATAAATAAATACTCTTGTAAAAGTTTTGTAAACTCGCAAGCCATTGAAATCTTGTTTCGTAACAGGCGGGAACATATAACCTTTAACCTTTTTATAAACTTCTAAATATTTATGAAAATTCTTTTAAAAATATAGGAAATAAAAATAATAATAATAAAAAAAACTCTTTCAAAGTTCGAAAAGCTTAAAAATGGTGTAACACAAACCGTGCAATACAGAATCTGTTTCAACAGAACAGAAACGTGAATTTTCTGCATCCAATGCAAAAATGCAAACTTCGTAAGAGTGACTCTACACGATAATTTTTTTTTACAATTTCTGCAGAATAATAGTGATGAAATATCATCTTCATGGTTGTAAAAGTTTTATTTCAGGACAAGGTTTCTTTTTCTACATTTCGTTTTCAAACAGGAATTATTTTTCCCTTTTTTTTATTTATTTTTCTAAATACGGTATAGAAAATGAAACATTTCATTGTTCTGCTCGGTTGGAGAAAATAAATAGAAATGATATTGCTCCCATTTGATTTTTACCTTCTTATACTATATAGTATAAAGAAAGTATTTTTTCTCCGAAAATTTTCAAGTTCGAGATTTTAATGCTATTATATGTTTTAGGACCTCCTGAATACGTTTTGACTATTTTTAGAGCGATGTCCGTCTGTCTGCGGTCGATTTCTTGTGCGCATGATAGCTGCCACAAATATAAATGAATTTTCACGAAATTTTATATTCAACTTCATTAATGTAAAATCTAGAATTAGACAAAATATTTTTAAATTCGAGCGAAAACTTCGAAATTTATTCGAAATTTTATATTTTCTTAACATGGCAGTAATAGGATAAAATGTGAGAGACCTGTAAAATATCGCTATAGGCAGTTTATCGTTATAAACAAGGTTGACTCTGATCCACTTTATAATGCAAGTTATTACTTTCCTTATATACATAATGTATAAGGAAAGTATTGTGACGCGGTCGAAAATTCGAATTCGAGTTTCCGGCGGGAGAGCACGTTTCAAGCATCCCTGATCACGAATCAAACATTTTTGAAGTGATGTCTGTGTGTGTGTGTGTGTCAGTGAGTCTGTGGAGACGATAACTGACGAACGAATGGACCGATTCGAATTAAATTTGGTACAAAAATCACAATCCGTAAACACTGGAAGCCTATTGTTTTTATACGCAATCGAATGTTCAGAACCCCCCTAAATTTTCGAATGAAATTTTGAAAAAATCGACAAAAAATATCAAAACCACTAATAAAGTTACACAAATAGACATTTCTTATGTAATTTTTTATTAGAAAACGATTGACATAAATTTTGGAACGTTAACATGAACCGTTCTTGAGATATTGTACATTTTCCAAAATTTTTTTCAAAAAGTCATATAAAATAAAAAAATACTTCCTATTGAGAAACATGTTCACTTTTCATATGTAATACCATGCGATAAATTGAGTGACATCATTCTCGTAGATCTAGCTCGTTGCATTCATGAAAAAAGATACTTTGAATAATACTTTTGTATTTGAACGCCAATAGTCATTTATCTGCTGTAAGAATAACTTATTTCTTAGTGCATACGGTTTTGCGAGATTTTGGCGACGAATTTGGCGGAATGTCGCCAACTTGGCGACTTTTTTGAAATGTTGCCAAATTAAAGAAAATCTCGCCAAATAGATAAAAATTACGCTAAATCAATGAAAATGACGACTAATTGTCGAAAATTCAATATCTTGGAAAGAATATTAGTATCTACTATAAGAAAAACCTATTTTTTTACTGTAAAAGTAGTAAATTTATCACATTATATAAGGAAAGTCATGTGATGCCTACATCAGATTTTTTTTATATGTGTGGCATGAATTTCCCCTTATCTGCTGCCTGCTGGAAAGGTACATAAATTAATCAAATAAGAGAGGTGTGGAGACTAACACACACACGATTCAATTTCCTCAATTATTCTGGGATAAAATACACAATTTTATTTACAGGCCTTATTTACAAAGGTGATATTTACATCTTTAATCCAAAATTCTGTATAAAAAGAAACAAAAACATTTGGAAGATTGAATTTTCTAATGTTCGTCAAAAGGGCACGACTGGGAGCTCGTGCAAAAATGATAGGGAGAAAAAGTAATGGGCTCACCATGAACATTATTTTTTAGGGCAAACATCTCAACTTTCATCAGCGTTCTATGGACAAACGTCACTGTGTAGGTGAGTTCATGTCTTGGGCTCCATAGACTTACGTCCTTCTTTTAGACAATTGAACACATAGTCAAACACATATCACAAAATTCTGAAAGCAAGTGAAATTAGGTTGTACGTTAAATATGTGGGTCTATAAGTCCATCCGAGAGGTTGGTGATAGAGGAAAGAGGGTACGATCCCTCTGGATGCCATCCGCACTGGGTTCCGGTCTACATTGGGTGGCACTTTGCGGCCGTCCAAACAGATACCTTACACCTTCGGGTAGGCCAACGGTCCTACCGTGCTGAAAACACCGGTTCTCGTTAGATCACCGAAGTCAAGCAGCATTGGGTGCGGTTAGTACTTGGGTGGGTGACCACCTGGGAACACCGCGTAATGTTGGCACATTTCGGGTGCGGTAGCCCGGTGGTTTGCGCGCTGGATTTGCACGCTGCCACAACTGCCGCCGTGTTCATGCGGAGTACGATCACGTTAAACATGCGGGTCCGTAAGTCCTTCCGAGAGGTTGATGGTAGGGGAAGGAGGGTACGGCCCTGTGGATGCCTCCCCCATTGGGTTCCAATCTAAATTGGGTGGCACTTCCCGGCCGTCCAAACGGTTACCTTACACCTTTCTGGTAAGTCGGACGGTCTGGGTCTCAACAACAACACCTTCGGGTAGATCGGATGGTCTGGATCGATGAAGAAGAAGCAAGTGCAGTTGAAGAAAGTTCTCTGCGCTATGCTTTAGAAGGGGTCGATTTCACACTGTGGCCGCTGGACACTGATTGGTCTAGTCGTTGCTGTCTATTGGCAAGTCCCAAGTACGACTTTCTAAATGATTGTAGTTGACTCAATCCCCATCGCTAGGATAGAGCAGGGGCGAAAATTCTGGGTTTTCAGTCCTTGTATCAGTAATAAATTTGGTTGTAAAAGTTCTTTGCAAAAGCGATCTTGAACGGTTTCTAGACTGTCTGTCGCCAAATTTGATCCCTCTGTATATACCCTCTATGAAGTCAATTTTTGATCACAATGTCCCAATATAGGTGTAACATTATTCTTAATAATATCGTGGTAAATATAAATGTTTAAATTATATCACAGTTTAGGAAAGTAGATGAATATAATTCATTTCAGTTCGAAAATTTAACATGTGCATTTTTACTATATGTCTGTTAATCTAAAAATGCATGCGCCTAATGATAAAAATAAAATAGTGTGGCTCAACTCGACTTACCAGAATTTTTTTTTTTCAAATTTTACAAGAAAAAATTTGAAAAATCGGTATCGTGAGTCCAAATTACTACATCTATAACTTTACTTTAAAGGCTTGTAAAAATCTTTCGATTGATACCATACTTGAGGTAATGGAGTGTAAGTTGCACCCCCCCGGGGGGTAGCTAATGATTTCACGAACAAAAAAAATTGTATCGTAAAAAATTGTATCTACTTTTTACAACAATGATTGAAACTATGAAGTCTCGTGATCATTGAGACATAAATAAACCCTTTTATGCATGATTATGTTAAATTTTGTATTGTGCTGCTATGTTAAAAAAATGTAAAATTTCGAGCAAATTTTATTTTATTTTATATCGAATATATTAGATTTGCGGGCCATATCGCAGAAAAAGGTCGATTCTTTTTTTCCGAATCGTATCAAAAGTTAATCAGCACCAGGGTCACACTCAAGTGACTTACCCACCAAATTTTAGGAAATTTAATCCATTAGTTGAGTTAGAGTGGATATATACAATTCTTGCAGGCCATTTCGTAAAAAAATTCGGGTTCTTTTTTTCGAATCGTATTCAATCTAATCAGCACCAGAGTGACCCACAAGTAACTTGTCTGCCAAATTTTGTAAAATTTGATCAATTAGTTTTTCAATTAGAGTGGTTACATGCAATTTTTGCGGGCCATTTCGTAAAAAAAGGCGGGCTGTTTTATCTGGAATCGTACCCAAAACTAATCAGCACCAGGGTCATACATAAGTGATTTATCTACCAAATTTCATGAAATTCGGTCCATTAGTTTTTGAGTTAGAGTGGATACATACATTGCACAGACAGACATACAGACACACAGACAGACACACAGATGTCACACTAGAAATAGTTTTTTCGTATTCTAGAGGTCTTGAAATGTGTAGATCCGTCGAAAACTCGAGTTGTGATTTTCTGCATGATTTCAATACTTTCCCTATAAATTGCCATGTGTTGCAGGGAAAGTAATAACAGAGAGGCGTAATATTGAATATATGTATTTTTGATTGTTTATAAATTAAGATTCCCTTATTATCAGTATAATTAATCAGTATGTTTTAACAGTTGTAGAACAGGGTTTAGACTATAGATAGATAAAAATAAATTGAATGATAAGATGATTTTCAATACGTGGGAGTATTCTTTATTGTTTCAGTTCCAATTTGGATTGTGTTACTAATTTATTTCTACAAAATTGACAGCTTAAATAAATATCTTAAACTTTTTGCCCATACAATGCAGGACCGTTTGTCTTATCCCAGAGCCACTTGAATTATTGTCTCAAATTATATTCGCATTTTCTCAGTATGGAATTTTAACTTCTTTACCTCCCTGAAAAAACATTGTTTAATTGTAAAATTTTATTATCGATACAAATAAAATTGTAATTTGTGCAACCACCTGTCTGCTTATTATTTCAGCACGGGAAGAACTCATCTCTTTCCTTTATGTGAGAATTATTAAAAAATTTCAAGGAGAAAAACTCCAAATATTAGAAGTTCATCTTAAATCGTGAATTAAATTTCTTTAAATTATATATTTCGTACGAAGAACATACAACTAGTCAATAGGCAATAGTGAGTAACTCGGTTACTTGTACTAGATTGATGTGAAACATCATTCCTGTAGCACATTTCGAATGAGGAAAGGTTGTGTTTTGTGTTGTGTGTAACGATAGTACAAGGTACGTAGGAAAAAATTTCGATATCTTTTTTAATTTTTGGATTTTATTAAACTGTTTTATTGAAAATTTGAAGTTTTGATTAATAGAATGCAATTTATTTCGTCTAAATCGGACAACAAACGACGAAGTTATCTACGACAAAACATTTGTAGTCACTTCAACAGACGATTGTGTGGTTGGTGCAAGCGAGAAGCGTATACTAGCATGTAGAGCAGATGTTATATGCACAGACATTGCAAATCTAAAATTTAAAATTCTTTACACTTTTTTACCAGGTTTGTTTCATAATACAGCTTAAAGCTTAGGGATGGGGCAGCCCAGTAGTTAGCACTTGGACGATCCGAGTTCGAATTCCGGTTCTGCCCAAATTTTTCCCGTATAGAGGCGGAATACGAGCACGTTAAATATGTGGGTAAGTCCTTTCGAGAGGCTGGTGGTAGGGGAAGGAAGGTACGGTCCCTGTGGATGCCGCCCCCACTGGGCTCCGGTATAAATTGGGTGGCACTTCCAGGCCGTCCAAACTGATACCTTAAACTTCCGGGTAGGTCGGACGGTTTGGATCGAAGAAGAAGAATCTTAAAACCTCAAAGGGTATATATAATCAGAAAAAAATTTGCATATTGCGTTCTGCATTAAGTTTGTAAGATATTCTTACTCATATCATATGACGGCAACAACCCAACTGAAACGATGACGAGCTTGATGAGCGATAACTAACCATTTGTGTAAAATTCTGGAAAAAGTACGTAACTCATAAAGTTATCAGTCAATTTACAAAATTCGAGAAGTTTCTAGAGTTTGCAGAAAGTCTCCAAGTTGGTGATATTTTGCCAAATTTGTAACCAAAGTCGTTAAATTTGTCGAAAAGGTTAAGTGACCCAGACCCTTAAATTATAACAATGACTTTCTGTCACACATTCATGATAATATGATGGGATGATTCGTTTTATACCCGTAGCATTTCTTTTATGATTTTCTCCGCCCTTTCACATTATTAAACTAGTGCCAACGGCCCTATCGTGCTGAAAACACCGGTTCTCGTTAGATCACCGAAGTCAAGCAGCATCGGGCGCATTTAGTACTTGGGTGGGTGACCACCTGGGAACACCGCGTGCTGTTGGTACATTTCGGGCGCGGTAGTGGCACATTTCGCGCCGGTGGTTTGCGCGCTGGATTTGCACGCTGCCACAACTACCGCCGTGTTCATGCGGAGTACGATCACGTTAAACATGTGGGTCCGTAAGTCCTTCCGAGAGGTTGGTGGCAGGGGAAGGAGGGTACGGTCCCTGTGGATGCCTCCCCCACTGGGTTCCGGTCTAAATTGGGTGGCACTTTCCGCCCGTCCAAATGGTTACCTTACACCTTTCTGGTAGGTCGGACGGTCTGGATCTCAACAACAACATTAAACTAGATCACAACGCAAAATGTTACGCAAGGGTTTACCTTTATCTGATTGATTTAACTATTGTGATCTAGATTATTAACAGTGACTGTAACTGGGAAATTCTTACACCCTGTTGTTCGACAGGATTAACAGTTCGTCTTTCTTTAAAATAGGATTCAGACCATTTTACACACCTTTTATTTTGCCTTTGAAGTTTATTTTTTCTTTTTCCCACAAAACTATTTCACCGTCGCTGAAAAGCTTTTTATTGTGTTAAAGATCATTTTCAGTGAGTTTAAAACATCGGCGCGGATCCTCTGAGACCGCAGTAATTTAAACAAGTGTGTAGGTGAAATATTTGAAGCTGGAATCACAATGGGGAGAGAAAGTGCGGATATTCTTGACAATGGGGCCGTAGGAGGGAAGTTGAGTAGAATATATGTTTGCTGCTTTTTTATTTCACACAGTTTTATTTATTTAGAAATGCTGCAACTGAAACAAATATTTGTGCTCTTAAAATAGTACAGAAATCTGATGAGGACAACGCATGAATTTTCCTACACTCAACGTGAAGAATTCTTTGGGCATACAATGAAGTGATTTCTGCACTTTAACAAGGCGTTGCATAATAGCAAGAACGTGCTCAACTGATTACTCATCATGACATCTTGTCACTTATTAAGACGGAGCAGGCATTGAGATGGTCATTGAGCATATTTAAAGCAAGGATTTTAGAATTTTTTCTTATAGAAATATAGAACTTCGAATTCAATAACAATAGAGGGTGCATTTAGCTCCACCCACTGTTAATAAAATTCCAAAAGTTGAAGAATACCGTGAAATGACGTCTGTCCTTTAACAAGGTGTTGTATAGAAGTAAGATAGTGTTTAACTGATCATTCTTAATCATTAGTGGACCATGATTTTGCAGGCATTGTCGTTTATCAACATGGAGAAAGAAATGAGATGATTAGTGAATTTATTTAAATCAAGGATTTTAGAATTTTTTTTGGTAGAAATACAGAACTTTGAATTTAGTAATAAGATAGGGTGTTTTTAGCTCCACCTATCGTTAATAAAATTTTAAAAGCTCAATAATATAGTGAAATATCTTCTGCAGGGTGTTGCATAGAAGTAGGAAATATGTTTAACTGACCATCCTTAATCATAAGTGGACCATGATTTAGCAGATATTGCCATTCATCAACACGGAACGAACAGGTATTAAAATGATCAATAAACATACTTAAAACAAGGATTTCTTTTTTTGAAGCAAGAGCTTTAGAATTTTTTCTGGTAGAAATGCAGAACTTCAATAACAATAGAGGATGTTTTTAGCTCAACCCTCCGTTGCAAGGATTTTAGAATTTTTGTGGTAGAAATATAGGATTTCGATTTCAGTAAAAATAGAAAGTACTTTTAGCTCCACTTACCATTTATAAAATTTTAAAAGCTCAATATAGTGGAAAGACTTCTGCCCTTTAACAAGGTGTTGCATAGATGTAGGAAAGTGCTCAACTGATCATCCATAATCACCTGTGGACCATGATTTGGCAGATACTGCCACTCATGTACACAGATCAGGTATTGAGACGGTCAGTGAACGCCTAATGAGTGTCGTACAGGACAGAGCACCAGCCGCGAAGCGCCTTTAAGCTCCAGTTTCAATATGTGGTTTTTATCGTCAAACTGTGACATTAATTCAGTGACCTTAATTGGAGGTTCGAGGTTTTTATTTACTACATTTTATTATTTGTCCTAGCTCCTAGTGTGGCAGTTTGTTGCACATTTAGGGTTTAAGCAGTTTGGGGGGTTGATGCAGATCTAAGGGTTATCTAGTATTTTGGCAGCTTAGAGTTTAGAACATTTTTTTTTTTTTTTTTTTTATAAAACATTAGTCGCGAGTTTTATTTAATATCAGATGTTTGAGGTGGGATTTTTTAATTCCGATTATCGATGTTTAGAACAGCGCGGGGTCTCTTACGAGATTTGGCCTTGCGATGATCATAGTCATGCAGATTGAATAATAGTTCATTTGGAACAGATGGCAAATCATTGTAGAATTTAAGCGCTAGCTTTTTGATTTGTGCTCTCACGGTTTTTAATTTGAAGTCTTTTCTAATCACCGAGTTTATTAAATATCTAGGGGTTTTCCTGATACACCTAAGGATTTTATTTTGTCTTGTTTCTAAGGAGTCTATGGTAGTTTTACAGGCATATCCCCATACGGGTGCTGCATACAGCATTCCCGGGCGGATGACCGATTTGTAGATTAGTAGCTTATTTTGATAACTGAGATTTCAGTTTCCTATCATTGGGTATAAGGCTCCTGTAGTTATATACGCTTTTTTAATTAAGTTCGTTACGTGCTGTTTCCAGGTTAGGTGGGAATCGATCGTTACACCTAGGTATTTAGTAGATTTTTCCGCGCATAGGGCATGGTTGTTTATGTACAGTGGCGGCGGAGGTTTATGTTTCCTTGAGAAATAAATCCAATGTCATTTATTGGGGTTTAATTTTATTCGCCATTTTTCCAGCCAAGTTTGGAGTATGTCTAAGTGTTGTAGCTGTCTGTGCATTACTGAGACATAGGGGTGTAGTGAACGCGTTTTAAGCATAGTCTTATTTAAAGCAAGGAATTTAGAAATTTTTCCTGGTAGAAATATAGAACTTAGAATTCAATAACAATAGAGGACGTTTTTAGCTCCACTCACCGTTAATAAAATTCAAAAAGTTCAAGAGTACAGTGGAACGACTTCTGCCCTTTAACAGAGCGTTGAATAGAAGCAAGAAAATTCTAAAATCTTTGGTTTACGGAGTTTTGCGCTCATTTATCATCTCATCACCTGCACCGTGCTGACGCTCGACAATGACCGCGAATTCATGGTCGACGAAAGGTGATAGATGATTAGTGCGAGATGATACAACGAGTTTAATTTTCGTCCTCCCGCTCGAATGCTTTCCCTATATATTGCCATGTATTGAAGGGAAAGAAAAAATGAATCAAAATAGCAAGAAATATATCAAGTAACCTTCATATAGTGGCAAGTAATGTGCACACTTCATTTTCAACGTAACCGTTAAGAATTTTTATACTTGTTTGCACACCTCTCTTTTGCAGTCATATGAATTTTTGAAATAAAAATTGACATCTCCAGAACCGGAAGGGGATATTTTTAGTGAACCTCATTATCCCTTTCGAATTTGATGATGAATTCATATCAGCCATTATCTAAAGTCTGTTTATAGTCTATTATTCTGAAAAGAAAAATAGATGTTTCAAATGAAAATGAATATTTTAAAACAGGAACTGTGTGTGTGTGTGTGGGTGGAAAATGAACTGAAAGAGGCAATCCTTAGTGAAACCCTATCCCCCCTCTCGAATTTGATACTGAATTCATGGCATCATTTAAGTCAATGGTTTTCTATAGCCAATATTGAGACATAGATGCTTCAAGGAAAATGAAAACTTTCGAACCGGAATGGGAAATCGAACTAGAAGTGGAAATCTTTAGAGAACCAGCCTCCCTATCCCTTTCAGAATTGGATGCTAAATCCAATTCAGTTATCATAGAAGCTCCATCTATAGCCGATACGGAAAAATAAATGTGTCAAAGGAAATGAATATTTTTGAGTCGGAAGTGACTCTCTCGATTCGGAAGTAGAAATCCTTAGTGAAATCCTCTGCTCATTCCAGAATTTGATGCTAAAGTTATGTCATTATCTTAGCTCTATCAGTAGCCAATTCTGAGAAACAGATGTTTCAAGGAAATTTTTTTTGAAACAGAAGCGGAAAAAGAACCGAAGAGGAAATTTTTAATAAACCATCCAGCCTCTTCTAGAATTTGACGCGGAATCAATATTAGCTATTATCTAAACACTATTTATAGCCAATCATGAGAAATAACTGTGCCAATAAAGGGACATTTTTTTTAGCAGGAAGTGAAAAAAGAACTGGAAATGGAAATCCTTACTGAGCTTCTTTACCTCGTCCATAATTTTATTCTGAATCTATAACAGTCATCTTTTTCTCTCTATCTATAGCAGATCCTGAGAAATACATAGATGCTCCAAAATTTATTTTAGTAAAAGCAATAGTAAGGCACAATTTATGCTGCCAATTAGATCATAACGTGTTTTTAAAATGCTGGTATGCTTATGGCATTTGATTTGTGAAGTATTTAAGTATTTTACGTTGCGACCCAGTTATTTGAAAATGAATCACGTTACTTATTTTTATGCTTATGGCGGACAAAAATCTTTTGATCATTCAATTGACATGATATTTGACTTCAATTTTTTCCATTCGATGCTATGAGGGTGAGCTCAATACATCATAATGAAACAAAATTTGAATATTCGCATTTTCAATGATTTTTCTCCCAGATTCGAAAAATGACTTTCGCATTGTATTTCTAAAGTCGTATTTTGCTTCTTTTTTCAACTTAATGTCTGACTGAAAGCTTGGCTGGATCGGTGAAATTTACGTATGTCCTGAGTTATACCCGGGGCTACTGAGTCAAGATCTTGTGCACTAATTTTTAGAGACACCAAAAGAACTGATAAATTTGTATGGCTGTTCTTATGTCAACTGAGATAAATTATTTTCTTCTGTGCTGATGATGCCAAGCAGTGTGGTGATGATTTTTTGCTCTAAACAGGAGCTTTGGAAATTAAGTGGTTTTAATTGTATTACTTATATAGCGGGGGTTTATTTAGTACCCGTGCGATGTTGGGAAAATATTGCAAGGTTGTATATAAATGCTACTGAAATTGTAAGTGGTGCGCTCGTGTGTGTGTGAAGAAAAGTAGGAGTTGAAATTTCGCCACTATCTATGAGTGATCTACAAACTGTATATTTGAAGGTTTTTATCATATCTGCAGATGCTACTAAATAGTACAAATGAAATACATTGCATGTATTAACAGAAACTTGAAATTGTAAAATTTTTAATGGACAGTGAATGACATTGAAAATCTACCTGTTTGTCTGTCTGGTTGTCTCATCAAGACAAGAAAACGGTTGTACCGATATTCATCAAATTTTAATGATAGGGCCTTACTTAAAATTCAGGAGACCGCCTGTCTTTCTTTCTATCTGTCTCCATGTCCGCCCCAATCGCTATATAAGCCTCCAATCAAACGGGAGCCAATCGTTATTTGAGGCTCTGAATTAACGTCATTCGAGCGTTTTTTGAGCCTCTTTACAATAAATGCAGAATCTGATAACGTGACACGATCGTTGTTTGTACCTCTATCTCTAAAGTTATGGAAGCTTTAAAAGCAAGGGAAGATAGTAGACGCAAGGGCAGTCAAACTTTCAGCACCATGGGCATAGATCTATGCACCTGCTGATTTTCGTATGGTCAAATGCATGTTGTCCCCTCAAGGACCATAAATGAAAGATCTCTATTTATGCCCCCAATAAGAAGACCAAAAATGTATTATAGAAATATGCTATTGTTTATTTTCAAAATTGTTATTATCTTGAAACTGTTAGTTCTCCCGTCTGTCTATTTATTATATCAGCATTGAAGAACTCACTTTTTTTTCTTTTTGTAAGAATTATTCTAACATATCGAGAAGAACGATCTTCACCATGAATTTTTTATAATACTAGGCGGTTCTGTTCCCTGCTCGCTCCGCTTACGCACTCTCTGCGCTCGCAGAGTTCGCTTCATATCTATCTTTCCTAAAAATTCTACTTTCAAAAATCTTTTTTCTATCCCTGCTTATTTTCCGCAGGAGGGAAAAGCAGGGATTTTTCTTAACCCAGAGAATTCAAAAACTGAATTCCTTGATCACGAGCTGAGCTATTTCATGCTAAATTAAAGTTCAAATCGATAAACGGTTCAGTCCATCGCATTACCCTATTATGTCTCTATAAATGTACCAAATTTCATATTTTTGTATGCTATAGTTTTTACGGTACGAGACAGAGAAATATCACTAGATGTGCCGATACGAAAAAAAAAGTTCATTTCAGAAATGCTTAAAAAGTAAAATATCTTAAAAACTACATCGAAATTAGAAAAAAGGGCTCCGTCCTGCAGAAATTCACCCATGTAGGTACCTGCCTGCAAAAATTCGTGATCTTGCTATTATTAGTCTATCCAGGACGTGAATTCGCAGCTCAAATATTTTGGCTTTGATTTTGACATTAAATATTTCTTAAACTACAATATATATCAAAAAATCTGATGTGGGCAACACATGACTTTCCTTATATAATGAAACGAATTTACTACTTTTACAGTAAAATAAATAAGTTTTTCTTCTAGTAGATACTAATATCCTTTCCAAGATATTGAATTTTCGACAATTAGTCGTCATTTTCATTGATTTAGCGTCATTTTTATCCATTTGGCGAGATTTTCGTTAATTTGGCAACATTTCAAAAAGTCGCCAAGTTGGCGACATTCCGCCAATTTCGTCGCCAAAATCTCGCCAAGCGTTATGGACGAAGAAATAAGTTATATATATATATATATATATATATATATATATATATATATATAACTTATTAGATATTAAAATTTTCGACATATATTATATAACTGTTATTATATATTTATATATTATATAACTTATTAGATATTGAATTTTCCACAATTAGTCGTCATTTTCATTGATTTAGCGTCATTTTTATCTATTTGGCGAGATTTTCGTTAATTTGGCAACACTTCAAAAAGTCGCCAAGTTGGCGACATTCCGCCAATTTCGTCGCCAAAATCTCGCCAAGCGTTATGGACGAAGAAATAAGTTGTTCTTACAGCAGATAAATTGGTGTTCAAATGCAAAAGTATTACTCAAAGTATCTTTTTTCATGAATGGAACGAGCTAGATCCACGAGAATGATGTCACTCAATTTATCGCATGATATTATATATGAAAAGTGAACATGTTTCTCAATAGGAAATATTTTTTTTTCTATTTTATAAGACTTTTTGATAATTTTTTGAAAAATGTGCAATATCTCAAGAACGGTTCATGTTAGCGTTCTAAAATTTATGTCAATGGTTTTCTAATGAAAAATTACATAAGAAATGTCTATTTGCGTAACTATAATATTGGTTTTGATTTTTTGACGATTTTTCCAAAATTTCATTCGAAAATTTAGGGGGGTTCTGAACATTCGATTGCGTATAAAAACAATAGGCTTCCAGTGTTTACAGATTGTGATTTTTGTACCAAATTTGATTCGAATCGGTCCATTCATTCGTCAGTTATCGTCTCCACAGACCCACTGACACACACACACACACACACACACACACACACACACACACATACACACACACAGACATCACTTCAAAAATGTCTGATTCGTGATCAGGGATGCTTGAAACGTGCTCTCCCGTCGAAAACTCGAATTCGAATTTTCGACCCCGTCACAATACTTTCCTTATACATTATGTATATAAGGAAAGTAAAAACGGTGTATTTCAGCGTATTCCCCAAAGCTTTTTCTACAAGTGTACCAAATTTCATAGTTTTATATGCAACAGTTTTTGCCGTACAAGGCAAAAAATCTCGAGAAACGAGAAATTTGTCAAACAGCTGCGTCGGCTATTTTTTTTTTAATATAGAGAGAGATATATATATATTCCACAAGAAGAAACAGATATACAGCTAATTATGGAATATGAAGGTTTATTTTCCTTTTATATCCAGATTGGCAGACCTACCCGAAAGTGTAAGGTAACTGTTTGGACGACCGGGCCAGTGCCGTCCAATTTAGACAGGAATCCAATGGAGTGGAAACCACCAGGGACTCCACCACCCTTCATCCAACCCATCAATTCTCGGATGGACTTTCGGAACAAGTTTTAGGATATAGTTTCTGAGCTAGTTTTGGCAGCTAGTTTTGGGAGCTAGTTTCTGAGCTAGTTTTGGGAGCTAGTTTCTGAGTTAGTTTTGGAAGCGAGTTTTGGCAGCTAGTTTTGGGAGCTAGTTTCTGATCTAGTTTTGGGAGCCAGTTTCTGATCTAGTTTTGAGAGCTAGTTTTGGCAGTTAATTTTGGTAGCTAGTTTTGGAAGCTAGTTTATGAGCTAGTTTTGGGAGCTAGTTTCTGAGCTAGTTTTGAGAGCTACTTTCTGAGCCAGTTTTTGAGTTAGTCTTGGGATCTAGTTTCTCAGTTTTGAGAGCTAGTTTCTGAGCTAGTTTTAGTAGCTAGTTTTGGGATCTAGTTTATTAGCTAATTTTGGGAGGTAGTTTTGGGGGTGGTTTTGGAAGCGAGTTTTGGCAGCTAGTTTTGGGAGCTAGTATCTGATCTAGTTTTGGGAGTTAGTTTTGGCAGTTAATTTTGGTAGCTAGTTTTGGAAGCTAGTTTCTGAGCTAGTTTTGGGAGCTAGTTTCTGAGGTAGTTTTGAGAGCTACTTTCTGAGCCAGTTTTGGGAGCTAGTTTTTGAGTTGGACTTGGGATCTAGTTTCTCACTTTTGAGAGCTAGTTTCTGAGCTAGTTTTAGTAGCTAGTTTTGGGATCTAGTTTATTAGCTAATTTTGGGAGGTAGTTTTGGGGGTGGTTTTGGGAGCTAGTTTCTGAGCCAGTTTTGGGAGCTAGTTTCTGAGCCAGTTTTGGAAGATAGTTCTGAGCTACTTTTAAGAAGAAGAGATCGAATCTGGATCTATGGCTTGCAAACCCAACGCCTTCACCACTGAGCTATCTCGGTCTTGAATATGAAGTGGTGAAAATAAAAGAAATATTGTATGTCCAAGATGTCTAAAGCATCACACATTTTCCATTCTCATTCTTCCAAAATATTTTCTTCTCGCCAATACTTTTTATGTGTGCATGAATAAAAAACAGGGACGTAAGAAAAGGAAGATTAAAAAAAAAATACTTGCTGCAAAAAACGTGATTGGAATAATTTGATCTATTCATTTGGAAACTTTAACTTTGAGTGAAATATCTAGAGGATTTTTTTTCTCTTTTACTTAAGGCAACTTCAGTAAAATTAGGTTTTGTGAAATTTTGTTTTCAGCTTGACATGATAAATTATGGAATTATTGTAATTGCTCAAAGGTAAATGTAAGTTGAGAGGGATACGATGCTTTCACGAAACACAAAAAATGAAGATTCATTTTGTACTAAGAGATTATATATTATTATTATTTTTTTTATACTGACTTCATATTGTTACAAACATTTAAAATGCTTGCACTGGAGGCTCTTTTGAGAACTAGAAAGGAGAAAAACACCTTTACAGACATCCATTCGTATTATGTCAATACAGGGTAGACTTATTTGAAGACGCGGAGCAAGGTTGCCAGATTTGGTGATTTATTGCCTACTGGCGACTTTTTGAATGTACTCGAACCTTCTGAAAGTAATGAAAATATTCTGAGAGATACGAGCCCCTTCAGGAAGTTTCAACGGAGAGTTTATAAAAGGAGACATCGCCCAGTTGGGGAGAAGTTAACGTGATATGAGCTATATTAAATTGTGACATATGTCAATGTTTCGAGAATAGTATCGGCTGTTTTATGAAATTAGTAGAACATTTAATTGCTGTTTTGCTGTACCTGACAGTTGCTTAGTGACCTTGAGATAGTTATCGAACTTTTTGCTGTATATTGTCCTTGTTTACGTTGCGCTTGTAAATAAACGTGTTAGTTATCCAGAAATTTGGACTCATTCTTGTATCCTGAGAGTACATCCATGATTAGGATACGTTGCAACAATACAAAAATGTCGGGAGAGGGAGTTTCCATTCGATTTTCTCCTGCATTCATATCTCATATTACACTACCCGACACAGAAAATGCAACACCATGAAAGAGCGAATAGAGTGTGGTGATAAAGGGCACACAGACAGAGATTGCATATATAAATAACTGATGTTAATTCCAGAAGAATAGTGCAATACAGTATTGGTATAGGCAGTAGGCAGCAGGGCCACCTTTTGCGGCGAGACAAGCAGCAACCCTTCGAAGAACAAATGCAATGAGCGTGCGGATAGTTTCCTGATAGATGGATGACTACATGCCTTCAACCATCCTTCACAGGTTTGAGGTTGGAACAGGGCAGTCAAACGACGGTCAATCACGTCCCATACATGCTTGATGGGTGAGAGATCTGGAGACAGCTGATGCCAAGGAAGCATCTGGATACCTTGCAAGGCTTGTCTTCTGATGGTTGACGTGTGCGGTCGCGCGTTATCTTGCTGGAAAACAGCATTTTGCAACCTTTGAAGGTAGGACAGTGCAACCGGCCGCAACACCTCATCCACATATCGTCGTGCCGTCATTGTGCCTCTGATACGAACCAGAGGTGGTCGGCTATCAAAGTCGATGGTACCTCAAACCATGATGCCATGTTGTCGAGCAGTATGGCGTTCAACAGTCGCAGCAGGATTGTATTTGTTTCCACGTCGTCACCAGATCCTCACACAGCTACTGTCATTCGACAAACAGAACCGAGACTCGTCGCTGAACACTACCATCTCCCATTCAGTCGTCCAAGAGGCTCGGGCCCGACACCATTGCAATCTCTCACATCGGTGTCTTGTTGCCAATGGCAGTCTTCGTAAAGGACGATTTGAGTGCAAGCTGCTTTCGGCCAATCGTCGATAAACTGTTCTCTCTGATATTGGAACATTCAATGTACTCTGCAAATTCTGCAGAATGTCGAAAGTCGTCGTTTGTGGGGCCGCCACAGCACGCCTTCGAATGCGTCGATCAACGCGTGTTGACGTACGTTTAGATGGACCTGTACCACTGCGACGATTCACATATCCTTCTTCAATCCATCTTCTCCAAATCCTTTTCGCAGTGGACACATATACGTGTGTTTCAGAGGCGATAAGCTGGTACGACTACCCAGCCGTACATAGGCCTAAAATGAATCCCCCTCGCACGATCATCCAAATGCTGAAAAGGACTTCTTCGTCGTTGGCCAGGCATATCTTCATCTGCTGAAACGAAAAACAGCCCAGAAAATGGATTTCCGTAGGCTACAGAGAGTAACAGCTGTCTGCACATCCGCCTTTTCCATTCCTTTTATCCCGCGCTCAAATCACGTGGCCTATTTGCATTTCAGATCAATTGCATACATCGACCAGCTGCGCTTGTCACGCAATTTGCATAGATATACGTCCAAAGCTTCATGGTGTTGCATTTTCTATGTCGGGTAGTGCATTTGTGACCATTTTGGTTTGCAAGCAGTATCAGAGAGGAAAAAAAATGCATTTCGTGTTTTCAAGTTTTCTCTCAAAATGAAAAAAAAAATATCTGATGTGGGCATCCCATGGCATCTCCATAGACTCAAATTTGCAAGAATGCAAAGTTTCAAGTTTCTATTTTCAGTAGTTTCGGCTGTAGAAGTATTCCTCCAGTAAAGTCTTACTCAGTATATGATTAAACAGGAAAACTTACTCCAAATCCAAGACATTTAAACTCCTGACAGAATGTTTCTATTTTTAGTATCTTAAACTGAGGCGAAATGTAAAATTTTTATAAATTTTTTTTACATATACACAAGCATTGCGTAAATATATGTAAAAATGAAGTATTTGAAGAAATGTCCCTCCTCATTTCCGTTCAAACACGCCCCACGTTCAGAATTCATCTCTGTCGTGGGCCCGTTATTGAGTCCCTTCTAATGGGATTCTTTTAAAACGTCCGTTTTGAGATTAATCATGAAGGAGTCTGGTACTGTAAAATTTATGACGCGCGCCGTTATAAATCCCACAGAGAAATGTCTAGTAATAAATTGTGTTCGCGCAGAATTCTCTGGTTAAGGAACATATAAAGGAATTTTCGTATAATGAAAAAATTTAATGTATGTAAAAATCGTGTGTAAAAGGAAATCATTTTAAATATTTCACTTTTGGATAATTTATAGATGGATTTATTGAATTATATTGTGAATAGGTTTTATGTGCGTTTTTGGTATTGTGAATTTTTTTTTTTCGCATTTTGGCGTCTATATTGACTGCGATATTTTACTTTCCTTACGATGCATGGTAATGTATAGGGAAAGTATTGAAATCGTGTCGAAAATCGCAACTTGAGTTTTCAACAGATCTACACGTTTCAAGTATTCTAGAACCTGAAAAAAAAAACTGTTTTTAGCGTGACGAGTCTGTGTGTCTGTTTGTGCAATGAATGTATGAACTCTAGCTGAAAAATTAATCGACTAAATTTAATAAAAGTTGGTAGGTAAGTCACTTGTAGATGTCCCTGGTACTGATTAGAATTTGGTACGATTCGGGAAAAAGAACCTGTATATTCTTGCTAAATGGCATGCAAAAATTGGCAAAATCTGAAATAGAAGATAACACATGTATTAAAGAGTATGTATACACTGTAGTTGAAAAACTAATTGACCAAATTTCACAAAATTTGGTAGATAAATCACCTGCAGAATACTTTGTTGATGATTAGATTTTGGTACGATTCGGAAAGGAAAAACCTGCCTTTTGCTGAGAAATGCCATGCAAAAACTGGCAAAACTGGCATAATCTGAAATAGAAGATTACATATGCTCAAATGTATCAATTAAGTGCTTGTTTATATATAAGTTTTACAGACAAAAATAAGAAGACAAGTCCCATTAATCTAAAACTAATCGTTCTTGAGATATTTTAGTTTTTTCATATTTTTTCCTCGTCGCCTTTGAAAAAACGTCCAGTTACTAAGTGAAAAAGGAAATTGAAATAAAACTGTAAATTCTTTGTAATTTTAAATTATTCACCATGTAATTTTGTGCTATTAAACTCAGTTTAATGATTTATAAAAGGAAAGAAAGAGAAAGAGTCTGCAGGGAGAGTCATGTGCTGTCCACATCAGATTTTTTTTCCGTATCATTCCAGTTATGGAGCTAAAATAAAGGAGCTAAAATTTCATGTTGAGCAAACGCCAAAATCGTTTGAGACAATAACATAGTTGACGCTGGGGTAAGATAAATCCCACTGCATTTTGTGCATTTTTATGGTAGAAAGATCGTACTGAATTTAACAATATTTATTTAAATTGCTAACTTTGCTGAAAAAATGACCGGGATAATGCATATTTGATCTCCAGCAAATTAGAATATTTTTATAAATTCAAATGTATTTTACCTTTCAATTTACTTTTGTCCCCCTATAATCTGTATCATGCTCTACAACTAGAGAATATACTTAGTATTTTTGTTCATAGTTGGGGAACTTTAAATAAAAAAAAATCTTCGGCAGCAGGCGACTTTCGCTACAGACTCAAATTAATTTTCTCTTTATTTCTTTCACAATTCGTTAAAGTGAGTGTAATTGTACTGAATTTACATTGGACGTATTTTCAAAGGCGACGTTGCAGAAATGCGAAGAAACTAACATATCTCGATAATGGTTAGTCCTACAGTTATGAGGTTGGTCTCGGTTTTTTTTTGTCGTAAACAAATTGTCGTTTAAAAATTACGTATGAAATAGCATTTAAATTGACACATTTGAACATAAGTAGTCTATTTTTGAGAATTTTGTTTATTTTTGGAGGTCTATTTGGTAAAAGGCGGTTTTATTTTTCGAATTATACCAAAATCTAATCAGCACCAAGGTCATCGACAAGTGCCTCTTAGCATCTTGGTCACGATTTACCAACTTTTGTGTAAATTTGACAATTAGTTTCTAAGCTAGAGTGGATGCATGCATTGCACAGACAGACGGACACACAGAGACATACACAGACGTCGCGATAAAAATGGTATTCCAGGGTTCCAGAGCGTTCGAAAATATAGAACCTCAAAAACTCGAGTTGCGATTTTTGACACGATTTTGATACGTTCCCTGTACATTACCAGGTATTGTAGGGAATGTAAGAATCAAAAAGACACATGCAAAACTATTTAACTTTTTCATCCATAGGAGTTTTATTTTATTTTCTTTAACTCCATGATACCATTTTTGGTGTAAGTACAACGAACATTTAGATTTTGCTGCGTGAGTATGCGCAGATTCTGAAATCGCAGTCACGTGATTTTTAGCCTCAAATTAACTTATTATAGAAATATGTAATCTAAATGGGATAGGAATTAGGACGTTAAAAATGAGATTGCACAGTTTGTGAATGTTGGAGTTGAGTTATATTAAGTGAAAATATTTTTCGGAGTGCTCTTATCAATTGTGTTAGCATACTAAATCCGTTGCTCATTATGCAAAAATTGGATATCACAAAATGCGCTTGAGCATACTGGTCATCAACAAGTGCCTCCTATTCATAAAACCACGGTTTGTTTTCTTGTACATTTAACACTCCCTTTTACTTTCTCTACAATACATAGTAATGTATAGAGAAAATATTGGAATCATGTCGAAAATCGCAATTCCAGTTATCGAAGGATTTACATGTTTTGGAACCTCTAGAATACGAAAATACTATTTTAGCGTGGCATCTGTGTGTGTAAGTGTAGGCAATGTATGTATCCACTCAAACTCCAAAACTAATGAACCAAATTTCATAGAATTTTGTAGGTAAGTCATTTGTGGTGCTGATTAGGTTTTGTTATGATTCACAGTAAAGTAACCTGTCTTTTTTTTGCGATATGGCCTGCAAAAATCGCATGCATCCACTCTAGCTAATTAATGTAAGAACTTTCCTTTTCATGCGAAATGGCCCGCAAAAATCGTTAAAATCTGAGCTAAAAGACTACGTATGCTCAAATGTATTCATTAAATGCTTGTTTTATACGTAATTTTTAACGACGAAAAGAATGAGATTAACTCCATTGTGCTCTAGCACTAGCCGTTCTCGATATATTTAAGTTTTTTTCGCATTTTTTTTATGCCAGTTTTGAGAATACGTCTCGTGACCAAATGAAAACGAAAAATGATATGAAAGTAGTGCAAATTCAGTGTCATTTTCAATAATTATGCGTGTTATTTTGTGCAATAAAGAGAAATAAAGAGAAAATGAATGAGTCTGTAGGAAAAGTCACATCAGATATTTTAGTACAAAAATTTAGTTTCAATCGGTTGATCAATTTTAAAATCATTACAAACTACTACAAACTTCTCATGGCACTTCAATATCAAGGTCTTCTTTTCATGGCATTTCAATATCAAGACCTTCAAGACTATACATTATATTATGTATGCAGGGAAAGAAAAGGACTCTTCATGCATTTGCAAATAACTTTCGTTTATTTTCTTCAACTTGTAAACGAAATTTCGCGTAACTATGATATATTAAATAGGAAATCTAAATTCAAAGCCAAGACATTTAAACCTCACATTTCTCGTGACAGAATGCTTCTGAATTTAGCATCCTAAATTGAGGCGAAACGTAAAATTTTTGTAACAATTTTTTTTATACATATACAAGGAGTGCGTTAATATACGTAAACATGGAATATTTCAGAAAATTCTTCTCCAGCTTTTTTATTCAAACACGCCCCACATTCAGAATTCATCAGTGTTGTGGTTTTTTTTCTCCCTTCTTAAATCTTTTCGAATGGAAATCTTTTAAAGCGTCCGTTTTGAGATTAATCATGAAGGAGTCTGTGTATTGTAAAATGCAAGGATCCTAAATATACAGGCTGGCGCAACAGCGGCCATCTTGACTCTCAGTTGAAGCTAACTTCGCTGTGATGCAAATGTCACATTGCAGAAACGTAATTTGACGTAACAGAAATGTTACGAAATCACGGTACGGAGAGATTACAATGCGACATCACAAACAAGTTAACGGGTGACGTCACAAAGTACCTTGAAAATGACCAAACTGACTTCGCTGTGACGTCAATGTAAAATTGCCGAATCCTGGAAGCTGCTTCAGAACTTCAAGAATTTTCAGTTAATTAGGAAGATTCTGAACTGCTAGAAATATTAATCAATGCACGATTTTTAATTGAAAGCATGCATCATTATTAAGACATATGTCTAAAAAGCAATGTCGGATTATTTTAAAAGTTCATTTCAATAAAAATAGTGTTTTTATCTATTTATTTATCTGTTTCATGGTAAGTAGAAATATTTTGCCATTAAGTCAATTTAACTATATTTTAAGATTTGGTAATAATTTAACAGTCAGGACATGGGGTACACTATTCTTTTTTATGTACACATACTCCTGTAATCGCAGTATGCAAAGATGCACATGTATACATATTTAGAATAATTAAAACAGCTATTATTGTATAATATAGTATTAACCAAGTGCATCTAAATACACTTTTCAGAATTTTTAAAGTCTGATGTATAGGTTTGCACTTACATAAGGACTGCATTTCTAGCTAAACCACAAACTTCGCTTTTTCTGAATTGACCTGCATGAAACGGAAACCTTTTCAAGACGGAAAATATTTTCGGTTCTTTAAAATTCCGTTTAAGACAGGTACGACTGATCAGCTATTTAACATACGCATGCACAGGCAGACGACAACTGACCGGATTGGTTGGAATCAAAATGGCGGTTGCGTCAGCATGTATATTGAGGAACCGTAGCAAAATGCACGATGTGTAAAGCCTGAAGAGAAATTTCCAGAAATAAATTGTTTTCGCGCTGAATTCTTTGGAACATATATAGAAATTTTCATATTACATGATAAATGAAGACAGGAGATTGAGTGCATGTGAAAGTGATGCGAAAAGAAGAAATAAAACATTAAATATTTCACTTTCGGATATTTTATACATGATTTTATGGAATTATATTCTAAATGGGTTTTATGTTTATGAGTTGTTGTTGTCATGACTTTTCTCGTATTTTAAGTTTACATTGACGGTGCTTTATTTTTCTAACCAGCAGGACGAAAATCATGGAAGAGTTGCATAAAGCGTATAAACTTCGAATAGGAAAGCATACATAAAAAAGTCGCGTCTAACTTATAGAGCCATCTGGATGTGCATCAATCAGATAATCAAAGGTAAGAGTTGAGTTGTATTGTATGATGTCGGATAAATTAACATAATTTTTATCACTATAATTTCTGCAAAAAACATCATAATAGTGTTGTACAAAGCGGAAGGGATATGATTGTTCCCGAGTTCCGTTGATTAAATGCAACATGCATTTATTAAATTCTGTAATAGATGAGTTTAATAATCTGTATCTGTTCAAGTAATTCACGATTAAATTACATTGTACGTTTAAACTCAAGTTGGTATTCCAGTGGGTAAAAAAATTGATCTTGCAGTCATATAGATGTCTCTTGTCAAATAATTTATTACATAGTTTCTGTTCCATATTATAATAAATAGTGATGTCAAGGAAATCAACTGTTCCTACATTCGCTGACTCCGATTCGATTAGTTCAAGACACGGCGGGTAGAATGTAAAATCAAATATAGTACATTGATTATCCAGTCCAATCATGACGTCATCAACGAATCTAAAGAATGGTATTTCACTAATTAAATGCGTGCCTTTCTCATAATGATGTAAGTAAAAATCCGCAAGTAACGAGGAACATCCCCCTCCCGTAATGGGAGGGAGATGTTCCTCGTTACTAGCCCGACAAAGTATATTCTTAGACTAATAGTTACTGAATATAGGTATATCAAGAAACGAAATTTACATTCAAACACATGTTTATTAATGCTTCTAATTAAGCTGTTACAACCAATCTATAGTCATACAGAATGCTTTAATTCATTTAAAAATCTTTTAAAATCTCACCTGTAGTATAGGGAGACTTCTGCAATTGGACACTTCTTAAAAACGGGCATTTATTGATTCTTTAAATAGTCTTTTAATAAAGTTTTACTTCTGCTTCTATACAGATAATACTAAATTACTTTCCCTATAATACATATATTAAGAAAAGTTATTTTTTGACTACATAGAAAATTAATATAAAGTACTGTGGTGCGCTAACAGAAATATAAGAGAACTGAAATTAATGATTAACATTATTCATCTTTACGTTGTGTTTTGCAATAACACTCCAATTATTTAACCTCTGTGTGTGTCCTGTAAAGGAATTATTAATTAATATTTTACCAAAAGGATTGCACCAATTTAACTTTAACAAAAACATGGCGTGCACACCCGCACTTATTGGGGCGCGGTTGCCCATTGGTTAGCGCGCTGGAGTTGCACTCGGTAGGCCCGGGTTCGATTCCAGCCACTGCCAAAACTGCCGCCGTGTTCACGCGGAGTACGATCACGTTAAACATGTGGGTTCGTAAGTCCTTCCGAGAGGTTGGTGGTAGGGGAAGGAGGGTACGGTCCCTGTGGATGCCTCCCCCACTGGGTTCCGGTCCAAATTGGGTGGCACTTCCCGGCCGTCCAAACTGTTACCTTACACCTTTCTGGTAGGTCGGACGGTTTGGGTCTCAACAACAACAACAACACCCGCACTTATTGCTTTCTCTTATTATCTGCACAAGTCATACTTTTATGTCACCATCTAATGTCACCATGCTAATAATACAAGTCGTGTCTGTTAACTCATAATGTTACATCACCATCTAATACCTTGTTGCTCATCATAATAATCGAAATCCTTCTTTAGTCACATCTCAAATCTTATTATTAGTTCTCAGTGTCGTTCTCAAGTCACCTGTTGTGGCCATATTCCTCCCTCGGGGTGTCATTCACCCTTTTCTTCCATTTGCCGCATTGAGTTTGACGTAACAAGCATCCTTTTCCATTGGATAATCTTTATCCAATAGCGTGGTTCACATCCTCGTAAGGGCCAGTTTGGTCCCCTCTGTCATAGTGCTCCTAAATTTATGATTTTGTGATCTCTAGGTTCACGGGTTGTAAAACCCTGCGTCATCCAGACTTACAGTATTGTTTGTCGTCTTGGCCACAATAAATTGCACATATAAACCTGTCTCATCAAATCTGAGATCTATTTCTGGTCTCACAAGTACGAAAAACTATCATTTCACAAAAAATATGTATTATCAAAATACTAGTATGTAGCCGTGGTGAACTGCATTTCTTCTGCCAGATCTTGAAACCGGTGGCAACGAGCTCCATAAGCCAATCAGCTACCAGTTATAAATATATATATATATATATATATATATATATATATATATATATATATATATATACATATATATATATATATATATATATATATATATATATATGAAACTGGAAAACTTCTGTGCATATTTAGCTAATTATACCAGCAATACACCATGTTGCCTAATTTTTACTATCAAAATACCCGATGCTTATCATTTATATTCATAAATTTAAAGTTAAACGTATGTAAAGCGTTTTTCGGGTAGAGATTCGGCAGTTGGTCCATGCTGAATTTTGGCGGCCAATTGTGCATCACTTCTCTAGTAATATAAACTCTATATGCAGAATACTCAGGTTTGATTCCTATATGCACATGCATTGGGGCTAGATCTTTATAATTATTCTAAATATGCTGTGCACTTTGGTCAAGCGAATACTGAAAATCGTTAACTGTCCAATAACTAATTATCATATAGATAAAAAAGCCTTAAAACAGGAATAAAGAACATATGTTGCCTGGAAATATATATGGCATTGATATGAGAAGCATACTAAAAATATTCAGCTGTCTGTTTTGTGAATAGAAATTTATTTTTGGCATTCGACTACGACTTCTGAAAGCAAAATTATTCGATAAGCTGCCTGCCTTTCATATACAGTGACCCCCCCCTAAATCCCACCAATGCGTTTTAAACATTGGAATATTGGAATGCAACTCGCTAATAACACAATTAAAAATATCTATAATTACAAATGCACTAACTAAGGAAACTAACAAATTCTAAACGTACAGTTTGAGAAGAATAATTACATATTTATTTCCAAACATGTTCACCAAGAAAGCTTCAAAGCAGTAATAAAGAACATCTGTTGTCTCAAAAAATATGACATTGATATGAGAGGTATACAAAAATTTTCAGCTGTCAGGTCTGTGAGAAGAAATTTGTTTTTGGGATTCGATTATGACTTCTGAATACAAAATTATTCCCAAAATTGCTTGCCATATACAATGAGTTGCTTGTCATATACAGTGACCTCCAAAGTCCTCCCAATGCGTATTAAACATTGAAATATTGTAATGTAACTCGCTAATAACACAATTTAAAATATCTATAATTGCAAATGCACTAACTACAAAAACTATCAAATTCAAAACACACAGTTTGAGAAGAAAAATTGCATATTTATTTCCAAAAAGGTTCACCAAGAAAGCTTCAAAACAGTAATAAAAAATATCTGTTGCCTCAAAAAATATGAAATTGATATGAGAGGTATACAAAAAATATTCAGCTGTTAGGTCTGTGAGAAGAAATTTGTTTTTGGATTCCGACTATGACTTCTGAATACAAAATTATTCCCAAAGTTGCTTGTCATATACAGTGACCTCCAAAATCCTCCCAATGCGTTTGATTTGGCAATTGTGTTTTGTAATATTGTCTCATTCTCTTTCAACACGCAGCTATGGTTGTTTATTTACAGAATTTGGAATATCCGAGTAATTTGAAACAAATCTTTTAAAAAGACACCATTTGTATTCAATCGGATTTAAATATGGAGACTGAGGCGATCATTCAAGATCACAAATTCTATAATTTTGATTCCACTCCGTAGCCACCATTGGAGTATGCTTTGGATTGTTATCAAGTGGATGTACAACGTCATTTTTTCCTATTTGATACCACTCCACAGTTGGAAGCTAATAATTGACAAATATATAGTTCTCGCCATCTTGTTAGGAATCGGTCATATTATTCTTGGTCCAACACAGTAATGCATACTTATATATCATCATGCTTTTGCTTAAGTGCTTCATCATGCTTTTGCTTAAGTGCTTCATCATGCTTTTGCTTAAGTGTTTCATTATGCTTTTGCTTAAGTGCTTCATCATGCTTTTGCTTAAGTGCTTCATCAACGCTTTTGCTTAAGTGCTTCATCATGCTTAACTGTTTTCAACTGCCAAAATACAGTCATCGAAGTCGAAGTTATGTGCTCGGCGCCATCAGGAACCTTTAGCAGCGCAGGCAGGAAACGATTTTCATGGTCATGAGACATTAAGCGAAAGTCGCATCGTCGAGAAGGTTGTGTGTTCGTTTTCATCCGTCACCAGACAATATGCGGTTACCCCAAAATATATCTTCTGGTCCGACCATATAATTCGGTAAGTGCTTTGTAGCAAAGAGTGAAGCTCAAGACCCCTATAATCTCATCCTACATTAGTGACTGCGAACAACTCCTCCTCCGTCAAAATTCATAAAATCTTACATCCAGCTATTATTCACAGCGCGCATACATACACACGCTATACACATATTAATTTATGTAGTGTGTATGTATGTGTATAAGAATCTCGAACCATATTTTCAATTAAAAACGCAAGGGAGTGGCCTAGACAGGGGCGGGCCGACATTTAAATACAAAATCATTTTTCTTAAATTAATGCTGTTTCCTCATTCCTCGTGAACAAAGCAGAGCCAGGTAATAAAGTGTGATAATCAAGTAATGCCGGATAGTAAAAACATGTTTTACAATATTATAACAATGATACCTTATATTTTTCAAAAATTAAAAGACCTCATATCAATTTTTACTTTCCCTGCAACACATGGTTATGTATAGGGAAAGTACTGGAATCATGCCGAAAATCGCAACTCGAGTTTTCGACGGATCTACACGTTTCGAGACCTCTAGAATACGAAAAAACTATTTTTAACGTGACATCTGTGTGTGTGTCTGTGTGTCTGTCTGTCTGGGCAGATTTTGTATCCACTCTAACTAAAAAACTAATTGACCGAATTTCATAAAATTTGGTAGGTATGTCACTTGTGCGTGGATCTGGTGCTGATTAGTTTTGGGTACAATTCGGGATAAAAGAACCCGCCTTTTTTGGCGAAATGGCCCGCAAAGGCTTGTATCCACTCTATCTAAAAATATAATAGACTGAATTTCACAAAATTTGGTAGATAAGTCGGTTGTGGTTCACACTGGTGCTGATTAGATTTTGGTACGATTCGAAAAAAGATAACCTGCCTCTTTTTGCAAAATGGCCCGCAAAAATCGCCAAAATTTAAAATAAAGAACTACGTATGCTCAAATATATCCATCAAATGCTTGTTTAATACGTAATTTTTAACGAAGAAAAGAATAAGACCAACCCCATTACACTAGAACTATCCGTTCTCGAGATATTTTAGTTTTTTCGTGTTTTCTCTAAGCCATCTTTGAAAATAAGTCCAGTTATCAAATGAGAACAAAAATTGAATTAAAAGAGAATTAAATGTAATTAAAATAAAGAGGACGTGAATATAAGTCTGCAGGGAAAGTCATGTGCTGCCCACATCAGATTTTTACTTTCCCTGCAATACATGGTAAAGTATAGGGAAAGTATTGGAATCATACCGAAAATCGCAACTCGAGTTTTCGTCGGATCTACACGTTTCGAGTCCTCTAGAATACGAAAAATCTATTTTTAGCGTGACGTCTGTGTGTGTGTCTGTGTGTCTGCCTGTGTGTCTGTGTGTCCGTCTGTGTTTTCTATCTGTGTGTCTGTCTGTGCAATGTATGTATCCACTCTAACTAAAAAACTAATGGACCGAATTTCACAAAATTTGGTATGTAAGTCACTTGCGTAAGACCCTGTTGCTGATTAGTTTTTGGTAGGATTGTAAAAACAGAACCCGCCTTATTTTGCGAAATGGCCCGTAAAAATTTCATGTATCCACTCTAGCTAAACTACTAATTGACCAAATTTTACAAAATTTGGTAGATAAGTTACTTGTAGGATGATCTGGTGCTGATTAGATTTTGGTATGATTCGAAAAAGAACAACATGCCTTTTTTTACGAAATGGCCCGCAAAAATCGCCAAAATCTAAAATAAAAAAACTACGTATGCTCAAATATATCCATTAAATACTTGTTTTATACCTAATTTTTAACGAAGAAAAGAATAAGACCAACTTCATTACACTAGGACTAACCGTTCTTGAGATATTTTAGTTTTTTCGAGTTTTCTCTACGTCATCTTTGAAAATAGGTTCAGTTACCAAATGAGAACGAAAAGTGAATTAAATTTAAATAAAATAAAGAGAACGTGGATATAAGTCTGCAGGGAAAGTCATGTGCTGCCCACATCAGATTTTTAATTTTAAAAGGGCAAATAAGTATAAAAATCTTAGATGTTGAATTTATCCAAAAATCTGGTACTGTTTTAAACATTGAATATCCAAACTGCTAAGAATTATACTTCATTATACTTTGAATTAGAACATAATACGAATAGTAACGAAAGAATTCTACTATATATATATATATATATATATATTATATATATATATATATATTATATATATATATAAATATATATATATATATATATATATATATATATATATATATATATATATATATATATATATATATATATATATATATATATATATATATATATATATATATATTTAATACTGTACATAATTATATATAAATTATATTTCAGAATTATACTGTATTATACTTCATGTTCTCCTCTTGAAAAGAATATGAGTAAATATATTCAATTAGTTTCCTATCCAAAATATTTTTTGTTTCGTTACGCCGTTTACTTTTGAGTGTGTTAGCATCAAACGACTAGCAAAAAATCAACGTATATTTACAATTTTAAAATCATTTCTCGTATGCAATATTATTTAAGAAATTCATATTAAAAAAGAACATGAATAGGGACTTTGACATATTTTGATGTAAATAGTTTTTCAGAAGGACTTTTCATATGACTATGTAAAATTTCAATTTTTTCTTCTCTGAAATTTATTCCAATCACGATAATATTTAAAGTCGCATAATTATATTGATCTACTCTGCACTTTTTATACAGATGTTCATAATAACTGTATAAGAAGCAATGTCTGTTATATTAAATAAAAGGTAAGTTTCTAAAATGTTTTCTGAAATGTAATCTTTCAAGATAGTCATTTCTTTCTGCAACGTAAAGATGCCCCCTAAAATCATCGATATGATGAAAATTTAAGTAGTGAAGCGAGAGAGAAAGCTACGAGTGAGGAAAGCTGAAATTTTGCATAGTCATATAAAAAGTTCTGAATCGATTTCCATCGCAATATATTTAAGTTGTTATACATATTTTTTCGAATATTAATTTCATAACTCATTTTTCATGCGAATATTATTCAAAGAAAGAAAAGTTACGTAGATATTGCTTGGGTCATTTAGTCGTAACGTAGTAAAATAAAATCAACGCGATAAGAAGATTATTTCAGAAGATGTGGAAAAAAGTCTGGAAGAACTCATTCAATATCAGGAGCTCAAAACTTTACATACTAATAATCCCAAAATACATCAAATTACTTGAAACTTAGTATACGAGGTTAAATTTTGATGTAGATTCGAAATATGGTGTCAAAATTTGGTATTGCTCTTAGAAATTTTGAATTCGGTGCGCATTTGGGTAAGAAGAGGCCATCTTATGCAAATTATATATATATATATATATATATATATATATATATATATATATATATATATATATATATATATGTGAGACCAGAAATTGTTCTCACATGAGACACTTTTATTTGAGTATTTATGGTGGCCAGAACGCCGAACAAAGCGTGCAGACTGGCTGGCACCGAAGTTTATGAGGACTTGAACTTTTAGGTCAAAAGGACAATAAATTTAGGTGTGCAGGCCTAAGGGGCTGAGAGGGGCCTTGCTATATGCGAAATGATGCCATTGGGTTGAGAAGAACCAATGATCGCCAAGGGGAAGAAGGGCGAAGCTACCCCCCCCCCCCCCCCGCGCCGAAGGAACCACAGCTTGGATCAGAGGAAAGAAATGAGAGTTCGGAGCCACACACCCCAGAGTTGTGGACGAAATACACGAGTTTCAGTTATAGACAAAAAATGAGAGTGCAGTTGGAGTGGTAGACAACGAGAAGCAGGATGGAATTCAGACATGAAAAGAAATAATCACTATTTTGACTAGAGCACGAGTAGAGAAAAATGAAAAACTAACGGATTTGTAAAGGTTCCGTAGATGATCCAAATTAATGGAGGTAGATCAAATGGCGAGTGCATTAGTAGTACGAGGAGGAGCCACCCACCACAGAGTTATGGCAGTATAAGACTGATGCAAGCGAGATGATGAGCCCAAGACTAAACTGGAAGGTATGTGCTCATAATAACAGGTCCTAGACAACAACGGTAAAACTAATATTTCTGGTCGCATATCTCCCCTTGCTAAAATAATTAAATGAAAATTGATAATAATTGAAAATTGATATTTATGAAAATTGGTGTTATTGATAAATTGATGTTGTTAATAAATTATATTGTTTAAGTTTAAATAGTCTAATCTTTTAATAATGATTAATGAATTCCTTTACAGGACTCACACATAAAGTTAAAATAATTGGAGGGTTTATTGCGGCACAATAACGAGCAATGTACGTTTTAATAATAATTCCACTTTATGAGATCAACGGCCATGTCTTTAACAATTAATATTAATATAATTTAAACTTAAAATTAAACATGGATTATATTAGGTTGCCACAATATATATACAGTGTGATTAAAAAAAGATGAGCTAAACTTTATGAGGTGGTAGTATATACCAAACTAAGCATTTTTCGTCATAGGTTACCGGGTTGGAAATGAAATGTAAAGGCGCCAATGGGCGCTTAATGGTGAAACCGATGAGGTGAAGTAAAAACACAAGAATGACTCAGAAGCTATAAAATGGCATTTCATAAACAATAATTACAGTAATGGCTCAAAAGAGCGACCGCAATCCTGAATGCATGTTTCACAGCGGTGATGGAGGGATTGGCGAATTCTCTTGAACAGACCAGGCATGTCGCGCACGTCGGCAGCAGCGGCTGAAATTCTGGCAACGAGTTCCTCTTCAGATTTAAGGGGAGTGTCATAGACGAAACTCTTGAGATATCCCCACAAAAAGAAGTCAAGACACGACAGATCAGGTGATAGTGGGGGCCAAGCTATGGGACCACCTCGTCCAATCCAGAACCTTGTAACGCCTTTACGTTTCATTTCCGACTAGGTAAACTATGATGAAAAATGCTTGGTTTGGTATTGTCCGTCCACCTACCAGACCGTCCGACCTACCAGAAATGTGTAAGGTAGCTTGGTTTGGTGTATACCACCACCTCGTAAAGTTTGGCCCATCTTTTTTGAATCAATACACTCATTGTCATAAAAATTTGCGCACCAAGAAATAGTTGTCAGAATCGAACGAAATTTTATATAGCATATGTGAGTGTAACGTTGATATAAGTAAGTGATACAAAATCAAAGCAAAAGGATCATTTATTACAGGAAAAACTAAAAATGAATGGAGGTTCTAGTACCCTGTTGGGCCCCCCTCTAGCGTGAATACACGATGCGATACTGGCGGGCATTACGACATACAGGTTCCGTATGGTGTTCTGCGTCATCTCATTCCACAGCTGTTGTAAGCGCGCCTCTGGTTCAACTGAACTCGTAGGTTATCCAACTTGCCGTCCCAAGTGATCCCAGACATGCGCAATCGGTGACAAATCTGGGGATCGGGCAGGTCAGGGAAGGGTGGTAATGTGGCGGAGGCACTCCTGTGACACCCTTGCTGTGTGTAGCCGAACATTGTCCTGTTGAAAAATACCTCTTGGGAGTCCTGCCATGAGTGGCAACATATGTGGCTGAAGCATGTCACGAACGTACCGCAGGGCTGTCATGGTTCCGTGGATCAATATTAGAGGTGATCGGGTGTCGTAGGCGATGGCACCCCATACCATCACGCCAGATGTGGGAGGGGTGTGCCGCTGTAAACGGAAGGCAGGATTGAGGCGTTCACCACTGAGCCTCTAGACACGTACACGGTTGTCATCACTGCCCAAATTGAATCTCGATTCGTCACTGAATACGACCTGGTTCCATTCTGTTGCGGTCCAATCTCGACGAGAGTGACACCACTCCAAACGGAGGCGACGGGTGTCATTGGCAGCACACGTAATGGACGCTGCGATACCAAATGTCCTTCAGTCAGGCGCCTAGCGATGATACGGATAGACACAGGGGCCCATAGTGAACTTACTGTCTGTGTTCGGATGGCGGACAATGATGCAGTTGGCGTTGTAAATGCGTGTAGGGTGATGTGACGGTTTTCTCGGCTATTGGTCTGCAGAGGACGTCCTGAGCCTGGCGGCAGTATATGCGACCTCTCTTTCGTCCACTGCTCCCAACACCTCCTCACAGTAAAGTCAGAACGTCTTAGGTGACGGGCTACTGGCTGAGCTGACCACCCGGCTTCCATCATCCAGATGATTCTTTCTCTTTCAAACTCTGACAGATGATTGTATTGTCTCCGATGGCGGCGTGACGGCATCCCTAATGAAAAAGCGTCCCTCTGCAACAGATTAAGTACAGGCTAAAAGCCTCTGCGTACCTTTTTTCTGCGCCAAGAAGAACGAAGTTCAACGCCCTCTGGTGGTACTACATAATACGCAATCACGCTGTATTTCTAATCATTTGCATATCTGTCTGGCACGTACCTTCATGCCAAGTTTCGTTACGATCCCACAATTACTTCTTGGTGCGCAAATTTTTATGGCAATGAGTGTATATGAATTTGAAGAGGATAATATTCTCTATCGTATGGTACATTTGAGTTTGTTTTATTATGAACGGTGCACGAATAACGAGAAATGGTTCAGTTTTTTCTACAGCTGCACATAAGTATTCTCGGACCCAGTGTCACTCATAGGGTAGGGTTGAAAGACCCCCATTCAAGTGGGGAGCTCGGGTTAAAGAGTGGGCCCGGATTCTAAATGATTTTTTTTAGGAGAAGACACGAAACATTTACAAAAAAGGAGAACTAAATTCGCAAGTAGATAGAATATATCGTTTCGCAATTTGACAAACGGACGGAATTTTGAAAGAAAATTTTCATCAGCAGCGCAACTGATATGCCTAAAGTTTCAATATCGGCAAAAAGTAATTTTAAGCGCAAAACAATACTTACCCGGAAGAAAGTAAAAGTTAAGAACAGCAAGGAATAAATTCAATTCCAATATTGCGTTTTCTGTTTTCTGTTAAGAAATATTTCATTCAATTTTCAAGAATCACTGACACACTATTTTTGTTTTCATACCATAGTAAAAAGCATTATTTGTTAGAAAATTTTTTGAATTCGAGAGTTTGACGGTAAAGCACTTTAAGGCAATTTAACGTTACAGTTGATAGCATGGTGAGGCGCAATATAGGAGGACTGGATTTGATCTTGTTATCAGGGTCTCGTTTTTAGTAGTTTCCCCAAGTCCGCTTCCAAACTTCCTGAAAACATGTAGAATTAGCCATTTACACCTCCGCTTTGTGTGGGCGAAGTGGCTAATGCTTAGTAAATATGACAATTACAACACTTAATAAAAATTCTAAATATCAAAAATCGTTTCAAAGTTTAGAATAAATATGGCACACAGTTTATGATTCTGTTAACATGGGAATTGCGGTATGAGAAACAATATTTCATGTATCGATCAGCAAGTACTAGTTGCATTTTGTCTTTTTTTCAACGTTTTAAGATATTTTAAACTAAAAATTAATTAATTATGGATTGTTTTTCAATAGTTTGATTTGAAGAATAGCCACTAAGCGACTTCGGTGTTTGAGACGTGTCACGGTTACCCCAGTTATGACAATAGAATAAAAAAACTGAATACATTGATAAAATATGATCAAATAATCGTCTGCTGTATTTATAAATTAAGATATCTTAAGAACGATCGATTGTACACTAATAAAGTTAATTAAACATTTGAGAAATTTTTTTATTTGCTCACAATGGCATGAAAACGATTTGTGTGTCTGTAGCTGTTTTCGAGGGATAGCTGATCAGAAAATAGATAACTATGTATCTGAAACAACATTGAATTTTATTGAAAAACTAGCAGCATACCCGTTCTTCGTACGGAGTATATAATATAAAGAAACTTGAAATTCATAATCATGCCCAAATTCTTATAGTATACTAAATGACATGTTTAATCAAAATATTCTGTTAAAATATTTAATACAATGCTCCTAAAAAGAAGTTTAAGAATCTCTGTTCTCGCTATATAAAATTATCTTCATGGACATATCTGAAGAATAAAACATCTTGGACCCCTTATGTAAGCAAATATAAAAAAAAATATGGAATTGAATCAATATATGCAAAATAAAAGCGTTAAAATTGTATGGGACCCGTACTAATTATATACGCGAATATTAGAAAATATAACCTGTATTAGTAGATTACATGTATAAATTGAAAATACCAATAAACCCGAAATCTTTAAATCTGAAGACAGTCATTTATTCCAATATATGTCAAAATTAAAGTGCTAAAATTATATGGGAAGATATACACGTACTACTTATAATGTCCGATTATTAGTAGAAGATTACCCGTTTTGCAATATGAGTCACAAATGTTTTTTGGTAAAATACAACAGACGACGTAATAAATTGAATATATAATTAATCCCCTTAATCTTCATACCAGAAGACTGTACTTGATTCGAATATATATGCCAATATATGTCAAAATATATGCCAATATACCTGTACTACTTATATTCTCGTAGGTTAGAAGATATACCCGTGCATTCCTAGAAGATTACTCGTAATGCGTGTGTCAGCAATTTTTGCCGCAATAAAACAATGGCGTAATAACTTAAAAATATCAATACTCCCTGAATCAATAATTCCGGAAAATATCAATAATAATAATGTTTAAACCTGAAGAGTATAATTGATATTATCCAGTCCAAAATGAAATGGCAATGAAATTTATTTTATATAATATCTTCATTATTCAAATCGGAAAGGATTTAATAAAAATCGTCTGCCGCATAAACACATTGGATTTAAATCCGTTGCTAAGCGACATGATATCATTTGCTTCAAATAAATTGGTAGAAAAAATATCGTCTAAATAGTTATATTTCTATGGAACATTTGGCGACAGTTTCGTCAAATTAGCGACATTTTAAAAAATCGCCAAATTTATCGCCAAGTGGGACTGTAGAACTGACAGTTCCACTTTGCGACAAATTGACGAAATATCATCACAATACTATCCCCTAACAAAAAACAATTAATATCATTTATGTAGCGCAATTTTATCAATTTCAAGATATTTTTATAGATTTGAAAACATTTTTATCAATTTGGTGACATTTTAAAAATTCGCTAAATATATTACTAAGTAGGATGGTTGGTCTGACTGATAAATGCTAACCAAACAACATTTCAGTACTCCTTTCTAACAAAACAAAAAAAAATTTCATTGATATGTAGAAGACCCAAGCCACACGACCAACCCGAAGGTTTATGGCAGCTGTTTGTGTGTCGTTTATATCAATTTGGCGACATTTCCGTCAATTTGGCAAAGTTTAAGAAAAGGTGTCAAATTAGCGATATCCCTCCAAATTCGTAGCTTTGAATTTGCAGATCTGAATGAAACATTCTTATCCCGTTTCAATATACTAAATGAAAACACAACAATTGTATTAAAAGATATACCCGCTCTACTCTTTTTCTGTTTCAACAATCGGCTATATGAATTTATTGGCTAAACACAATATATGAGTTTAGTAGCTAAATACGATATAAGCTTGAAAACTCTTTGCCAAAATAAATTAAATTGATGTACGCAGTTAGCAATTAATATAATTAAAAGAAAAATCAAACCGTCCATTCATAAGATATACTTTTATATCCATTTATCCATTTATTTATTATTTAAATCGAAAAAAAATAATAAAAACATTAACAAACACATTTAATTTAATTGCGATGCCGAGCAACATGATATATCCTCCTAAAATGTTAAAATTTATTAACCACTAACAGCACACCCGTTATTCGTTCGGAGTGTATAATTTAAAGAAACTTAAAGTTCGCAATCATGTGCAAATTCTGTTAAAATATTAAATTTATTGCTCCTAAAGAGAAGTTTAAGAATATATGTTCTCACTATGCAAAATTATCTTCACAATCAGATCTGAAGAATAAAACATCCTGCCCCCTTTTGTAAGCAAATTTACAGAAGAAAAAATAGGAATTGAATGAATATATGCAACCCCGTACTAATTATATTGTCGCAGATCAGAAAATATGCCAATGTGTTAGTAGAAGATTACCCGTATTACAATATGCGTCTCAAAAATATTTGCCAAAATAAAAGAGATGACGTAATAAATTGAAAACATCAATAATATCCGTACTCTTTATACCAGAAGGTCGTAATTGATTTCAATATATGCCAATATATATCAAAACATATGTCAATATGTTTTGATATATATTGGCCTGTACCTGTACTACTTATACCTGTACTACTTATATTCTCGTAGATTAAAAGATATACACGTGTATTTGTAGAAGATTCGTACAACATACAATATATGAGTTTAAACAATTTTTGTCATAATAAAATAATTGCATAATTACTTGAAAATATCAGTAATCCTTGAATCAATAATCCCCGAAAATATAAATAATAATAATTTTTAAACCTGAAGACCGTAATTGATATTATCCAGTCAAAAATGCTATAAGAAAAATCAAATCGTTCTTTTCTAAAATATATTTTTATATCCATTTATTTATTATTCAAATCGAAAAAATAATTATTAAAATTAACAGACAGATTTAATTTAATTGCGTTTCTGAGTAACATGATATAAGATAGAATCTTATAACATGTTAAATATGTCTTGTCTTATAACATAAACTGCGAAATTAAATAACGATTTTGATTTCTCTATACTTCTCATTGTTCCGTAAAAGCTTGTTTTAAATACATGAACCATGGAGATAGATTTCCCCTTTAAATCATGTTTCCAACAATTCATGTTTTCAGAAAGTGACTAATTAACGCAAAAAATCTCCCATCAAACTCAGAGATTAAATTTTAATTCACTTTCAAACGATTTTCAAGCTTTTCGTTTGGATAAACCACGGAGTTACGGAGTAGAACTCCTAGGAAAAAGTTCCGTTTTTCATTAATATCTCGACAACCCCAGGTCTTAGAAACTCGAAACTTGGACAAAATTTATGGGGGGATATTTTAAGGCTATTCACCAAATTTCATTAAATTCGGTTCAGCCGTTTTTCCGTGACGATGAGACAAACGAAAATTTCGTTTTTTACTAATATCTCAAGAACCACTGGTCGTAGAAACTCAAAACACAGATATAATTTTAAGTGGGGCTATTTCTGGGCTACCCACAAAATTTCATCAAATTCGGTTCAGCCGTTCTCCCGTGATGGTGTGACAAACAGACAGACAGACAGACAGACAGACAGACAGACAGACAGATTTTCATTTTTATTTATATAGATAAAAATATTGTACTTTTCTACATATCAATATTTTTACTCAGACAAAGTTAAAGTGTTATTTGGAGTGTTAGGTATAAAAGTACTGCAGAGCCCACTTCGACAATAAGAATGTGTAATTCCAACTCAGTAGCTCAACCATAGAGCGTGGGCTGGCCAGTTGAAGACCCAGGGTTCGACTCCCGGGTGGAGCAGTAAGGTTCTTTAGAATGGCACCTGAACAAGTCAATCCTGTAGGTTAGTGCAAAGATGTTGGGGATCTGAAAGGGACCCTAGTACGATTAACACAGATTCAGTGGACTCTGGAATATGGAGCACCGATTTCAAATTAGGAGAATAATGAAAACGCAGTTATCTAATCTGAAGGATACAAATAGCAGCAGGTGGCTAACCTGAGGTAAAAATATCAGGAGGTGGTCAGTCTGATTGTCAGTTGCAAGCTATTCTAACATTAAAAGGTGGAGAATCCAGAGTCCACTTCGACAATAAAAGTTTGCAATTCCGTTCCAGTTGCTCAACTGTAGAGCGTCGGCTGGCCAGTTGAAGATCCGGGGTTCGATTCTCGATTGGGGGTGCAAGGTTCTGTACAGTACAATAAAGTCTTAAGCAAAGCAAAAGCTAATTAATTCCAACTTTAAGAAATATATATATGAAATAATATTAAATTTTGTTGATTTTTCAGAAACAGAAAATTGAAAGGAGATATTTTCCTCTTATTTCCTGTATAAAACTTGCATTTAAGAAGATAAATATTAGGCACAAAATGCAATAAAGAATGATTAATTTAATTAATTGATTCAGAACGCCTTTTTCTTACTTTTCCTTTCTATAAGACCTAAATAACATTTTTGAAAGCAAGGTTTTGAAGTTACGCCGCACTCAACAGCTAATGACATTAATTTGCCGAGTTTATACTGTTTTAAATTAGTCCTCAAAAACTTTTTTTGTTTATTTTTTCAAGTACAATGAAAGAAAGTCCGGAAAAAATGCAAGAAAAAAAATTGCGAGTTTTAAGATTTTAGAATGCAATTCTAGAATGATTTTGGCTTCCCCCTGGCCCTAGGCCGCAATTAGCGTCTGAGTGAAATCTCAAACTGCAGGTATTTTTGAAGATTATATATGAATCGTGTTTCATAAGTTTTTGTACATATAATTGTGTCATGAAATTTTATTCGGATTAAATGCGACACAATTAAGAATGCCAAATTGTCTACTTGAGTAAACAAAAACATGCACTGTGAAGGATTTTGAAACAGCGTTCGATGCTTGAGGCGATTGTCATGTCATGTTAAGCAAAAAAAAGTGTAATTTGGTTTGATAATAGACCTATTTTAGGGACACGTGAGCGGATTTATTTCAGAAAATAATTCTGCTCTGGGGCTAGTCATATATTTGATCATCTTCTTTTGTTGACATATTTTATCGCTAGGAAAAATTGAATTTGATCTGGGATAATACATGAATTTCTTCCGAGGACATCTTGAAGTGACTTTAAAACAAAACATTTATTAACACCCACTATATTAAAACACAAAGAAAAACACACAATATATAAAGTATTTTACATGTATATAATTCCTGTCTACCAACTACCATCAACTACCCTTTGCTCTAAACACCGCATGTTTCGGGGCTCACTAAACGTTGCGTGTCTTACGCTAAAATGTCACTCTCTAATCGTGAGAGGGAAAAGGTGTGTCCAAAGAGAGAGAGAGAGAGATAGAACAAACACTCAAGGGGAGCTGTATATTGAAAAGGGCCTACCATGACTGTCGATTGCAGTGGCGTAGCCTCGGGCTCAGGCGGTCTCCTACGGGGATGGTCAGTTTTTTCGGGTCATCATCAGAATCGTCTCAGGTCTGTTCACGCTTCTATCCCAAGATGTTCTCCTCGCCCTCTCGAACTTCTCTCTCTTCGAAAAAAAAACTGAACATTCACACCCGCTCACACCTGCACCAACGGCCCTACCGTGCTGAAAACACCGGTTCTCGTTAGATCACCGAAGTCAAGCAGCATCGGGCGCGGTTAGTACTTGGGTGGGTGATCACCGGGGAACACCGCGTGCTGTTGGCACATTTTGGGCGCGGTAGCCTAGTGGTTTGTGCGCTGGATTTGCACGCTGCCACAACTGCCGCCGTGTTCATGCGGAGTACAATCACGTTAAACATGTGGGTCCGTACGTCCTTCCGAGAGTTGGTAGTAGGGGAAGGAGGGTACGGTCCCTGTGGATAAGTAATTTAAGATGATGTTTCTGAACGCATTTTTGTGTAGGTAATATTATACACATAGTTGTGTAGATAAAAAAGAAATTACTAAATTACTGGATAGCTACGTTATAACTGATGTGGACAAAGTTACTACTAATTAAGCGTTTACATGTAAAAATTTATTTCTTAAATTGATACATCAATATTACGAAAATAAAAATATGTACAGTAAATTAACTCGATCAACACAAGAAATAAAAAATCGTGTAACAGCACTTAATATAAAAGCAGGATACACAATCAATAAGATAAAATTTCCTTATATAACTTTAATACCTAAATTGCATAAGAATCTTATAAAATTTAGACCGGTCACTATTGGCTACAATACCTATCTAACAATAGCAAACAAAAAAAAATTACATAATTTATTAAAAATAGTTCTAATAAAACTAAAAACAGAAGGAGCATATTTTATTTCAAATAGTTACGAGGTTATAAAAACTTTACAACACATACCAGACAAAATTTATTTAAAAAGTTATAATTTTAGTGATCTATACAGTAATATAAACATCAACGAACTATACAAAATAGCTATAGACTTATGCCATCAATATGATCTACAAATCTACCCCTTTAGGTAGATCTTCAGCTTTGGTGCAGTCTTTCACGAAACAGTATTATATAACGGCTGTTCCTACTATCAAAAAATTTATGGTATACCACTGGACGGCAGTTGCTCATCCATTTTGGCTTATATTTATCTTAACAAATATGAAACAGGGCCACACATACTAAACGAATTATTATATTTCCGTTACGTTGATGACATTTTAATAGGTTTTAAAAGCCCAGATTTCCTACCTGATTTTACTTTTTACCCAGATAAATTACAATTAATAGAAACTGCACACAATTATGCTAATAGTTTAAACTTTCTGGATTTATGTATTGATACATATAATAACAATACCAAGTTTAGATCATACGATAAAAGAAAAGATTTTAATTTCGATATTAATTACATAGATTCATGGAGTTCAAACCTACACAAAAATGTGTTCAGAAACATGATCTTAAATTGCTTAATAAGAAGTCAAAAATTAAATTCAAAATCAATAGACAGGGATAATAATATCAGGATTTATTTTTCAGAAGCAATAAAACAAGGATATCCTCTAAGATTTTAATGTAAAGTTGCTAGTAGTTTTTTTAACATAACCATAACTGAAAGTAAATACAATTATTTCAGAAAACAGTAATACAAAAGTAAACTGAGTGAATAACACATCGTTCAGCGTATTAGTTCCCGTAAGGTACGTGTTTATATAGTTTTAGTCTTTAAGCAGTTTAATGTAGTGTCTAATTGTAGTAAGTATTTCTTATTGTAAGTAAAGCTTCTATTTCTTATTGTGAGTAAAGCTTCTATTTCTTATTGTGAGGTCTTGTATTTTGATGTTATTTTTACGATTTTATATCATTAATGGGTAATGTACCGGCTCCCGGGAGTGTTGCCGCGGCGTAAAGCATTGCTTAACTGGGGAGTGGGGGGTCACAATCCCCCAGCCAATTTGCGGTACTTTACTCTTCAACCTGTATTGTAATCCATTTTTCAATTTGAATTGCTATATATATATATATAACACTATAATTATCGATTCCATACCATTGTTTTTGATACTTTTCTTTAACTTGTTGATTAGAAATTTGTATTTTTTCCATTTGCTTAAAGATTTGCTGATTTATACTTTTATTTTGTAAGCTTGTTAGAAAGTTAGGTTTTTCGAGTTACAGCTTCTCACTTTCCTTCAAGTGACCTTCAAACCTGTTTATTATTGAAGTCATTTTATTTATTAGCTGCATTTGCGCAATAAATTAAATGAATTTTGCATTGTCATTCCTATTTACTTTTTTTTTAAATTTGCATATTTGCAAAGTATCCTTAATTTTTAAGTTTGCTACGGTATATATATATATATATATATATATATATATATATATAATAAAAATATTATATGAAATTCCAATGATAGATTAGAGATAAGTTGTAACACATATAACCATAACTTAAAATATAAGATAGATACTTATAAAGATGTAAAAAATAGAGATTAATCAATCAAGGGGAGAATAAATTAAATGTATTTTGCATCGTTTTACTTTATTATTTTGTGATTTTTAGTTTATCTAACTTTTTATACTTGCTAAGTATAATTAACACTTTTAGTTTGCTTCGGTATTTATGAATCTTTTAATGTGTGTGTTTGTGAGTCTGTTGAAGCAATATCTCACGAATGAACGAATCGTTTCTAATGAAATTGGTACTATTATCTCAATCAGTGAATACTGGAACAATGGAGTTAGCGAGGAAGTGATGAAACTTCTATGTATGAAAAGTTTAAAAATAACATAAAGCTTTGAGAATTATATATATCTGTCGCTAGTGTTAGCAACATCTAACCTGTTCTCATTTGACACAACTGGAAAGCGTAGTGTTTAACATTGTATTTTTGATTATTTTCAAATAAAAGTTATCTAATTATTTTAAACAAAAGTCACCTAAATATTTTTTCCGTTTTGTAGAACAGAATGTAGAAAATAGGGAGACAATACTAAATTGAAAGGTAAAATGCATTTGAAATTTCAATACGTAGGAATAATCTTTATAGTTTCTAGTTCAAATTTGCATTACACATATGATTAATTTCTACTCTACAAAATAACAGTCTAAATAAATATTGTTTAATTTAAGGTGAGTCTTTCGCCATAGAAATACATACAATGCGGTAGGACTTATCTCAGCGTTATCTGAATGATTGTCTCAAACGATTTTGGCGTTTTCTCAACATGGCGTTTTTACTCGCTCCCATCACTTTTGATTGGAACCCTATTGATTATAACTGTGTAATTCGTAAGCTTTAATGCTTTCAATGATATATTATAAACATCTGAGTAATAATTGGTGCATTTTTTAACACTTTACAACAAAGTTGAAAAGTGTTTATGACTTTGTTCATTCTGTCTGTCTGTCTGTCTGTCTGTCCGTTAGCACGATAACTGCCTTAAAAATGACTTAATCAAAATGAAATTTTAGTATGTTGTTCAGACGGTCTGTAGGACCTACGGGAATATAAATGAATAATATCACCCAATTAGTTTTGGATTGAACGCGGGTTGAAAAAATGAAATACATTGAGCCCTATGGGACCTAATTTTTCAAACATTTTTTAAACAGATTTAAAATTCACAAATTGCTTCGAAAATTTTAGGTAATATTCAAATTGTTCCATAAAATATATAAAAAAAATTCAGCGAAATATATTCAGTAGTTTTTTAAATAAAAATTAAAACAATAATTACACATCTTATATGAAACGATCACGTGACCATGATATGAAACGATCACATGACCCACTTCAAAATGATATATGGCATCCATCTTGTTTCAAAATCGTGATTTTTTAAAGTTCTTTTTAATTCATTTTGAGTGTTGTATCCGTCCTAAAACTACTTTATTTTTGCTTAAATTCTGTGCATCTACATACTGAAACAACGCAATGACAATATATTGGAGTTTAAATGCTCATCTAAATTTGATTATTTCTACAACTAAGCCCATTTTTCACCTATGTAAAATGTAAACAGCAAAATATGTAGAATGAGTTGTATTAGAATTCCTGTATTTTTTTAACACAAAATAATTTAGTCCATGGAGTCTGCATGCCTGATATGAATGAAATATTAATTGATTTTATAAAGAGAAGGATGATTTTTTTCGATGAGGTTTTAAGCATAGAGTTTAATTATTTGTAGCTCCATGGTCTTAAATAAAATGTTTAAATAAAATAAATTATTATAGTATTGTGATGAATGAAATGAATGGGAGAAAGTTATGAATGAAATCCTGTTTTTATAGAGAGATCCAGGCGTGTTATTTTTTCTATGACGTCATTTGAATGAATTTCAGTTGTTTTCGATGAAGTTTTCAAGTATAATAAATTATCGTAGTATTATGATAATTCTAAATACATTACCGAGGAATGTATAACATTTTAGAGATGTTTAAACCAGGCAATTTATATTTCAATGCCGTCATTTGAATGAAGTTCATTTTTTTCGATGAAGGTTTAAGTTTTCAAATATAATAAATTAATGCAGTATTGTGATAAGTTTCAAAATATTACCGAGGAATGTATTGCATTTTAGACTTGTTTAAATAAAATTGCATTGAAGTTGGAAAGTGTTTCATAATCAATGCTTTAAGCATGATTGATCTTTCTTGTTAATTATTTTCTTCTTTTAAACATTTCACTGATGCTTGAAAAAAGTAGTTCAGTATCGTGAAAATATTTTTGCTAGCTTCTTAAAATTTATATAATTCGTTTTCTAATGACATTAAAAATTTTTTTTTTTTTTGAAATTAGAATTTTTAATGAAAAATTATATCTGGAATGATTATTTATTTATTTATTATTATTGAAAGACCGGAATTCTCAATGATTTTTTCCAAAAAGCTTTTGAAATATTCGCTTGCTTTTAAAATAAGATAGAAATACTTAATGATTGTAATCATCACATAAAATTATTTTCGACGCGATTTATTCGTTCGTGAGACGTCGCGTTCACAAACTTACTGACACGTACACTAACGTACATGTATAGACACACTAACATGCATACATACGTACTGATATATCACATGAAGACACGTGCACACATTCCCGCCCATCACCTCAGAAACGTTCGATTCGAGTTCAAGGATGCTTGAAACGTGTTCATCCATTGAAAATTCGAATGCGAATTTTTGATCCCGTCAGAATACTCCTCTTATGCATTATAATATGGATGCAGGGAAAGGAAAAACAAATTCAAGTCTGTACAGAGTCATGCATTGCACAGATTTTAATTTCAAGTCATTAAAATGATTTGAATTACCACTGGAAAAATATTTTATCTAATAAACTTTGAATAAATGATAACATAGACTGGTAAACAAATTTGAATATTTCAAAGCATATTTTTTTTGCAGTCTGGATTTCAAAATGGTTCTTATCGTAACGGTCTTTGTTCCAATTTTGCTGTAACTAGCGAATCGTGCTTTATTAATGTGATGCTTTGAATGCTTCTTGACTTTATCTAGTGTTTATGCATAACAATGCCAGAAGAAAAAAATTTGATGTGGGCAACACATGACTTTCCTTATATAATGTAATGAATTTACTACTTTTACAGAAAAAAAAATAGATTATTTTTTTAGCAGTTATTTATATTCTTTCTAAGATATTGAATTTTCGTCAATGAGTCGTCATTTTCCATGTCGTCATCATCAATGAGTCGTCATTGATTTAGCGTCATTTTTATCCATTTGGCGAGTTTTCGTTAATTTAGCAACATTTAAAAAAGTCGCCAAGTTGGCGAAATTTCACCAAATTCCTCAGCAAAATCTCACCAAGCGTTATGGACGAAGAAATAAGTTATTCTTACAGCAGATAAATGACTATTGGCATTCCAATACAAAAGTATTACTCAAAGTATCTTTTTTCATGAATAGAGCGAGATAGAGCCAAGAGAATGATGTCACCGAATTTATCGCATGGTATTACATATAAAGAGTGAACATGTTTCTCAATAGGAAATATTTTTTTTAATTTTATATGACGTTTTGATAATTTTTTTGAAAATTGTTGTTGTTGAGACCCAGACCGTCCGACCTACCAGAAAGGTGTAAGGTAACTGTTTGGACGGCCGGGAAACTTTTTTGAAAATTGTGCAATATCTCGAGAACGGTTCATGTTAGCGTTCTAAAATTTATGTCAATCGTTTTCTAATGAAAAATTACATAAGAAATGTCTATTTGCGTAACTTTATTAGAGGTTTTGATTTTTTGACGATTTTTTCAAAATTTCACGCGAAAATTTAGGGGGGTTCTGAAGATTCGATTTCGTATAAAATCAATAGACTTCCAGTGTTTACGGATTGTGGTTTTTGTACCAAATTTCGTTCGAATCGGTCCATTCGTTCGTCAGTTATCGTCCATAGACTCATTGACACACACACACATACTTTCACACACACACACATACTTTCACACACACACACAGACATCACTTCAAAAATGTTCGATTTGTGATCAGAGATGCTTGAAACGTGCTCTCACGTCGAAAACTAGAATTCGAATTTTCGACCCCGTCACAATACTTGCCTTATACATTATGTATATAAGGAAAGTAATAATAATTGCTTCATTTCTTTTAACATATGACTCAGAATATCTAACCAGAGTTTATTTTAAGTGCCGTACTTATTTAAAAAAAACTAAGGATTGAGTACATATCAACAGAGAGAACAGGTACATAAAGATATATTTTGACATATCTATATACATGGTGTTTCACAAAGATTGCACGATTAAATAAATACCTCTTGATAGAATGGTCGCAGGCCCGTTATTCCAATTTAAGAAAAGAAAAGAAAAACTACTAAAGGTAGACCTTCAGATTATGGTAATTTAAGAAAAAAGAACTTAAAGGTAGATTTTCAGTTTATAACATTAAATGTAGATATTTTAGATTATATTTATTACAGGTAGACTTTCAGATTACGGCAATTTAAGAAAAAAAATCTGATGTGGGCAACACATGACTTTCTTTATATAATGCAATAAATTTACAACTTTTATAGTAAAAAAAATAGGTTTTTCTTATTGTAGATACTTATATTCTTTCCAAGATATTGAATTTTCGACAATTAGTCGTCCTTTTCATTGATTGAACGTCATTTTTATCCATTTGGCGAGATTTTCGTTAATTCGGCAACATTTAAAAAAGTCGCCAAGTTGGCGACATTCCGCCAAATTCGTCGCCAAAATCTCGCCAAGCATTATGGACAGAGAAACAAGTTATTCTTATAGCAGATAAATGATTATTGGCGTTCAAATACAAAAGTATTACTCAAAGTATCTTTTCTCATGAATGGAACGAGCTAGATCCACGAGAATCATGTCAGCAAATTTATCGCATGAATTTATCGGACATATGAAACGTGAACATGTTTCTCAACAGTTAATATATATTTTTTTAATTTATGGGATTCTTTGATAAATTTATTTTAAAATTGTGCAATATCTCGAGAACGGTTAATGCTAGCGTTCTAAAGTTTATGTCAATCGTTTTCTAAGGAAAAATTACATAAGAAATGTCTATTTGCTAAACTTTATTAACGGTTTTGATTTTTTAATGATCTTTTCAAAATTTCACTCGAAAATTTAGTAGAGTTTTGAACATTCGATTGCGTTTTAAAACAATAGTCTTCCAGTATTCATGGATTGTGATTTTTGTGCCAAATTTCATTCGAATCGCTCCATTCGTTCGTGAGATATCGTCGCCACAGTCTCACTGACACACACACACACACACACACACACACACACACACACACACGCACACACACACACACACAGACATCACCTCAAAAATGTTTGATTCGTGATCAGGGATGCTTGAAACGTGCTTTCCCGTCGAAAACTCGAATTCGAATTTTCGACCCCGCCACAATACTTTCCTTATACATTATATATATAAGGAAAGTAATAAGCTAAAGGAATACTTTCAGATTATAACATTAAAGGCAGGTATTTCAGATTGTATATATATTAAATGTATGACTTTCAGATGATTGCAGTTTTGGTCACGCTATCAGTTTCAGTAAAAAATACAACATTTAACTTTTTATATAGGCCCCCTAACAAAGAAAGTTCCAACGAGGAAATTACTCTTTATTTATTTAAAAATTAAAAAAATAAATAAATTATGTTCTCTAATATTCTAAATTGGCCGCGAAAAAAATTGCCAAATGTAGAAGTAGACCTCTTTAACCCGATCACAAGAAACGATGAAAACATAGATTTTATGGGACGTACCTAAATTTGAATTTCGTTAGATAAAATTTGCACTCGAAAATTTACATGTGTACCCATCTTTAGCAAAAAATTTATACCTACCCCGATTACTTGTTGAAATTTTAAAAATTAATGATATATAGTGTAATGTTGATCGTACAATAATGGAACTTTTTTTGCATTACTAATTGAGTTATGTAAAATATTTTTATAATTGAATTTTTTTTTTCTAAAGGCACCGTATAAAAATTAAATATTGCATTTTTTCACTAAAAGGTCTCACATGATCAAAATTTGCATACTATGACAATCTACCTTAATTAAATAAATTCTTGATTGGAACTACGGATTTACGACAAATCGTTTTGAAGATATTTAGTCACGCAATGTTTTAGGAATACTCTATACAGAGTGTCCCAAAAAGATTGAAACGCGCTTTAATTCTTTACCTGTTGGGGATAAGTGGGCAATGTAAATTGCAAAAATGTTGAAAGCAAAGTAGAAAATAAGACTACGTATATGTCACAAATTTACATTTCTAATTTGATATAGGGTGCCCATTAACAATGTTCAATTTTCGATTCAATATAACTCGCTCAATTTTAAAGACACAGATATGTAGCTTTTTTAATGATCTTGTTTCATGAAAATAAAAAAATTCTGATTAACCAAATTTGTCTAAGGGGTCGTATAAAAATTTAAAATGTGTAACTTTTAAAAAAAGTTAAAGTGTAACTTTTTGAAAATGAATGGGTGGAGTATTTCATTAACGTAGTCTTATTTATTACATTACTTTCAACATTTTTGCAATTTATATTGCCCACTTATCTCCAACAGGTAAAGAATTAAGGCGCATTTCATTTTTTTTTTTGGGACACTCTGTATAATCACAGAACCAAAAATCTGATGTGGGCAGCACACGACTTTCCTTCCTGCTGACTCATATTCACGTTCTCTTTATTTCTTCAATAATTCATTATATTGAGTTTAATTGCACAAAATAACACCCATAATTATTTAAAATTACACTGAATTTGCACTTTTAATTCAATTTTCTTTCTTATTTGGTGACTGGATTTATTTTCAAAGGTGGCGCAACAAAAATGCGAAAAATTAAAATATCTGGAGAACGGCTAGTCCAAGTGTAATGGGATTGGTCTTATTAACGAAAATTACGTACGAAACAAGCAGCATTTAATTGATATATTGGAGCATACGTAGCGTTTTATTTTAGATTTTGATGATTTTTGCGGGCCGTTTGGCAAAAAATTGCAGGTTTCTTTTTTTCGAATCATATCAAAATCTAATCAGCACTAGGATAACCTACAAGTGACTTATATGCCAAATTTTGTAAAATTTGCTCAATTAGTTTTTCAGCTAGAGTGGATACATACACGCAATTTTCGTGGGCCCTTTCGCAAAAAAAGGCGGGTTTCTTTTTTTTTTTATCCTGAATCGTACCCAAAACTAATTAGCACCAGAGTGAAACACAAGTGATTTACCAAATTTTATGAAATTTGGTCCATTAGTTTTTGAGTTAGAATATATATATATACGTTGCACAGACAGACACACACACACACACGGACGTCAAGCTAAAAATGGATTTTTCGTGTTCTAGAGGTCCCAAAACGTGTAGATCCGTCGAAAACTCGAGTTGTGATTCTCAACATGATTCCTGTACTTTCCCTATACGTTACCATGGATCGTAGGTAAAATAAAAGGTAAGGGTCATTCCAGACGCAGTTTCACTAATTGTGTTAGTTCACTTATTGTGTTATATAGCAAGCTCCTTCCTAATTTTGCAGGTATCGTCAGCTACATTCAGACGAACTGACAGTAAGAGCGAAACTGGTTCATATGTGTTGTTATTTGCATATTGTATTTGTAGAATTTTCCACCGCATTATAGTACTTTCGATTTTGTATTGTAGGAAATGTAAAATCTAATCCGTTTCCCAAGAAAAAGGCAAATAAAGCGCTGACGTAAATCTTACGATCTACGTCACCAAGCTTCAATCTGCCACTTTAACTGAAGACAGTGGATTTCTTTTTTGACGTATATTTCGAGATTTTGTGATCATAGTCGAGGAGTTTCTTTGTCTACATGATTAGCATCTAAGAGAGTTTGCGAGACTATGCTCATGAATGGTTTATTTGTTCATTAATTTGTATTCATATGTTGAGTTTTTGACACTCATGCTGTGAGTAATTCTTATAGTGGGTTTCACAGTTGATGTGGTTTTCAAAGAAGTTACATTATTGCACATGTACGTAATGCATGCATAATTTAAAACAAGTTGCATTAATGTTTTAGAAAGCTCTGATAAAAGGAAAATATTAAATTGATGACTTAAACAAACTTTAGCTGTTCTCTTCTAAGGAACGTGTAAAATTTATATGTTTACTTTCTCATACTATAGAATAAAGTATAGAAAAAGAATTGTTTTCACTAAAATTTTTGATTTCGAGATTTTGATGCAGATATATGTTTTAGGACCTCCTGAACACGTTTTGACTATTTTTAGAGTGATGTCCGTCTCTCTGTCTATCTATGGTCCATAAATGTATGTTCTCTAAATTTCATATCCGACATTGTTATCAAAAAATCTAAAACTATTATAGATAGATTTTTTTTTAAAATTTGAGTGATAACTTTGAAATGTTTTCGAAATTTATTTTCTTAACATGGCAGCATATAAGATAAAATGTGACATAAACATGCATAAAAGTGGTTATTTCAGGATCAGTGATCACGAAACAAAACAGTTTCAATCACTATAGGGAAAAATAGCCGTGACACAATTTTTGTGTTCGTGTGCCCATTAGCTCCCTCGGGGGGGGGGGGGGGGGCAAGTTAACCCCAGAGGGGTACATTTTCAACACTGATATCAGTCGAAGGATTTATTCAAGCCTTTTAAAATGAAGGGTAACATGCTGTAATTATGATAATTTGGACCAACTATACAGATTTTTCAAATTTTGCAGGAAAAAAAAGTTACTTAAAAATGGATTCTGGCATAACAAAGTGCAGTAGAACCACACCTCGGTTAATTTCCTTACAAAAATTAATTTATTTATCTTTGTTTTCCTTTGAGTAATCTCAATAAACTTATGAAAAAGCGAGTAAAAACTTCGTGAGTACACCTTGTAGTTAATTAGAGTTGTCAACCTATTTCAGAGGGAACAAAAGATAGCGTAGCAGCCTTTCCCAAGGCAAGAGAATTTTCTATTGCCAGAAAGTTAGGCGTATGACTGAGGAGGAATACCGTTGCCAAACGGAAAAAATTCAATATAAAGGTAAAAACCAAGGAGTTATCTCTCATTACTAAACCGTACCAAATTAAGTTAACGAAGGTGAATGAACTAATAGAGTCGAATGACTCTTTGAAGCAGGGAGGTGGTTCTGTGACATTTTCCGTTCAAAGCGTCGAAAAAGTACCAGACAGATTGATAAAAGCTACCACTAAGTGAACTCCTATTGAAGCATAAATAAATGTTGAAACTAAGAAGACAACTTTGCAATATGAAATTGACATGAAAAGGAAAAAAAATGATAATTTTGAGATTGGCTTTGAAAATAGAATGACTGCCTTTGATTAACTATTTTGAATTGGAATCATTTTGCTGATCTGTGTTAATATATGCTATTTATTTCTCTTTACATCCATATATTAATTCAAACTATTATTCTCAAATAATGACTATATCACTCTCAATGTTTGAGGAATTATCACGTTTTTCAGGAAAAAAAGCTATGAAAATATCAAATTTCGATTATTTAGATTTTTGATCACAAAAATAAAAAATAAAAAAAATCTGTCTAATCATAGTTTTTTACATAATATATTTATGCATAACACGAAGATACAGATATTAGTTTTTTCGAAATATAATCCACATCTTACACACACACCACCACCGGGCCAACGGCCGTACCGTGCTGAAAACACCGGTTCTCGTTAGATCACCGAAGTCAAGCAGCATCGGGCGCGGTTAGTACTTGGTGGGTGACCACCTCGGAACACCGCGTGCTGTTGGCCATCTCGGGTGCGGTATCCCCGTGGTTTGCGCGCTAGATTTGCACGCTACCACAAATGCCGCCGTGTTCATGCGGAGTACGATCACGTTAAACATGTGGGTCCGTAAGTCCTTCCGAGAGGTTGGTGGTAGGGGAAGGAGGGTACGGTCCCTGTGGATGCCTCCCCCACTGGGTTCCGGTCTAAATTGGGTGGCACTTCCCGGCCGTCCATACAGTTACCTTACACCTTTCTGGTAGGTCGGACGGTCTGGGTCTCAACAACAACAACAACACACACCACCACCACCACCACCATCACATATTTCCAATAGTGTCTGAAATGTATTCAGGAGGTCCTAAAATGTGATTACCCACCAAATTTTTGAATTCGAATATTTTTGGTCGAACAATACGTTTTGTGTATAATAGTATGAACAAGTACAAATATATTAATAATGTTGATGAAAAAATATTTGCCATGCTATTAATTTTACTAGAAACTGTCTTGAAGAACTTATTTTATAGTATCTACAATAGATACAGGTTAGATGATGTCTGATATGGATTCGGGCATCACATTTCAAAGGGCATTGGGGAGTCCGGGTCAAAATTTTTTCCTTGAAACGTTTATTTCTCAGCTTATATAGATAGAGCTTTGATGAGGACTTATATGGATTTATCACTCAATTTCAGAGGCGGTAGGGGTGCACCAATATTTCTATTTGCGGTCCAGGAGATATCGTTTCCGTTCAAAAAAATTAAATTTCTCTTGCAACACCTATTTTTAAAGATCGGCTGTAGAGCTTAGAGGATGACTGATATGGATTCAGCATCAAGTTTCGGAGGATTTAGAGGTTTATTAAAGATTTACACTTTTTTTTCACTTTTAGTTCACACATTTTCTTTGAGACATCCATTTCTTAAAATTTACTATAAATAGCGCCTAGAGGATGGTTGATATGGATTCAGTATAGAATTTTGGAGGGAGTAAGGGGGTTTGTTTAGAACATCCACTTCTAGTTTTAGAAATGTCACTTCCAGTTTTTCCGAAAATTCGTATGACTGTACGAAATAAGTGTGCAAAAGAGTATGAATTTGATTAATGATTCTATTGAAGTATACACATCACTGGCCATTATACAAAGAATCTTTTATAAATATTTTGTTTTACAATGTTATTTTAAAAGACTTTGTAGATCCTAATTAGTGAATTGAAGATAAACTTAAAACTTTGGTAGAATTAGATTTTATTTGAGATTTCAGAAAACTCTCAATTTAAAATTTGAAAGCTTTATTTATGAGCAGTTTTTAAAATTAAACAAAAATATGCTTTTGTATGATGTTTTATTTTTCTTATAAAAATAGAAAGTTAGCGCAAATTTTGAGGTAGAAATGAAACTGTTCATAAACCAGCATTTCAATGATATTGTCATTTAATCAAGTAAATTTTTGAAATGCAAAATTATATTATCAGTAGCATGTACTATTTATAAAAATAATACAAGGAATAACTTTGAATAGTTTGTTTATTGTAAAATAAAATTTTTCTGCAAATGAAAATTTCTTTACATCCTATAAGATATTTGTAAATTAAAGATAAATATAAATGCTTTGTTGTCGATGTGAAAGGTAGTTAGGTCAAAGTTCTTTAAATAAACTATTTCATTATAATATGCATATATTAAATTATTTTAAATGGTACATAAATTATGAAAATTTATATTTGATAATTAAAGTTATTTTTTTAACATTTTTACTTTCCCTGCAATACATGGTAATGCATAGGGAAAGTATAGGAATCATACCGAAAATGAGTTAGTTTTGAGAGCTAGTTTTGGCAGCTAGTTTGGGGAGCTAGTTTTTGAGCTAGTTTTGGGAACTAGTTTTGGCAGCTAGTTTTGGCAGCTAGTTTTGGGAGCTAGTTTCTGAGCTAGTTTTGGGAGCTATTTTTGAGAGCTAGTTTTTGGGGCTAGTGTCTGAGCTAGTTTTGGGAGCTAGTTTTGGGAGTTAGTTTCTGAGCTAGTTTTGGGAGCTATTTTTGAGAGCTAGTTTTTGGGGCTAGTGTCTGAGCTAGTTTTGGGAGCTAGTTTTGGCAGCTAATTTTGAGCTAGTTTTGGGAGCTAGTTTAGGGAGCTGATTTCTGAGCTAGTTTCTGATCTAGTTTTGAGAGCTAGTTTCTGAGCTAGTTCATCTGAGCTAGTTCCTCTCTGAGTTACTTTGAGTTCCTCTTTCCTCTGCCACTAACCTCTTGTAAGGAATTTCGAATCCACAGATTTAACGCGTCAGTATTCCGCTTAAATACGGAGATAGTTTGGGCAGAGCTTGGAATCGAACTAGGGTCCTCTAAGTACAATCCCCGTGCCTTAACTACTGGGATATCCCGACCCAAACTTTCTGCTTTCTCGATTGCCGGGTTCTGGGTTCGAATCCCACCTGCTGGCATGACTGTTGTGGTGTTCTTTTAGGGTGTAGCATGATCTGTCCCTTGTGGTGTGTCAGAGCGACGTCATGTGACGGAAAAATGGTTCGCGATCCGATCGCTAAAAATGGGCTAATGATAGGCAATCAAATGCTTTCTAATATAAGTGATTCAGAAGCAGAGTCTACGAATAGAAAATCGACTATACACTATTGAGAAAATTTGCAGCGCCTTTAGTGGCGAACTGAAGAAGATAGAATTCTTCGAGATTCCTATCTCGAAAATGAATCAAGATAGGCAGAAATTTTTAATTATAAAGTAATAGAGAATTCTCTTAATTTGAATGAAAAGACGTTTGGTTTACACACAACATATATTTTCGTCTATCTTGCTTCGCTTTCAATAAAGGAATCCAAACTTCTTCAATTTTCTTTTCCATATTCCTTTCTTACAAATTTTGTGGAAAATTATTACTTAAAAACTGCTAAACATTTTTAAATGGTCATATTTCTTCACGAACTAACGATCTATCTAGAATTAAATACTTCTTACTTTCTGTTGGCCTCAAATTACATATTTATAACAATTTTATAATATATTTTCCTACAATAATTTCCTGCATTATCTACATTATTTCAGCATGAAATATATCTCAATTTGTATTTGTAATAACTATGGGGATGTTGATGATTATGTTTTCTCATGTTCTCACATGAAAAAATTTCATTTGACATAACCTTCTTCTAAAAATCAACATATTTGATTTTCTAATATTTGTGGAAACAAAAATTCAATTAGCAGAATCAAAAATTGTATTTTAATTTCGAAGTGTATTACTGACAATGTACCTTCAACTGATAGTTAATGAGTTGATTTTTTTTTTTTATATTATTTAATTAACATTACATGGTACTAATATTTACACTGTTCTTTAAGTATATCTACGAATATTTACACTGTTCTCTTAGTATATATACGTATATCTTTATGATTTTTTTCCTTTTCTATTTTCAATCTCTTATTTTTTACCTTAAAATTTTATTTTTTATTTTGTCTTTCTTTATTTCTTTTCGGGCTTTTCATTTTTAAATGCCTTTTTTCTAATTTTTTATTTTGGCTTTTATTAAATACTTTTTGTGCTAAAAAAATTTCATTAAGTAGTATTACTAAATGCCTATCTTTATTGTCTATGTATGTCTATGTGTATTATCTTATTGTATATTGTACATGCATTTCATAGTGTTATTTCTGTGTTATTCCTGGTCTTCCGTTGTATCTTCTCAACACCTTGTGTGCAAGCTGCATGTCACATAGTGTTTTCCAAAAATATGTGACATTGTGAAATTTTGGAGAGGAAGGCGACCTGCAAAGGACGGTCCCTAGCCCTGTTACAAATATGTATAGGGTCCCCCTCTGGCCACCTGCAAAGGAAAGGGTCAGTGGAGCTACCTGTGGGTGATCTCGCACAAGAAGAATACACAATGGGAGGGAAGCGGTCGTTGGGGGCGCAATTAAGCCCAGAGGTTCGCGCAGGAGCGTGGGATTCCTGCCACCTGCAAGCGATAATTCAGGGGCTACTGACCCAGCCCTGCTGTCATGGACTGGCCACTGAAAATGAGAAATCCAAGTGTCCGCCAGTAATATTAAGGGGGGGCTTAAGTCCTGACAACCAATACTATTTAAAAGGGAGGAGACTTAAAATTGGAAGATTTTGGAAAGAGTTTTTTTCAGAGAGAAGAAAGTCGAGAGTGCCTTCTGAGAGTTCGAGTAAGCAGGTACTAAAAATCTCGCCGGAGCGAAAATGCTCTCCGGTCCCCGTTTATATAAAAGCACGAATGGCCGTTTGGCCCAAGAGAAAAGGTGAGGCCTATTTGCTACGTACAACACTTTTTTTGAAATGTCTCTTCCTCTCTCCTTTTAAATTATTGCTACTTGGAGGGTATAACGTTTTGCAATATATTAATGTTTTACAAGTAGAATTATTGGTTAAGGATTGTTGACATATTAATGATTTATGAGGATTAATGATTTACGATATATTAAAGATTTATGATGTATTTAGGATTTACGAGTAGAATTAGTGTTAAGAGGTTTTATGATGTTTTGCTATGTTCTCATACTTTAAGGGAGTAACTTTCAAGCTCATGTGTTATGAGCAAAGCTTTTCATGTTTTTTATTTGAAATGTTAATTGTGTAAATAAACTTATTTTTTCTTATTTTTAAAATCCAATCCGTGTCCTCATTTCAAATCTTATTAATTACTTCTTAATTTTCAGTTTTAAACCACTTGCGATCACGTCAGCCGTTAACTTAATGTTCCATGAACATTTTAAGTATTTATAGCGTTCAGATCGAACGTGAGGGTTTTACCTCGCAGCACTGCATGACTTGGGCAATAAAAAAAACTTCTTCAACTGGCCGCTAGAGGTGCTGCACACTTCTTCAATCGATAGAGAATTGTGGCTTTCCCATTAAACAAAACCTGCTTTTGGTGTTTTGGAATATTTCAATCGAAAGTAATAGGGATACATAAGGGCTTACGTGGGAACGCTGTGTAATATGTATTGTAGGGAAAGTGAAAATAGTAAAATTATACATTCTATCCAAGTGAAATCAAGCTCAAAATTATAAGAAAATTCAAAAGCGAAATTTTCCGCATGAAGCCTTTTATTACTTTCTAACAATTTTATTAAAGTCAATTCTAAACTTATTATATATATATATATATATATATATATATATATATCCAAGTAAATAAAAGAAATAAAATAAGGTAACGGCTTCTTTCCCAACTTTTTACTAATTACAATGGAGAACCTTTTCAACATATGTAAAAATTAAAGCTACAAGAAGTATTATCTTTCTCACAAATCCCATGAAACTTCATCTTCGAAGTGATATTCAGCCATCATATGAGACGTAAGAAATGAACTCAATATGAGCAAGTTGCATTGTTTAAATTAGGTTTTCGAAATTAGAATTTTAGAGCGGAATTCCTTCGCATATAATGGAACATTTTTCGCCAGTTTTTTTTGTTTCAAATAAAGAACAATGTTTATTTTATCTAGAAAAATGAAAGTTTGCAGTAAATTGTTGGATACTTTATGCAAACTGGAATTTGAAATTAAAGTAATTTTTGGAGGGAAATAACCCTTTTGTCAGATTCTAGAGATTTAAAAGCATGCAGATTAATATACACGTTTTCTAGGAAAGTGAAACACAACAGCAATTACTTTGTAAGAAAAGGCCCGTAAGTGTGGACGTTAGGTCTATCTATAATAAAATGGCCATGCTCGAACCAATAAAAGTAATTGCAGCATTTCTAGCACAAAATTAAAAAAGTTAGGGAAACAAACTCGGCAGCAAAGCGAGATAGACGAGAAAGGCCGATTAAAAAGGGCATTGTCTAATATAGAGGTCTGCAACTAGCTGCTTCGCAAGTCAGAATTTATAGCTCTTTAGAGAAAAGTAAAAGGACGCTCGAGAGCATTCAATGCAATGTTTACACACACACACATATATATATTTATATATACATAATAAAAATATAAAATGAATATCCAATGATGGAATAGAGAGAAATTGTAACTTATAAAACCCTAACTTAAAATATGCCAACAACTTAAGAAGTATTAAATAGAGAATGATCAATCAAGAGGAGAATAAAATGCATACATCTAGCATAAATTATGACCACTAGTTACAGTTTTAAATTTAATAGGATTTTTATGAAATTTAGGAATAAGCACAATATATGGAAGTTTCAAAAATTTATAATTAATATTTAAATCACAACATATATTGATAATTTTCAGTTTGATACTATTTATGGAGTGTGAATAAAGTTTAAATTGACTATTATTCTTTAAATAATCTAACAGAAATTGTATATAATTTTTTTTACAGATAATAGCATAATTATTAGAGGCTTTATCAACATAAGAAATAACAACAGATTTTTGTAAATCAATAATAGAATGTTTTATATTATCATTGTCTAAACTATCGCAGTGTTTACGTGGAGTACGATCACATTAAACGTATGAGGCCGTAAATCCTTTCGAGAGGTTGGTGATAGGGGAAGGAGGGTACAGTCCCTGTGGAATAGCCCCATTTAAAATTTAGTCCATGTTTCGAGTTTCTAAGACCAGGGTTTGTCGAGATATTAATGGAAAATGAATTTTCCTAGGAGTTTAACTCAAACTCCCTGGTTCCTCCAAACGCAAAAGGATGGAAATCGCTGGTTTAAAGCGTGAAAGTAAATTAAAACTCTATATCTGATTTTGGTGGGAGTTTATTGCGCTAATCAGTCACTTTTGAAAATCGCAGGTTTGAAATATGAATTTAAATGGAAACTCTATCACCATGGCTTATTTCACAGGTTCTTACTCAACAATAAAAAGTATTAAGAAATCATAATGGTTATTTAATTATCAGCATTTTATGAGGAAGATTCTTTCTTATATCATGTTGCTCAGCAACACAATTAAATCAAATACGTTTGTTAATTTTTATTATGATTTTTACATTTGAATAATATATAAATGGATATAAAATACTATATATCTTATAAATGAACGGTTTGATTTTTCTTTTAATTATATTAATTGCGGTCTGCGTACATCACTTTAATTTATTTTGACAAAAAGTTTTCAAACTTATATATTGTGTTTAGTCAATAAACTTATACCTTGTGTTTAGCCAATAAACTCATAGCCGATTGTTTAAACAGAATAAGAGTAGTACGGGCATATCTTTTAATTACAATTTTAGTGTTTTCATTTAGTATATACTATAAACGGGATCAGAATGTTTTGTTCTTCAGATCTGCAAATTCAGATCTACGAATTTGGCGTGATATCGCTAATTTGGCAACTTTTCTTAAACGCTGCCAAATTGACGGAAATGCCGCCAAATTGATAAAAACGACTCTAAATCAATAAAATTCATTTTGTTTTGTTAGAAAAGAGTACTGAAATGATGTTTAGTACTCTTTACTACTTAGTAACTACTACTGTTCCTACTTAGTAACAGATTTAGCGAATTTATAAAATGTCGCCAAATTGATAAACATGTTTGTAAATCCATAAAAATATCTTGAAATTGATAGAATTGCTTTAAATAAATGAAATTAATTGTGTTTTGTTAGGGGATAGTATTGTGATGATGCTTCGTCAATTTATCACTAAGTGGGACTGTCAGTTCTATAGTCCCACTTGACGATAAATTTGGTGGGTTTTTTTAATTTCGCTAAATTGATGAAATGAAGCTAAATTTATCAAAATGACACGGAATTGATGAAAATTCAACATTTTGCATAATTAAGAACAGTTTTCTAGATAATCGCTGTCGTTTTGTGAGAATTAAAAAATATGTTATACTTAATTTGTTTACAAATTGGACAAGGATGCTTTATTCTTCAGATCTCCCTGTGAGATTACTTTTGTATATCGATATTCTTATATATTTTTTAGAAGAATTAAATTAAATATTTTAATAGAATATTTTGAATAACAAAGTAATTTAGAATACTATAGGAATTTACACATAATTGTGAATGTTAAGTTTCTTTATATCATATTTTCCGTACGAAGGACGGATATACTGCAAGTCAACAATAAATTTCATGAACATTCTTGATTTCATCAATAGTTCTTGAGTTTTTAACTATTGTGAAGCAAATAGCCAAAGTCTGAATAGCCCAGTTATTGGGCTCAAAAGTGCTGTTAGGAAAGGATAAAAATAATTTAAAATAATTATACAAAATGTGAATGGAATGAGGAAAATAGGCAGCACTTACCAACAAATTCAAACCTATTGAAAAAACGTTCTTCTGCAATATAGTTGAGCATTTGTTCATTACGGATTTCTTACTTTTGCTATATAAACATCTGTTAAATAAAGCCCCTATAAACTGACATTTAAAAAAATTAACTACTAACTGCAAACATCTCATCTGGTAAATATTTAAACATGTTTCAAATATAAATTAGATAGGAAATTAAATACAAATTCATAAATAAAAACAAGTTTAAATAAATTGTACGAATATTTTAGAAATATGAATTAAAATTAAAAACATGCCAACACGCCATTTTTAACAATCAAGCTTAAAATTTGTTTATGTGTATGTTAGAAATTCATTCAGATATTTTATAAAGTTCAAATAATTAAATTTGTTTAAAATGCTTTATTTAAAATCGTGCTGGGTTCACGTATTACAAGAAAAAAAAATCACAATCCAGATGTGGCCCGCGAGTTGGAACTGAACTGGACAGTCCTACAGAAAAAGATGCATAATATATTTCGTATAAATAATATTAAAAAGTCTTTATAAGATAGCAAAGTTCCCTAAAGTAACTTAAATTTCTCTAAATGAACACTGGCAAAATTTTGAGCAACCTCAAACTGTAGATTTTTATGTAGGGAAATATATTTCTTCATAGCCAGCGAATGTTGGTTGCAGAGGGGTGTCTACGTTTATCTGTTCGACTTATTTCAATTTGCTGCATCCATTCTCGGCCCTCATTTCTGGACAAGACAGTTTTGTATTCAAGATCTCATTATGGAGCGCCTAGGACAGACCAAGAATGGCTGCCTTTAATCTCCAAACTAACAGGGTAGACAGGAATCGTATTAAAGATATTAACGCGAGTGTTTCTCGAAGAGAACGAAAGGGTTGGCTCCGACATGGCGGAGTAATAGGGTGGCAGTTGGGATGCAATTGAGACAAGTCCCAATTTTATCCTTCATGCCATTTAATTTAGAAAAGTGGAAATAAGCTTTCCACGGGAAAGAAAGGGGAAAGTTAACAGGTATGTGTGTCCTGAAGGGCACGGTCTTCTGATAAAGAGAGCGCCTAACCAAGGACGGAAGGGATCTAGTGGAAACACGGGGATTCTGAGCTCGTGCGCAGAGGATCAATAGAAAATCAGTACCGAGAGTATCATAATAAAGGGCCAGTCAGCAGATCTACTCGTCTGCACTCAAAGTGATAACACTTTCGTGCAGAAAGAAGACCTGATCCATAATGTGATTTGCCTTTTTGATTTCTGGGAGAGGATTTTTAAAAGATCTTAAAACAAGAAATTTATTGTATTTCTCCTCATAATATAGTAAGTATTTTTGAAAGCTGATAATGTCATGCTCCTTTTCCTCGTAGGGTTGTGGGTTTTTCCAATCGTTATTTGCTTTTTGATTTTGATTCTGTTGGCCAGGGAGTTCTGGGAAATTTTCAGGATTATTATTGAATGCTGCGGAATGCGTAGGACCGTGTACGTTTTACGTAATTGCTTTTGAAAGTTTTCTGATTTTCAAATCCTGCTTTGGGAAATTTGGGACAACTTCTGAAGTTAGCAGGGTGCACACCCCCGGAATTAGCACAGGTACACTGTACTTCATACTTTTTTGTGCATTCTCTTGTGAGAGGCGGGAACCTGTACATTTCACACATTTTGATGGCATATAGCAAGAATTTGCTGAGTGGAAAAATGACTGCCACGAATAACACTGTGTGGCGCCCTTGCGGCTTTTATATCTCTCGAACTTGATTTTTATATCTGAGATTTCCTTAACCTCATAAATTTTTAGGGATTCCTGTGTTTTCGGCAATTGCACGTAAAACAGGGGCATTAAGATTTTTTGCGGTTCTGGGTCTTCTGGAGAGCTGAGTTACACTAATTACTTCAAAGTTTTTCTCTATAAGTTGTTCTTCAATTTTTTCTGGGTCCGTTGTAACCGGAAGTCCTCTGATAATAACTTTTAAAGGTTTGAATTTATTTAGAACATGTGTTGAAGACCCAGACCGTCCGGCTCGCCCTGAGGGCTTGAGCAACCATTTGGACGGCCGGATTTTAGAACATGTGTGCGGAAGTGCATTTTATCAGCTAAGAGTCTAGCTTTAATTTCTCTAAATTATTTGTTGGTTTCAACATCAACTTTTAGTAACTCGCCTCTCAAGGTGCCCTTGATAGAGGGAGCAATTTTCTTAAGATCAGCAATATATTCCTGCCAGTTGGCAAATGGAACGATGAAGAAGGGGAGTTTTTCCTGTTTTGCCTTCGGAACTTCTGAGAGTTCCATGACGTTTTCAGCGTCAGGAGCATTTATTTCGTTTGTCAAAAGAGGTTTGCTAGTTGGAATTTAAAATTGAGACTGCTCATGTGTTGAATCACGAGCAGTATGCCGTTTTTGCAGTTTTTGAAAACCTTCCTCATCTGTAAGGGAATGCCTTTTAGATTTTGATCCTTTGTCTTTCTTCGCCGAGCTATCATCAATCTTTTGGTCATTAGAGGCATTGGCAGCTTGGGTTAGAATGCAAGGGGTGTTAGAGCCAATACTCCAGCAAGAAGAGCTTGCGGGGGGGGGGGGGGAGGTCACCTGCCTTGAGTTCAGTAATTTTCTTTACATGGTACTTAATTGTACTAGCACGGCGTGCAGCACGTGCTATCATCTGATGGTATGTCTCTATGTCCAGGTCTTCTGGGGGATTCGCGATTACTTTCATAATTTCGTTGTGCTTTTTCTTTTCCAAAAGCGTAAGGAAACGTTGCCATTGAATTTTTAGCGTTGCAGACGCTTTCTGCTCTGCAATCAGTTCCAGTTCATCAGGAGTGAATTGTTTACTCAATACTTTCAATACTTTCCAGGTGTGTTTGCTATCTACACCTTGTATTCTCATTATTTACACCAGTTCCGCTGTATTCAGCCTACAAGAATTCATCCCACGTAATATCATCCATGGTACAAAAGAGCACAACCGTGACACGATCGAGCCCCTCCGTGTCCAACACGGGAATGATATTTCAAAGTGTGTTTTGAAGTGATGACATTTTTGTACTCTTATACAATGTCTATGAGTGTTGTTCAGGACAGAGCACCAGGCGCGAAGAGCCTTTAATCTCCGGTGTCAAACTGTGACATTAATTCTGTGACCCACTTATACAATGATTACAAAATAATGTTTTATATAAAATATACTTTAAAATTATAAAATATACTTTAAAATATACTATAAAATATACTAAAACTACTATAAAACTACTATTAAATATACTATAAAAAATACTATAAAATATACTATAAAATATACTATAAAATATACTTTAAAATTATTATCGATAGATATTGACAATATGCAAATATGTTCACTTTCTGTTTTTTGCCATCTCATAATTTGAGGGAAGATAGAATTATGTTAGGAATTTTTGACTTAATTAAGATCTGTCCAAATATCTACCGTTGAAATATTTACTTATGACCTGTCCGGCTATAAATAAAATAAAATAAATGAAATTCAAATTTGAAATGGCAGAATTAGTGTCAATATGAAATCCATACCAAACAGTTATTTCAATTTCCCTTATTGTACTTTGGTCATTTTAACATCTTCGGGAATAGAGAATTGGAATGAAATCATTTGTTTAATATAGCGTCCCCCTATTTTCTGTTTATGGCAAATAAATGCTATTTTAATGCCCGAAGAAAATACGGAATGCTAAAAGAGAGAGGGTACAAATGTAGGCCTGGCCAAATTTCATTGTGATACCTGTGGTTATTCACAATGAAATTTTATATTTATTTTTCTAGATATGTAATGCTTATCTTTTTTTAAATAAACATAATTTTAATGATTTTCAATTTGTTTAATTTCTTATAGGGCAAAGGGCTGCTGTGACCTTTGTCTGGGCTTCCAGCAAAAGAAAAGTATAAGGCCCTCATCGCAATTATTAGAATATATATATATATTTATATATATATATAATTAACAATATATATATATATATATATATATATATATATATATATATATTTACAGCACTGGCGAAACTGGTTCTTTTCGAAACAGTACTTTACAACGAAATAGGCTATTACAAGCAGATTAAAGGTATCCCTATGGGAGGAAGTTGTTCCTCGGTTCTTGCAGATATCTATCTAGATAAATATGAAACAGGAACCCATATATTAAATGAAATGGCCTACATGCGATACGTAGATGATGTGATTTTATGTTGTAATGATACAGATTTCAAAATGGATTTTAGTTTTTATCCACAAACTTTAAATCTAATAGAAACTCCTAGCAATTCAGATAATAGTTTAAATTATTTAGACGACTTATGTATTGATAAAGTTGACAATACAAGATTTTTCAAGATTTTTGATAAAAGTAAAAATTTTCAATTTAAAATAAACAAAAAATTAATATGTAAAAATTTTCATTACACCTTGGTCAAGTAATTTACATAAAAATGTTTTTCGTAATATTGTTATTAACCAATTGATTAGAAATAAACGTTTGAACAGTAGGGAAAGTGATCAAAAGCATCACTATGCAGTGTTTATAAATGAAGGAGTAAAACACGGTTACCCCTTGGGCTTTGTAATCAAAATACTTTCAGAATTTACTGGTTTAACTGTAACTTAATGTAAAGGCAAATATTTTAACTGTTCAAACAGAGTCATAGGGAATTTCGGAGGACTCATGAGAAGCAAGTATGGATGGTGATGAAATGGGTTACAAGTTAAAGATTGTACACATCGGACAGGTTTGAAAAGAGTTTTGGAATTTATAGTGACAGGTTTTTAATAGGCACGTTCATAAGTTAGCACATTGAGTGACTTGGTAAGCCTTTTCCATGTGTCTTTCTTCTAAAGGTTTTGATTTTTGCTAAAGGTTTTTACTGTTCGGTTGTTGATGGCCATTCTACGAATAAGTATCGGCTTCCGGGAGTGTTGCCATAGCTTAAAGCATTGCTTAACCGGAGAGTGGGGGTCACAACTCCCCCCATCCATTTGTGATACTTTTCGTTTTTCACATTCATCTTTTGCTACTCAGTGTATTAGGTATTCCTTTTAAAAATTATATATATATATATATATATATATATATCCTTTCCTAAAAGAAGTATTCGAAAAATTGAGGCCATATTTTCAGCGGTGTGATAGAACCGGTTACTTAGTGGAGTGATAGAACCGATGTCTTAGTGAGGTTACAGAAACGGTGTCTCAATGGGGAGACAGAACCTGTGCCTCAGTTTTTATTTCAACAAAACTAGCTCCTCTGCAGCGAATAAATGTTGTCTACATTGGAAGAATTTGCTAGGTTACAGCGTTCGTTTATGATGATGCATCATGTTAATAGTTTATGTATGATGTTAACAGAATTGTTTCACATTGTTATATACACCTTACACCTTTGAGGTAGGTCGGACGTTCTGGGTCTCAACAACAACAACATTGTTATATATGGAAAGGGGACATACTGGATGATACTTACTGTTTTCCTTATTTTATGCAACGTTCTGATAAATCAGAACCCTGGGAATGGGTCATGCTAGCATTCTAAAGTTTGTGTCGCTCGTTTTCTAATTAAAAATTTCGTCTTAAATTATTATTTATGTAACATTAATGAATATCTTGATATTTTAATGATTTTTTTTAAAATTCATTGAAAATCATACAATATCCGTTCATGATGGCGTTTTAAAGTTAATATCATTTGTTTTCTAATGAAAAATTCCGACTGAAATGATTATTTTTTTTTATCATTATTTTGAGTCGCAATCTTTTCAGTGATTTTTTTTTAAAGTGAAATAAATTATGAGTGAAAGTCCTTTCGAACTTTCGATTTCATTTAAAGCCAATAAGGATCCAGTCGGCACTGAATCTATTAACTCATCAAATTATTTTGGAAATGCTTTATTCGTTTGTGAAATATTGCTTCTGATTTCTCTCTCTCTTACCCCCCCCCCCATATATATATATATATATATATAAATTGGTAACTTATCTCTATAATGGAAAGGGGATGAGGGGAATATTAGTATACAAAAATCATAATTAAAAAGGTATATATATATATAAATATATAAAATGAAAAAGCAAACACGGCAAAAATGAGAAAAGGCAATAATAATTCGCTCAAGATTAAAGATCAAGACATGGAGAACAATCAATTGAAACTACACAAAAAATGGCGGTTAGTTCGAAATCGGATTCTCATCAGAACAGTCATACAATTCGAATTAAAACCGATGGAATAGCCAGTTTCTGACAATGGCGATAGTATTTAACTATGGACACCATTGGAACTATCTACTGGCTAGTAGAAGGAGAAATAATAAAAACCAAGTGAATTATACACCAGAAATATAAAAAACGGAAATATTAACTCACAGGCACAGCTACCACCTGGAAGTCGGTGGACATACGACAGAGCATTTTACATCTCTTCGTCAAAGCGAGTGGACACCGAAATGAATACACTCTTGAACTTGAACGAAAAATAATTTGTATGAAGACTTTCAAAAATAGTAATCAATATAGGACTCAGGATAAGAGGAAAGTAGTCTTTCAAAAATAGTAAACAGTATCACACTCAGGCCTAGTGGTAAGTTAGGTGATCAGAATAGGTGAAATTCACAAAAATGAGTTATCCAATCAAGGATAAATAATGCATTTGTAAAATTATTACGTGGTGTATTTGAAATTATTAATAATATTATTTACAAATACTTCTGGATAGTGGTAATTTTGACAAATGCGTTTAAGATTATTGATGTGGAGATAGTGAAACTGAGGATCAGAAAGTCGATGTATTCGAAATAGCTGGTTTAAAATGATGTTTCCAAACAATTGAATAGAATTACAAGATCGATATGATAGCAGCTTAATGATAGTGAAGTTATAAGAATCTTTTTTACCATATAGATTGGTGATAACATGATTATTGAGGGTGTCTAAATATAGGTCTAAATAATGTACAGTTTGACTAACACTAGGCTCATTAGGGATTAATTCTATATTAGCGGGGTAAAAATCAATATTAATTGGATAAGAATCATCAATACAAACTAAGTCGTCAACATATCGACATATAATATATGAATTAGAGAATATATATTTATATATATATATATATATATATGTGTGTGTATGTATTGTATATATATATACAGAAATAATCTCAAAAACGTTTGATTCAAATTTAGGGATGCTTAAAACGTGTTCTGTTGAAAATTCAAATTTGAATTTTTGGCTTCGTTACAATATTCCTCATACATTATACTATCTATTAAAGTAAAGTAAAAGTACTTGTATTTCAATACATAAATGATAGAATCCAAGGTTAAGTTGAAAATATATCAACCATTAAGTTTAAGTGAAGATAATCTTAAATGTACAGGAAACTTCAAAGATAAAATATTTTATAAAGTTTTTTTTTATCTACTAATCAAACAATCAGGTGAAAATGAATGTTAAAGTTCAAAAATATTCCAGAAAGAAAAAAAAACAAATGAACAATAGCGCCATTTTCTGGAACTTATTACTAATTACGATAGAAGCATACTTTTCTCAGCATGCGAAATTAAAACTATCAAGCACTATTAGCTTCTGTTTAAATTCCCCCTGAGACTGCATCTATCTTTGTAATATTTAGGAATTACAAAAGACGTAAGAAACAATTGCAGAATATGCGAGATACATTATTTAAATTTGTGTTTCGGATTTGGAAATCTAGAAAGAAGTTCTTTAAGTAATTAACGGAACATTTTTTATGGGCGTTCTTTTTCTGCGAATAACGAACGATGTTTATTTGATCAGAGAAAATAAAAGTTGGTAAAAACTTTTTGAAATAAAAATTAGTTGATGCATTTTTAAAGATATGTCTATTCCTTATAAGCTGAAATAGCCATTAAACGAGTTTACAATCTAAAAGATAAAACGCTACTGCTTTTAAATAAAAAACAAGAAAGATCAATCATGCTTAAAGCATTGATTATGAAACACTTTCCAACTTCAATGCAATTTTATTTAAACATGTCTAAAATGCAATACATTCCTCGGTAATATTTTAAAACTTATCACAATACTACATTAATTTATTATATTTGAAACCTTAAACCTTCATCGAAAAAAATTAACTTCATTCAAATGACGGCATTAAAGTATAAATTGCCTGGCTTAAACATCTCTTAAATGTTATACATTCCTCGGTAATAATTTTAGAATTATCATAATACTACGATAATTTATTATATTTGAAAACTTCATCGAAAACAACTGAAATCCATTCAAATGACGTCATAAAAAATAACACACCTGGCTCTCTCTGTAAAAGCAACATTTCATTCATAAATAATTCCCCCATTCATGTCATTCATCACAATGCTATAACAATTTATTTTATTTAAAAATTAAGACCATTGAGCTGCAAGTAAGTAAACTCTATGCGTAAAACTTCATTGAAAAATATCGTCCTTCTCTTTCTAAAATCAATGAATTCATATCAGCTAAGCAGACTCCATGGACTAAATGATTTTGTGTTAAAGAATTACAGCGATTCTAATACAACTCATTCCACATATTTTACTGTTTACATTTTACATAGGTGAAAAATAGGCTTAATAGTAGGAATAATCAAATTTGGAAGAGCATTTAAACTGAAATATATTGTCATTCCGTTGTTTCAGTATGTAGATGCACAGAATTTAGGCAAAAATAAAGTAATTTTAGGACGGATACAACACTCAATATGAATTAAAAAGAACTTTAAAAATCACGATTTTGACACAAGATGGATGCCATATATCATTTTGAAGTGGGTCATGTGATCGTTTCATATCATGGACACGTGATCGCTTAATATAAGAGGTGTTATTATTATTTTAATTTTTATTTAAAAAACAACTGAATATATTTCGCTGAATTTTTTTTTATATATTTTATGGAACAATTTGAATATTGCCTAAAATTTTCGAAGCAATTTGTGAATTTTAAATCCGCTTAAAAAATGCTTGAAAAATTAGGTCCCATAGGGCTCAATGTATTCCATTTTTTCAACCCGGGTTCAATCCAAAACTAATTGGGTGATATTATTCATTTATATTCCCATAGGTCCTATAGACCGTCTGAACAACATACTAAAATTTCATTTTGATTAAGTCATTTTTACGGCAGTTATCGTGCTAACGGACAGACAGACAGACAGACAGACAGAATGAACAAAGTCATAAACACTTTTCAACTTTGTTGTAAAGTGTTAAAAATGGTATCTGGATATAAGTTGAATTTTCTTTCATTCTACGATGAATTTTATTTTATTTCACGGCCAAAAATTATCTGAAAGATATTCATCTTTCTAGATATAGAACTTCTAGGTGTTATTGCTCAGTTCTTAATTATTTGTTTATTTCAATTAACGATAGCGTCAAATGAATTGATATTTAAATATAATGATTTAATTATTTCTAATAATTTAATAATCTATAGTAATAATTGTCTAACTTGTTTGTGTTTTCTAGATCCTCCAGTAGCCCCCTGGTCACTCAGAAAACTGAATTTTCGCGTACTTAAAGTATTGGCGATGGAACTTGACCCAGCAGAGCCGTACTTTTGATTTCCCCTTCAGGGGTGGATAAAAGTGCTTTTCTCTCTTTTAGATAGTCTTAGAGACTTTTTAGAAATTCCCCGGTGATCGAGAAGGTTAAATCTTTGCATATTTATAATATCGTCCCCGGAACAGAACACAACGGAGCTTGATTATTACCCCCTCCCCAGGGGCGGAGTAAATGGATTGTTTCAAGAAATATTTTATGACACTATAGAAGCCCCATCCTATTGAGTTAGAAAGCTGAATATTTGCATATTTATAGTATCAACCACCTGAAGGAGCCAGATTTTGTATTTCTTCTTCGAGGCTGGACAAAATGGGGGAGGTCTAAAATTGTTTCCAGATCCACCAGAAGCTCTTGTTGACGTAGAAAGCTAAAATAAATCTTCGTAAATAAAGTTGACATTTTAATTTAAAGAATGTTAGGCTTAACTACTAGCAATAGAACTGTTAGAATTATTTTTTATAATTCGATAATTCGGGAATACGTTCTGGAAGTTATTTTTTTATTCCTAATTGAATAATCGAGTGAAAATGAATCACATATTATATATATATATATATATATATATATATATATATCATAGTAAACATATAAAAATAAAATTATTTCACAGTTATCCAATTTTTCTCCAGAAGTTGGCGCAATGCAGCACATTCTCCTAAAGTAACATACAAGATTCATTTGAAAAAGAGAGGGGAAATGACCAAATGCAAGGCATAAAATGGTAGAGGGGGATGGCGACCCCTCTTTCCCGTTTAAAAGACTGCTTTTATGCCCGGGCAACACTCACGGTACCAATGCCATGCAGTAGCCATACTTCCGTAAATGTGTGAAATCAAAAACACTCGAAAAAGTGCAAAGAAAACAAATAGGAATCAACCAGGATCGCAAGGGAAAGAATGGAAATGCAGCAAATGCCCCTGTCGGTTAAGATGGGGTGCATCATATATAACAGCAGTCCACGCATGCGCAATTCGTTATTTTCACTTTCATCGTTCTCTACCTCTGCCATATCTTTTAAGTAAGTATTTTCTCCCTTTTTTGTATTAAATAGGGAATTATAATAACATGCCAGGAAGCCAATTGGATGATTCTGTTTTATTGTTGATGTTTGTTATTAAAGGCCAGGCACTTGATTAATTGATCATTCGCCTAAACATTAACCAGATTGTGAGCTATTTTGCTGTCACATGCCGGTGCCCAGACGCACCAGGGTGGGGTGGGGGAAGGGAGGCTGAACATATTACACCATTTTATTGCATCATAACTTCCAAGCACGCATGTGGGATTCGAACCAACAACCCACAGTAGAGAGAGCGCGAAAAATCGTATGCAATAGCTGCTAACGGACCGGCATTCAGACATTCAAAAACACATAAAAATCAAACGCACTATAATCGAGATACATTATTTAAATTCGTCCTTCGAAAATTGGAAATCTAAGAAGTTCTTCACTTAATTAATGTAATATTTTTAATTAATGTAACATTTTTTGCGGACCTTATTTTGTTGCGAATAAAGCACTATGCTCAATTGGCGAACGACATTAAAAGTTGGCACTAACTTTTTGGAATAAAAATGCATTGTTGAAAGTATGCCTGTTTTTTATATATTTAAGCAGGCATTAATGAGTTTGCAGTGTAAAAAATAAAATGGTGCTGCTTTTAAATGAATGAAATGTTATGCCGGTAGAGTGTAATTTTTTCTTTTATTCTGCGATGGATTTTATTGTTTTCACAATTGAAAAATCATTCGAAAGATCTATAGAACTTCTAGGCATTATTGTTCTGTTTTTAATTATTTGTTCATTAAAAACAGCACAATAATGCCTAGATCTAATGAGTTAATTAATTCTAATAATTAAATAATAATAGAATAGTTAGAATTGATTTTAGAGCCTACATCTCTTGTTCATCAACTTTTAATAATCCCAGATTAAGCCTAACTGGAAATGATTGTTCTGTTTTTACTTACTTGTTTATATTTATTAACGATAACCCAAATTAATCACTTTTAAATCTTATTTAATTATAAATAAGCATAGAATAGTAAGAATAAATTTTAATAACTAGGGGCTACGTCTCCTGTTCACCAACGGACGTTAATCCCAGACCAAGCTCAAACGCCTAGATAATACCCAGAACATAGGGAATTATTGTTCTGATTTTAATTATTTGTTTATATTTATTGACGATAACCCAAATTCATCGATTTTTTAAAATCTTATTTAATTATAAATAAGAACAGAATAGTAAGAATAAATTTAACAACTAGGGTCTACGTTTCTTATTCACCAACGCTCATTAATCCCAGACTGAGGCATATTTAAGGGGGTAATAGGGGGTTCACCCCTCCCCCCGAAATTGAAAAAGTTTCAAAATGCTTCCTAAATATATATGTGGAATTTTTTTTTATTGAATTTCCATTCAGTTTGTCGTTTTGAAGTCCTTAAACTAGAAAAACAGCCCATTTTAACCTCCAATAAATAAAATAAATAAATAGTAATAATATAAAAAGAATAAGTAAGCGACACTCAGAAATTAAAAATTAAAAAAAAAAGTGCTCTGGCTACTGCAATATATTAGGAAAATTCTTCTACTGCAGTAAAACACGAAGTCTCTGAATTTGGAAAAATTGCCTTATTTTAATCTTTCATCATTCTAAAAACGCGCTACTCAAACAGCCACTAGTCAAGAAGTCCTCTTTTCTTCCCAGCACTCATTCAAGACACGCATGACATACTGAAATTTCCTAATCCGAAAACTTATTCCTACTTTCCCGTAGAACTCAGACAATGCTGATTGGGTCGGTGATTCGTCTGACAACCGAACCAGTTAGGATCGTTAGTTTACGTAAACAAAAATTATAATGAAAACTGAGGGAAATAATAATCGAGAAAGGTTATTTACACCTCACAATATAGGATCACTGTGGGTAAAGGGAAGGAGTTAAATATTCCTGTTGAGAAACAACTAAAATAATTTGAGACAATATTTCAGGTGGTGTCTGTGTAAGATAAGTCTTATCGCATTCTATGTATTTCTATGGCTAAAGGCTCATGTTGAATTTCTTAATAAGTATTTAAAATTTTAATTCCGCGGAAATATATGATCAATTCAATGCAAATTAGAACTCAAACAATAAGGAATATTCTTAGGTATTCAAATATATTTTATCTTTTAACTTATTTTTGTCTCCATATATCTTTGTGGTGCCGCCTTTACTGAGGGAATACGTAGTTTTCCCGCTTGACCAGCCAACGCAGTTAACTGCGCATGTCTGTGACAATGGATTTAATGTTCTGCAATTGTCACGACCTCAGTGTCAAAACTTCAAGTTTCAGAGTTTCAAGTCCAGAACTCTAAGTGCGCGTTTCGAGACATTCGCTCGTTATGACTGCATCTAGCTGCTGGTCAGCTGAGCATTTTGCCATGGCATTTTAAAGCCACCTATGCAAGATCATAAGATACATCTACTTTTGTTAAGTTAAAGTTACTCGTTATTGAATGTTTAAGTCACGGAGTCAGAAAGAATGAGATAAAACTCCTATGGATGAAACGCTTGAAAGTGTCACAATACTTTGAAAATTATATCCAGATGTCGATAGGGTTAGTAAAGTAGCTGCTATTGTTAGTTGACATAACTGAAAAGCGTAGTACTTAGTATATGTATTCCTGATTATTTTTAAATTAAGCGTTTCCTAATTAAGAGTATAATTAACCAGTATTTTTTCATAGTTGTGTGTTGAGAATATAGGGAGATAAAAATAAATTGAAAGGCAAAATAATTTTGAATACGTAGGAATATTCTTTATTATTTCATTATACTTTGCATTGCACTAATAATTTATTTTTACAAAATTGGCAGTTTAAATAAATATTTTATGCCTTTTGCCATAGAAATGCATACAATGCAGGGCTACTTATCCCACCCCAGCGCCACCTAAATTATTGTCTCAAACGATATTGGCATTTTGTTAATATGAAGTTTTATCTCCTTTTATTTCCATGGTTTAAGTTTATACCTGCTGCCTTTTCTTGGAAGTCATTCTACGAAGTAGTAACACTATGCGAATACACGCAGTAATATAGTGGGCTATTGGTCACACTAGATCCTGTACCCTGTTCTGCAACCAGGAAAAAGTATTGGTTAATTATACTCATAATTAGGGAACCCTTAATTTAAAAATAAAATCAAAAATACGTATATTAAACACCACGCTTTTCTGTTGTGTCAACTAACAATGGCATCTACTTTACTAACATTAGCGGCACCTAGATATAATTCTCAAAGCCTAATGGCATTTTCAAGCGTTTTATCCATAGGAGTTTTTGCGCCTTCTTTCTAACTCCATGGCAGAACTATAAAATAGAAACAATAATTTCATTCATAATTAGGAAACTTCAATTTAAAAATAATTATAAATGCGTATACTAATCACTAAGCCTTTCTGTTGGGTCAAATGAAACTAGATGGGACGTTATTAATACTAGCTACACCTAGATATAATTCTCAAAATATTATGGTATTTTCAAGCTTTTCAGGTGTAACAGTTGAGTTATCCCCCCCCCCCCAATTGAAGTCATTCTTCCCGAGTTGCGTTTCCTTTATGCTTCTCGGTAATATTATACAACTAGAATGAATGTTTATCACACTTCAACATCGTCCGGTGACAGTCATTTTAGGATTTAGTGAAAATCGTCTGCGCTTGTGGTACATACGTCAAATCTTCGTATCATGGAGATAAAGGTAAGAAGTTTATATTAAAAAAAAACGCCAATATAATATCGTTTGAGACAATCATTTAGGTGACGCTGGGATAAGATAAGTAGTACTATATTGAACGTATTTCTATGGCGAAAGGCGTAAAATATTTATTTAAAGTGTCAATTTTGCAAAATTAAAATATTAGCGCAATGCAAATCAGAACTCAAACAAGAAAGAATATTCCTACGTATTCAAAATTATTTTACCTTTCAATTTATTTTTATCTCCATATATTATGTTCTCTATCCTACAACTATGAAAAAATACTGATTAATTATACTCATACTTAGGGAATCTTAATTTAAAAATAATCAAAACTACATATACTAAATGCTATCTGTTGTGTCATCAAATAATGGCGACTACTTTACTAACAATAGCAACATACGGATATAATTCTCAAAGCATTCTAGCATTTTCAACTGTTTCATCCATAGGAGTTTTATCTCCAGGCTTAGTATTTTACCTACTCAGAATAATTCTATCAAGATCTTATATTTTGGCATATCTAATTCCACGATCCTTACAATGATTTGTTCGAAGGAGTTTGAGCTGCCATATAAAAAATAATAATTAAGCAACTTTAAAGAAAATCACTGTGGGATGAATAAATATTATATGTTGTTAAAGTTATATAGTTGTTAATTACTGGACCCGGTCCTGGATATAATAGTAGTCCCTATTTGGAAGACCTGTTATCTTAACTAAGGTATTTTTAACAAACAGTGCATTATTTTTATACTTGTTGTTGCTTGAAAAACAGCAGCAATAAAATAATCTATAAACCAGGGAATTAATAAAGAGGTATCTGCCTGTACTGTGTATGCAGTGTAAGTAAATATATTGAATCTTTGTGGATATCCATGCGTTTATTCCTGATAATGTTACACAGAGGTAAATATCACGCAACTGATAATAATTAATTAGAGTTTTATAAATGTTTCAACCTCTGATTCAACCATTTCTCTATTATAGAAATATCGCATTGCCTGTAAGGTTCTTTTGAAACCGAGGTGTACACAATAGTGTAAACATGCTAACTATTTGCGAATTATCAGTACTATATTTAAATTTAGAAAACAAGATTTCATTCGGTGTTTCTAAAATTTTATTTAATTTTAAAATATTGCACTCAATGTAAATCAAATATTGCACTCAAATGTGAGTTAACGGATTTAGCCTATTGAAATGGTGCCTAACTTAACAAAGGTTCTTTTATATTATTAGGTTTAATTTAAAGTCAATCCGACTTCAAAATTGAAATTCAAGGTGCTCTTGCAGATCCTGTTTATATAACGTTTTCATTATTTTAAAGAATTAATTCGACGTTAAATATACTTCCAAAATTTAGAAAATCGAAAAAAAAATTAAATATTTAACAGTAAAACCAACGAGAGAAAAATGTCATCGATCGCATTAAACAATGGCAAATGTACTGAAGAGAGTTAAAATGTTTAAAATTGCTGCATTATTGTGTTATTTGGGTTTATTAGGTTGCTCAAGTTGCAATTTTCCTACATTATTGTGTTACTTGTGCTTATATATGTTGCTCAAGTTGCAATTTTCCCTCATTATTGTGTTATTTGTGCTTATATACGTTGCTCAATCTGCAATTTCCCCTCATTATTGCGTTACCTGTGCTTATATACGTTGCTCAAGTTCCAATTTTCCCTCATTATTGTGTTATTTGTGTTTACATACGTTGCTCAAGTTGCAATTTTCCTGCATTATTGTGTTATTTGTTCTTATATACGTTGCTTAAGTTTTCAGTATCCTTCGCGTAATATGTATTTCACTTATTGATAACATTTTAAGGATTTATGAAAAGCAGTCGATTTATGTGCTGGCAAAAACAGCTATAAATAATGTTCATACTGCCACCTTTTAATGTAATAAACATTTAAAATCAAGATAAATCAAGAACATTTAGAGCAGAATCTTAAATATATTGCAATCTTGTATTGTGTGCATTACTGTTTTTGTGAAACAATGACTTACAGCGCGGTCCTTGATAGTAGGCCATCCTATGTATTGCAGTAAACCTAACCTCATGGTGATTGATGAATCAACCGATCATTTTTAACGATACTAGCACCAATATCTGGCTTACCTCGAGATTTAAGATGCAAACCTCTGAATATTATTACAGAGAATTCTCGAAAGCCAAACAGCTTTTTAACGATAAGTACAAAATTAAATAACATGCTGCAATGGCGTAGTACTAGTACACTCTAAATAAGCAAGCGAGATCTCTGTATATGATCTTCGTTACCTCAAGTTAAAAACGACAATCTTCGAAGCTAAGCTTTTGCATAATTAGAAGCTGAGATATGACCAAATTAGTGAAATGTCTAAAATTAGAGAGGGAGGATTAGAATATAGTAATATTATGTTGCTTTTAGAACAGTTCTCACCGAACAACGCTATGATTAATTAAGAATGCAAAGAACATGTTAAAACATTACTTTATAAACGTAAAATTTGTTTATGTAATCAAAATTCTCAAAATAATATATTAAATAGTACTTCAATTTCACAAATAGCCACACTAATAAAACTATGTTCATATAATTAAAATAAATTTATCTACCAGAATTTAAATTATCTCGGCGAAATTACACCGGAAATGTTACACCTGTTACACCTGTTTCGAACAAAAGTCATTAGCGATTCTATAAATACGTCACATTTTCCCATAGCAATGGATGCGTTCCCGATTGTGACGTTATGTACATAGCAACTGCCAATTTGAGTAGAATGAAGATGCTTAAATCGAAAAAGCCAAATTTTAAACTTCTAGTTAAAAATTCATTAAAATTTCACAAATATTTTTGAACATATATACTTGACTTTTTCATATTTAAAGTTAATAATAATTGTTTTTTTATAAAACACTTTAGAATAAAAGTCTTTATTTGATTACAATATAAGACGTTAAACATTTATTTAAAGCCCAAGCCTGAATTTTTAAACATATAAATTTGTAATTTTTGTATTTTGTTTCTGTTGTGGTGGTTTTAAAATTCCTTGTGCAATTTGACAATTAATGATACGTACATTTTGTTCGCGGTTTTTGACTGGGTTTAAAATGCCAATGCATCTTATTTCTTAGCATATGGCCCTGATAGCACGTTTTACTTTCGAAAGAGCTTTTAATGTATTTTTAATGTCTCTTCGTGTGATCAAATATATACTTTTATTCTAAAGTGTTTTATCTTTCAAATTTTATATTTTAGACGCGATGCCGAAATATTATTAATAATAATTGATGTATATTTTGCTTTAGTTCAAACGGCTACAAAACTATTTGAAATGTCAGCGCAAGAAATAGTGTGTATTAAAAGGTTCCACTTTTTAAAACTTTATAAAATGTTAATAGAAACATCAAAGCTTAGAAAGATCTTATCCACTCCGTTAAAGTCAATTTTTATTCATACTTTAGAATTTCTATAACGATTATGTTGCCCCATTCTTGTGCTCCCTAATTAATGACAAAAGTGGAAGGATGTTTAGAATATAAAATCAATTACATCTCACACCCGCTTTTTCGAGAAGGATATATATATATATATATATATATATATATATATATATTAATTAAAGAAAAAAAACATGAATGTTAAAGCTTTTAGAGCTCAATTCTTTGAAAATGGATATTTTTATTAGCGATAATGGCGTATATATAGAACGAAGAAAAACATAAAATAAATGTTGTTTCCACAGTTACATTGATGTATCAGTATTTTAAGTTTTAAATTAAGTGCAGTACTGCGAATTTAGATAAATGAAATGTTGTGCGTTTAGTGTTGCACTTATGTATAATTTTTTAAGTATTATATACAGTGTAGTAATACGGATTTAGATGAACGAAATGTTGTTTCTTCAGTGTTACACTAATGTATAAGTATTTTAAGTTTTAAATTAAGTGTAGTACTGCGAATTTAGATAAACGAAATGTTGTGTGTTTAGTGTTGTATTTATGTTTAATTTTTTAAGTATTAAAGTGTAGTACTGCGGATTTAGATAAACGAAATGTCCTTCACTAAACGTGCAATTTTATTTGCGGAAGTATAGCAGTACGTTAAATGGTTGGTTCACAGTTTTCTTTAGATATTGAAATAGATGTTTTCACACTCATTTGGGAAAACATCTATCAATTTCATTTTTGGATCGTGACAGCGTTTTTTGCTCCGTCAAGTTGTCATATCGGAATCTGTAACTGTGTATTATACAGAGGGTGTTCACACATTTTTGTAACAATTTTGACTTTGTCCATGAATTAAATTTAAATAAATAAAAAAACACCTGACTGGCATCAAGTCGGAATAGAGTTTAATCATCGTCTGCATCATTAAAAATATTATTTTCTTTAAAATGTCACTAGAAAATAAATAATGGATCGAAGGCTATATTTTTGCGCTTTTTGAAGAGAAATACTCTTATTAAATTATAATATTCTTATTCAATTATTAAAAAAATCTGATGTGGGCAACACACGACTTTCTTTATATAATGCAATGAATTTACTACTTTTACAGTAAAAAAAATAGGGTTTTCTTCTCGTAGATACTTATATTCTTTCCAAGATATTGAATTTTCGTCAATCAGTTGTCATTTTCATTGATTTAGCGTCATTTTTATCCATTTGGCGAGATTTTCGTTAATTTGGCAACATTTTAAAAAGTCGCCAAGTTGGCGACATTCCACCAAATTCTTCGCCAAAATCTGGCCAAGCATTATTGACGGAGAAATAAGTTATTCTTATAGCATATAAATGATTATTGGCGTTCAAATGCAAAAGTATTACTCTAAGTACCTTTTCTCATGAATGGAACGAACTAGTTCCACGAGAATGATGTCACTCAATATATCGCATGGAATATATCACATATGAAAAGTGAACATGTTTCTTAACAGTTAATAGATTTCATTTAATTTATGGGATTTTTTGATAAATATATTTTAAAAATGTGCAATACCTCGAGAACGGTTCATGCTAGCTATCTAAAGTTTATGTCAATCGTTTTCTAAGGAAAAATTACATAAAAAATGTTTATTTGCGAAACTTTATTAAAGGTATTGATTTTTTGATGATTTCTTCAAAATTTCACTCGAAAATTTGTGGGGGGGGGGGGGGGGGGTTCTGAACATTCGATTACGTATAAAAACATTAGGCTTCCAGTATTCATGGATTGTGACTTTTGTACCAAATTTCATTCGAATTGCTCCATTCGTTCGCGAGATATCGTCTCCACAGAATCACTGACACACACACACATACTTTCACACACACACACACACACACACACACACACACACACACACAGACATCACCTCAAAAATGTTTGATTCGTGATCACGGGTGTTTGAAACGTGTTCTCCCGTCGAAAACTCGAATTCGAATTTTCGACCTCTTCATAATACTTTCCTTATACATTATGTATATAAGGAAAGTAAAAAGATGTGAAAAGCATGGTTTTAATATTTCTACACGTAAATTAAGTGACATAATTAATAAAAATGGACAGAAACATCAAAGTTTATATTTAACTGGGAAAAAGGTAAAAAAGGCATACCCAACAAAGGTTGGTTCAGAGTAAACAAGGAAAGTTTTGCTTAAGGTTTTATGGTTATTGCCGGGTTCTCTTATAACGGAAAAATTAAAATAAGGAAAGTAGAAAATAATGTCAAAATTAACTCGGATTATTATCAGAAATACGTTTTAACACCTGTTTTCAAAAAAAACATTCTATCACTTTACCCAAACAATCTTCACTGTGTTGAGTTCCACCAGGAAAAGGCTACCAGCCATACCTCTAAATCTACTTTTTTGAAAACATGAGAAATGAAACCAGAATTAAGGCTATTCCATTTAAATGTATCCCGCCCAAGTCCCCCGACCTATCTCCTATGGATTACTGTGTACATTTGGACTTTTAAAACAAGCTCTTTATAAGCGGCATCCCAAAACATTGGATGGACTCTGGAAGATTGTGGTGGAGGAATGGAACAAAATCAACCTCGATATTTTAAGAAAAGCTCTTTTATCTTGGAAATCTAGATGTAATATGATAGTTCATCAAAAGAAGTTCATCAGATTGAACGTAAAAATGAAATCCTTATTTTTGTTTATATATATATTTTTTCAAAATCGTTACAAAAATGTGTGATCACCCTCTGTAGTACTTGGCGTGACAACACCCCGATTTTCAGGGTTTTGTAGCTCATCCCTTAATACAGATAAATACTTGATTCTTTCTCTCTGAAACACGCGCATAAAGCTGAGGGACAAAATTGCGATTGCTACGATAAAATCCGAGAAAAAAGAACTTAAAAAAGGCATTTTTTACGATTTGCTTTCCGGCCTTTTATTCTTCAATGCTGATGGATCTACAGCCTAAACTACTGAACCGATTGTAATCATTGATGGCTTTATGTGTGCTATGGTGGGAGGCGCATACTTATGCTTGCGATATCATTGTTACGTAATCATGTTGATAAATGATTCTTCAAAAACTATTCAAATTTCACAGAAACACCACTTGGTAAAAAACTTTCCGCCAAGTACACAAAAGAAAAAAAACTGCTTTTAAAACTTATGAAATTTCAAAATGGTTTGCGTCAAGTTTCAGCTGTATTTTCAGATCTAGGGTACCCCCCCTCTCTCTCTCTCTCTCTCTCTCTCTCCTCTCTCTCTCTCTCTGTCGAAGGATCCCAACCCTAACTAAAATCGCTGGGTACCGTAGTCTTAAAAGCAATGCTCCGGTCCTGAGGGATCTTGTTGCAAACTATTTTGATATTTCATAAGTGTTTTGGAAGGAGGTTTTCTTTTTTGAACTTGACAGGGGATTTTTTTTTGTTTTATGTATGTCACGACCCTCTCTCGCTGCCCATGCCAAGAGGACTGGGGGGGGGGGGGAGAAATGTTATTTCGGTCCGCAATTTTGCTTCTTTGAGGTTTGTACAGTTGCCTCATCCAATTTTATACTGAGAAGGTCAGGTGGCGGAAACTGGAGGGGAGGGGCATAGCGGCTGAAGGATGAGGGACTTGCTTTCCGGACTGTTGTCATCTGACAGGACGATGGGACACGCGGAGTCCGAGTGTGATGCTGGAGTTCAATAAAAATGTGTACATATGTAAATATTTAGGTATAATAATTGTGTTCGTGTGATTCCAAGAAAGTGTGTTTAATGGCCCAATTGACAAAGTTTACAGGAAAAACCCACCGAGCTTGCTCAAGGCGATCAGCATTTAAAATAGAGACCAGTTCGTCACAATGTATTAGTGATTTTGTGAGATTCAAAATAACAGTAAAAATAGAATGGGCGTGTTGTATCTTGTTAAATATTCATATATTTATTTATATGCATTAAAATGAAAGTTCAATTTTAGTGATTTGTACCAAAATCGTATTCGCACCAGTATAATGCATTGTTTAATTGACCGCAACATTTCATATATTCACATATTCACTTACTTGGGCGCTCGAGGGAAAAAAATCTCGGGGTCGACCCAAGCTAACTTGGAGGAGACTGATAGAACAAGAGAGAAATTTGATGGGATGGGCCAGCTGTAGCGACCAGGGTAGCGACTGCAGGCAGGCTGAAGTATGTGACACTAAGCACCACGAGGGATGATGATACACATATCTCAAAATAGTTTTATATGGCGTTGACAGCAAAAATATCCATATTCTATTTACGATTCAAAGCTCAAAAATTGTTCCATGAATCTCATATTTATGTATGTATCTCAGATTTATGTATTTGGCTATAAAAGATAAAAATTCAATGCAGTTTGTAGCGAAAATTATATTTTGCATGCAACTGTATTTTTTTAGATTAATAATTATTAATACGTATTTCGTTTAAACTTCTTCGTACCTCTTTGAAAAATTAGTGCAAAATATATTGCGTGTAAGTGGTCTCATTTTTAAAACTTTAAGTCAAAAAAAGTTAATCGAAACTCCTTAAAATTTTATCGAAACTTCTTAAAAGTTAATCGAAACGTAAACAAATAAATAAAAAAGCTTCAAAGATCCACCCCACTCCTTTAAAGTCAATTTTGCTTCATAATTTTAAATTTCTGTAACGATTTTCAAAGCTGAGTGTTGAATTACTTTTCAAAAAATTTTATTCCCCACTTTAGTGCTCTTTTATTAACGGGAAAATAGGAAGTACATGTTCAAAACATTAAATTATATTTCACACTCGCTTTTTGGAGAAGGATATATTAAAAAACATGAGATATTGGAGCTGAAAGGGGTGTGTTAAAGCTTTTAGTGCCAAATACTTTGAAAAGAACAATGTGTATATTTTAAAATGATAATGGCGTGATAAAATATAAAACGTTATTTACCCCACTGTTACACTTTGATGCAAAGTCTTTCAAGTTTTTAAATTAAGAAGAGGAATATTGTACATTTATATAAAGGTTACACTACTTAACATGCTCTTTGATCTGCGGAATTGTACATTTAAAAATTATTCGCTCACACTATCCCCTAGATAATTGGTCAACAAAAGAGGGTATGCCAAGAAATTTTAATGAGGATGGAAAAGCCCAGGGTTTAGAGCAAGGGGATTGCACTCAGAGGATCCGAGTTAAGTTCCCCGCTCTACCCAGACTGTTCTCGTGTTCACGCTGAGTACGTGTGCGTAAATTCTGTGAGTCCAAAAGTCCTTCGGAGAGGTTGATGTTAGGGGAAGGAGAGTAAGGACTTGTGGATATTGCCCCCCCCCCCCTATTAGTTTCCGGTCTAAATTGGGTGACACTTCTAAACAGACACCTTACACCATCAAACTTTACTTTATCCAAATAGACACCTTATACCTTCGGGTAGGTCGGTCTGGTTGGGTCGAAGAAGAAGAAAATTTAATGGGGGGCGGAATAGAACAGTGGTTAAGGAACGGGGATTTCCTTCGAGGGGTCACAGTTTAATTCCTGGCCTTACCCAATCTATTTCCATGTTCACGTGGAGTACGGATGCGAAAAATCTGTGAGTCCGAAAGTCCTCCTGAGAGGTTGGTGGTAGAAAAGGATGGTACGGGCTTGTGGATGTCGCTTTCACCGTGTTCCGGTCCAAATTGGGTGGCACTCTCCCGGCCACCCAAATAGGTACCCTACATCTTCAGGTAGGTTAGACAATCTAGGTTGAAAGAAAGAAAAGAAATATTATATTCTTTCTGTAATTTTTTCTAAAGATGAGTTTCGTATTGAAAGGAAAAGAAATAAGAAAATTAATTACAGAGTAATAAATATTAACTTGTTTTTTTTTAACTACGCTAAAGTAAACACAATAATATTATAAATATATAATTACTATTTCAGTAGAATGCCGGTTTAGAACAAAAAATATTCTCGCATTATTCAGATGCAGACCTACCGTATTAGAACCAACGTCTGTTTAGAAAAAAAAATCTCGCATGTTTACCATAACAATCCAAAAAATATTGTTTTCTCCACAATCACTATAAAGTGAAAAGGAACTTTTAGTGATTATGCAGAAATAATAGTGGGGGCCCGCACTATTTATTACTTTCCCTACATCTTTGTATATTGTAATGTGAAAAAGTGTGATGGAGTCAAAAATTCGAATTCGAATTTTCGACAAAAAGCATGTTTTAAGCATCACCGAATTCAAATCTAACATTTTTGAGGTGATGTCAAAAAAAGTTGGAAATCATTGGTTTTTCCTATCGTAATGGCACTGGTTTTATTCACTTTTAATAAAAAATTACGTATAAAACTACCCTAGCATTTAATTATTACATTTAAGCGCATATTTATTGCTTTGTTAAGTTTTTCTTTCGATTGTTCAACTCGATTAAGAAATGAATCGGTTGCATTTTTTTTTTCAATTTTTACAAAATTTAAACAGCATCAGGCTATCGTATTACTTTACCGACTGTTTTTGACTTAGAGTGGATACAGACATCAGAAAGACAGACACGCTCACATACATTTACTGTTTAATTTAGTTTGAGTCGATTTTGGCGCCATTGTTTCAAATGAAAGTACAGTTAGTTCTGTGTTGACAAATGTACCCAAATCTAATTACCACCAAAATGAAGAATGAATCGTTTTAATAAATATCCTAAAATTTGTTCGAATTGTTTCTGAATTAGAAGAGATATACATATTATGCCATGCACACAGATGCGACATCGAAATTAGTGGATTCGTGATCCAAAGTTTTAGAAACGCATATATTCACTGAAAACTCGAATTAGAATTTTCGCCAACATTGCAATACATTTCTTAACATTATATTATATATGTTAGGGATAGTGATAACTTTACGTTTGATGGTGCCAAAAGATAAAATATGGGATGTATTCAAAGTTTCCGAATAATTATAACAACCGAATATATAGTATGGGAAGGCAATTATTAAAAAAATATTGTGGTATTGTATTCTATTTTACTATTTTTGAACTTGTCAATTTATTTCCTACCATTTAAAATTCTTAAGACGGTTTAAAAAAAATCTGTAGATTTCCTATTGAACAATTTTGTTTCTTACTGTTTCTATCTATTTTTTATACTTTAGAAGATATTTCGAGTGAAAGTAAGCAAAGTGAAACTAAATCTCGCTCGGACAAAAATTTTTAATTTTTTCGAAAAAAAAAATGTTCGAAATATAAAAATATTGAAATTATTTTCCTATAATCACAAATATATCTATTTATGATAATACAAAATTAGTATTATTTTATACAAAATTATGATTATACCCTATTTCTGCCAAAACAAATAAAAATTGCTTATATTTTCACCTATTAGCTGTGGAGAAGTTTCCAAAGTGTTTACATTTCTGGTTACGATTTCAATCAAAGATATCCCTACCACAGATGTTAATCGTATTATCATAAAAATTTTAGCCCATTTGAAAAATGTTTTAAAGTGCTATAATCCATTTCTTTTTCGATTTCGAATACAATTTGTTTTAAATTCCTATGCCTTCATCTAGTTCAATTCCAATTCTCTTAATAAGATACTTATGACTAATAATCCTCGACTTTACTGTTGTTTTTAAACGATCGACTTTCTCCATTTAAACATATTGTCTACTTTGTCATTATTTAATTAAAACAATAGGCGTATTACGCCACTGGCACAATAGGCTTATTACGCCAGAAGATTTGTATTGAATTTACAAATCTTCTGGAATTTCAAGGATTAAATGTGAAATTAAAATGTTAAAGTTTACTAACTGAACATCATTTTCGATTTCCGATGCTATTTCTTGTAACAATATCCATTCTGAGTCGAATTACCTTTATAAGTGGCGTAATGATCATCGTCTTCATCTCAAGATTAGAAAAATGTAGAGTTGTTTGTGTTGTTTGTAGAAAAATATCTTTTATTAACACTTTCCAACATAGTTGAAAAGTGTTTAAGACTTTGTTTGTTCTGTCTGTCTGTCCGTTCGCACGATAACCGCCGTGAAAATGACTTTATCAAAATGAAGTTTTAGTATGTTGTTGAGACGGTCTGCGGGACATATGGGAATGTAAATGAATAACATCACCCGATTAGTTTTGGATTGAAGCGGGGTTGAAAAAGTGAAATACATTGAACCCTATGGGACCTAATTTCTAAAACATTTTTTAAGCGAAATTAAATTTTACAAATTGCTTGGAAAATTGTAGGAAATATTCAAATTATCCCATAAAATATATATAAAAAAAATCAGCAAAAGGTTCGGTAGTTTTTTAAATAAAAATTTAAATAATAATTACACCCATATTATATGAGGGCGCGGTAGCCCAGTGGTTAGCGCGCGGGAGTTGCACTCGGTAGGCCCGGGTTCGATTCCCTCTACTGTCAAAACTGCCGCCGTGTTCACGCGGAGTATGATCACGTTAAACATGTGGGTCAGTAAGTCTTTCCGAGAGGTTGGTGGTAGGGGAAGGAGGGTGCGGTCCTTGTGGATGCCTCCCCCACTGGGTTCCGGTCAAAATTGGGTGGCTTTTCCCGGCCGTCCAAACAGTTACCTTACACCTTTCTGATAGGTCGGACGGTCTGGGTCTCAACAACAACAACCCATATTATATGAAAAAATTATGTGACCCACTTCAAAATAAAATATGGCATCCATTTTTTTCCCAGTGTAAAAGTTATGATTTTTACACAGTTCTTTTAAATTTATATTTATGCATCACTAAATATAAATTTAAAAGAACTTTAAAGTGTTTCCTCCGTCCTAAAACCGCTTTATTTTTGCGTATTTTCTGTGCAACTATGTTCTACGCCAACGCAGTTACAATATTTTTGAGTTTAAATGATCATCAAACTTTGATTATTTCTACAATGCCGCCTAATTTTAATGAATACAGAATGTTGACAAGTGATTGTAAGATGAGTTGTATAAGAATTGCTGAATTATCTTCACGCAAAATTATTTAGCTCTGGAGTCTGGAATATAAGTGATATGAATGAAATATCCATTGCTTTTACATAGAGAGTCAGATGATTCATATTTCGATGAAGTCATTTGCATAAAGTTCATTTTTTTCCATGAAGTTTGAAGTTTTCAAATATAATAAATTACTGTAGTACTGTGATCATTTAAAATTTATCAGCGCTGAATGTATCGCATTTTAAAGATGTTTAAATAAAACTGCATTTCTGTTGAAAAGTATTTCATAATCAATGGGTTATGCTTAATTGATCTTTCTTGTTTTCTTTTTGTACTGGCAACTCCATTTTGGCTAGAAAAGTATCTGTTGCTGATCTTGGTGTATTTATACTTTTGATTTCTCTTTTGGTATATATTACTGAAGGGTTTTAAAAAATTTAAGAAAAACAAATTTTTTTGGTTTAATGCATTTGAATTACCACATTAATGTAGTAGTTATTTCTACACATTTCAACGTTTTTCACGTACTTGTTACGCACAGCAAATACGGAGAGAGAGTAATCTCCCTTTTTATGCATCAAAAGAAACTTGTGTTCTGTTATATCTTACTAGAATGAATTACCCGACGTTGCACGAGCTCTAAATAAGCATCCACTACGTATAAATAGTTAAATACGCACCCGCTTCTTAGGTAATACATTTGAATACAATTTAAAATGGCTTCAATTCGAAAATTACACGAATCAAAACACACGAGCTCTTCGAAAAAACAAACAAACAAACAAAAATATGAGAATTACAATTGACTGTATCGTCAACACACCGTTTGATTCATGAAGCAGGCGATAAGACGATTCCTCGCAGCCCATCCTAAAATATCCTCACCTCTACGACAAAATGAGTTGTTCCTTACCCGGTACGTTTTTTTTTTACCTCGGATGGCGTCCGAGGACTTGCGAGAGCCTGCAACATTCGTTCAGAAAATCAAAGACCGACCACTGATAAAAAATTATAATTAATCAACGGATGGGTTTATGAAATTTTTTTTCTGGAGTAGCTACTGATATTTTAAACAGCTGCTGATAAAGAAATGAACAAGGGATGGCAAGCCAATTTCTGTTTATCGCAATATAAAAATTGGAGAGGATTAAAACGCACAAAAAGTGTACATTATTTGAAAATTCATTAAAAACCGTCTAATAATCGAATAGATTCCATTCACGGGTTGTTTGAAAGAGAAATTTTTCGATCTTTTCGATGGTGCAAAGATGGAAATTCTGTGATAATATTTTAGGTCGCTAAAGAATCGATTTGTGTGAATATCGGCCCAAATCGTTGTAAATCGGGCTAAAACAAAAAAAAACTAAGAAAAAAAAAAACGCTAAGGTGCACCTATTCGAATCTTGAAGTATCTATGTACCAAATTTCATGGTCGTACATTGCATCGGATGATTTCCCGCTACAGACTGAATATCCAGACAGACAGACATCTTTATATGATAAGTATATGTGTATTAAATCTTATAGGAAACTTGGTTACATAATGATGATTATGCAGGATTTTATAAATCTAGATACTGTTATTATAGTCTTTAATGTTTGGGTCAAGTCGAAGGTTAAATATGCGTTCATTATATGGAAGCTTCTTCAGGCTGTTCATGTTAATAATATTGAAATTATTATAGGTATTTGTTTTAAAAGAAAACTGGTACTTACTGTAATACTTTATCTGCTACTTATCTTTGAAATGTGTTTAATGTTGAAAGCTTAAAGAACAAAAGGGATTGATTTCTGTTTTCTTTCCTTTAAAACATGTTCAATAAAGAAATTGACTGTATACATGTTTTTAGTGTGATCAGATTTCGTGTCCCTTAGTACTCAATTAGGTCTATGAGTTTATTTGCTGAAAGGGATTTTGGTACTAATATTGTATGTTATTGTGCCATTCACTTTCATAAACTTTACAACAGCTTTCCTAATCATCTTTACTATTTATCCGCTAGTGCTTATTGAACATCATTTGTTGTAAATATTTTGCATTTTATTTTATCTTGCAAGCTAATATATATTATCTTGTTACTTTCCTTATATACATAATGTATAAGGAAAGTATTGTGACGGGGTCGAAAATTCGAACTCGAGTTTTCGACGGAAGAGCACGTTTCAAACATCCCTGATCACGAATCGGACATTTTTGAGATGATGTCTGTGTGTGTGTGAAAGTATGTGTGTGTGTGTCAGTGAGTTTGTGGAGACGATATTTCACGAACAAATGGAGCGATTCGAATGACATTTGGTACAAAAATCACAATCCGTGAATACTGGAAGCCTATTATTTTTAAACACAATCGAATGTTCAGAACCCACTTAAATTTTCGAGTGAAATTTTGAAAAAATCATCAAAAAATCATCAAAAACTTTAGTAAAGTTACGCAAATAGACATTTCTTATGTAATTTTTCCTTAGAAAACGATTGATATAAACTGTAGGACATGACATTAACCGTTCTCGCGATATTGCACATTTTTCAAATAAATTTATCAAAAAAACAAGTAAAATAAAAAAAATATTAACTCTTAAGAAACATGTTCACTTTTCATATGTAATATCATGCGATAAATTTGGTGATATCATTCTCGTGGATCTAACTCGTTCCATTCACGAGAAAATGTACTTTGAGCAATACTTTTGTATTTGAACGCCAATAGTCATTTATCCGCTGTAAGAATAACTTATTTCTCCGTCCATAACGCTTGGCAAGATTTTGGCGACGAATTTAGTGGAATGTCGCCAACTTGGCGACTTTTTTAAATGTTGCCAAATTAACGGAAATCTCGCCAATTGGATAAAAATGACGCTACATCAGTGAAAATGACGACTCGTTGAAGAAAATTCAATATCTTGGAAAGCATATAAGTATCTACAATAAGAATAACATTTTTTTAACTGTAAAAGTAGTAAATTCATTGCATTATAAAAGGAAAATCATGTGCTACCCACATCAAATTTTATTTTATTTTATCTTGCAAGCTATTATATATAATCTTGTATTTTACTTTATCTTGCAAGCTTTTATACTAATATTTTGTCCTGTAGCTTCAATTCTTTTAAATAAATAACTATCCAATTTTCCTGTCATATAAGTACGTTATCAAACACTTGACATTAAAATTTATTTAATTGCCATTTACAATCATGCTTCGTTGAGCGCAAATGTAAATATGATAGCAATATTTTTCTAATCCTATACTGCTTATCAAAAGCACCAGCTAATGGCTTTTAGTTTTAGCCATTTTTCATTCAATCACGCCCACACATAAAGGGGTTTCGTTCATATTGCATTAATTCTTCAATTTTGATTATGATGAAACGGATACTTTAACGTAGGACGGAAACATTTTACCCTGAAAATATTGAGCTGTCATTAAAACTTAACGAACGTTGCATTGGTAATGTCAAAGAAAATGTCAAACTTGAAAGTAAATACAATTTATAAGATAAAGGTAAATAATATTACATTTTTAAATAAATTGTATAATTATTTTCCATACATGCGTAGTGTATAATATATAGGGAAATTTTTGTGACGGGGTCGAAAATTCGAATTCGAGGTTTCGACGAAGGGCACGTTTTAAGCATTCACGAACACGAATCAAACGGTTTAGAGATGATATGTGTGTGTATGTTATAAAGAATCTTTCTGTCCCAATCGGGAATCGAACCACATATCTTCATACTGACCAGTCAACGCTCTACCGTTGAGCAACTGGGACGAAATTGCAAGTTCTTATCGTTGGAGTGAAAGCTGAAAATTAAAAATTTTAGAATCCTTATTTACAACAGGTGTCGTTGAAAAACCTAAAACACACACACACACATACATACATACATACATACATACATACATATATATATATATATATATATATATATATATATATATATATATATTGTGGCAACCGAAATAAAATATAAGCATAAAGTTTTAGTTTTAAATCTATTTAGTAATTATTCTTTGAATATTAAATTCATTAAGATGACCAGGCCGTTAATCTCATATAGTGGAATTAATATTTGAATCGTACATTGCTTTGTTGTGCCGCTACAAACCCTCCAATTATTTTACCTTTCGTGCGAGCCCTGTAAAGGAATAATTAATTAATGAAATGCTAAATTGATCACACCATTTAAACTTAAACAATAAAACATTTATTAACAACATTTATTTTCATTACTTATTGCAGCGGAGGGGACATATGCGACCAGAATTATTAAAATTACTATCGTGTCTAGGACCTGTGATAACTGCTGAGCACATACCCTCCAATTCGTCTTGGGCTTTATCATATCTCAAAGGCTTGCATCAGTCTTAGTACTGCCATAACTCTTTGGTGTGTGGCTCCTCCTCGTACTCTGAATGCACTCGCACATTGATCTATCTCCATTAATTTGGAACCTCTACGGGACACTCTACAAATCTGTTGGGTTTTTCATTTTTTTTCTAGTCGTGCTCTTAAGTCAAAATCGTGATTATTCCTGCTGGCGTGCTTCTAAGTCAAAATTCCATGGTTGTCTCTTGGTATGCTCTTAAGTCGACATCTTTTTCTTTTCTATCGTTCTCAGGTCACAGGCTGTGGGTCCCTCGGTGGTGGTGGTGGGGGTAACTCCGCCTTTACTTCTTTTTGGCTCTTATTGGTTACTCCTTTACCCAGTGGCATCATTCCACATTTAGCAAGGCCCAGCTCAGCCCCTCTGGAATGGCACCCCTAAATTTATAGGCTTCTGACCTTTAGGTTCAGGTCGTAATAAACTTTGGTGCAAGCCAGACTACAAGCTTTGTCTGCCGTTCTGGCCACCATAAATTTCTGAATAAAAGTGTCTCATCAAATGTGAGAACTGTTTCTGGTCTCACATATATATATATATATATATATATATATACATACAAGGTAGGATCAAAAAGTTCGGAGATTGTGCTGATATCTCCAACCCTCATTGGAATAGAGGGGAACTATTTCACCGTGGCGTAGAGGCACATGTGACGCGCGATGTAAAAAGGAAGAAGCAGTTTTTTTCAGACAATGCGTGTCAGTGAAGTGTAGTCGTTCGCAGTCGTCGAAAACAGAAACGCCATTTCCTTTTCAACGAACTCGAACGACTACAGTTCATTGACACGCATTGTCTGGGAAAACTCTGCACTACGGACCTGCTTCTTCCTTTTCACATCTCGCGTCACATATATCTCTACACCACGGTAATATGGTTCTCCTCTCATCCAATCAGGGTTGGAGATATCAGCACAGTCTCTGAACTTTTTATCCTACCTTGTATATATATATATATATATATATATATATATATATATATATATATTACAATGCTATCACTACAGTATCTAACCGAGACATACTAACACTAAAGTTGAACCTGAATTTCTACCCTCTAATGTCAGATTGACGTACAACTAACAGTTTGACTGACTACCTTTTGCAATCAGGTAAGGTAAGCCTCCCGCTTCTATCTTATACCAGATATATTATACCAGATATATTATACCTGTATTATACCAGAGTCCACTAAATCCGTGCTGGTTGTATTAGGGTCACATTCGGACCTCCGACATCTTTGTACTAACCTACGGGGTTGATTTGTTCGGGCGCCACTGAAAAGAACCTTGCTGTTCCAATCGGAAATCGAACTACGGATCTTCGTACCGACCAGCCGACACTCTACCGTTTAGCTGCTGAGACGGAATTTCAAGCTCTTATTGTCGAAGTAGACCCTGTATTGTAAGCACTATATTGGTTATGTGTGTATATGTTAATGTGTGTGTATGTTAATGTGTGTGCAGTGTTTCTTTCAGGACTTTTTGGCCGAGATGGGGCGAATGAAATTTTAGGGGTGGCAAGTTTTCTATTTGTCCTAAATAAATATATCGCTGTGTCACAATATATGTTGTTTCACATAAATAGAAAGTAGGTTAACATAAAATGTCTTCGGGGGACGAATATTTTCATTTCCGGGGAGCTTAGCCCCTCCGGAGTTTGGCCTGAAAGAAATACTGTGTGTGTGTATATGTTAGTATGTGCGTCCGTGAGACACTGAACGATATATCTCACTAACTAAGCGTTTTGGAAAATAATTATTATTTTATAGTTATTAATATTTTAATTATATATTTATAATTATTTATATTAATTTATAAATTTATTAATTTATAAATTTATTAAATTATAAATTTATTAATTTATTAAAAAAATAATCTGGAACGATTATTATAATCAGTGTATACTGAAACTCTATGGATTTTAAACGCGATCTAATATTCTAAAGCCCGGCATATGACAATTTACAGTTCAATGGAGAACTGTAAATTACTCTATTGTGTGTGTGTGTGTGTGTGTGTGTACTGTAAATCGTCATATGCCTCTGATAAAGGGCGTACATACGTCGAAAAGCGCTAAAGACGAAAATGGTTTGTATTTAAACGTTCTATATAGCTGTGAATAAACATTGTTTTAAAATTTTAATATTTGTGATTAGGCATATTGACTTTACCGAAATACAAAAATCTGATGTGGGCAGCATATGACTTTCCTTATATAATGCAATAGATTTACTAGTTTTACAATAAATATTTAATGTATAAGATCCACGCGCTGTGTTTTTATCGTTGAATTGTACATTAGGCGATTTTCAGGATGACAACAGGTAAAACTATTTCAAAATACCCAATTAACTTATATTTCGCGCAACTCTAAACGATCATCAATATTGATTGCTTTCTCAATAAGCGATATAGTCCATGTATTAAAATACTTTAATAATTACTTCATAATCTAGTCGTCATTTTCATTGATTTAGCGTCATTTTTATCAATTTGGCGACATTTTCGTTAATTTGGCAACATTTTAAGAAGTCGCCAAGTTGACGACATTCTGCCAATATCTCGCCAAGCTTTATGGACGGAGAAATAAGTTATTCTTGCAGCAGATAACTGACTATTGGCGTCCAAATACAAAAGTATTACCTAAAGTATATTTTCTTATGAATGGAACTAGCTAGATCCACGAAAATGATGTCACCCAATTTATTGCATGATATTATTTATGAAAAGTGAACATATTTCAACAATAGGTAATACATTTTTTTGATTTTATATGATTTTTTGATAATTTTTTTTGAAAAATGTACAATATCTCGAGAACGGTTCATGTTAGCGCTCTAAATTTTACTTAATCGTTTTATAATGAAAAATTATATAAGAAATGACTATTTTCGTAACTTTATTAATGGTTTTGATTTTTTGAGAATTTTTTCAAAATTTCACTCGAAAATTTAGGGGGTTCTGAACATGCGATTGAGTAAAAAAACAACAGGCTTCCAGCATTCATGGATTGTAATTTTTGTACCAAATTTCGTTCGAATCGGTCCATTCGTTTGTCAGTTATCGTCTCCACAGACTCACACACACACACACACACACACACATCATCTCAAAAACGTCGGATTCGTGTTCAAGGATGCTTGAAACGTGCTCTCCCGCTCACAATACTTTCCATATACATTATATGTATATAAGGAAATTAATAAGCGTACAGAATTGCACAGAAATCACTTGATTCTTCATAATTTTATTTTTTGAAAGTAAGAATATGATTTTTTATTGATTAAGAATTTAAATGCTTTCCTCCGATTTTAAATGTTTTCCTCTCATTAAGTATGTATGAAGAAAAGTAATGTAACAGTTTCTCTCCCAACTAGCTTGTAGATAAGATTTAGATATGATATTGATTAGATTAATCGTTTTTTAAAGAGTCTCTTAACTCGTAAAACGATAAAAGTTTCTTTGAAAGATAGCTACGGCATTGAAAAAGTGTATCATATAGATAACAAAATGTAGTTCAGTGGTAGTAGCCATTGTAGTTTTCTTACAGACTGATAGCCCTGAAGGAGGTTTGGTTTCTGAATGGGCACATAAGCATGAATAACAGAGAAAGAACTTGATATGATGATAAAGCAAAAAATCGCTAATTAAAATAAAAAAAAGCAAATTTTAAAGATAAGATCAGTGTCTCTTTACTTTTCCTATGATAAAGTATATATAAAGGGAATGTGATAAAGTCAAACATGCGAACCTCGGTTTTTGATGGATATACACGTTTTGGGCATCCTTGGATACGAAACAACCATTTTCAATGATATTTGTATGTCAGTCATATTTGTTTGTATATGTGTCTGTGTTTGGGTATAATATGTTTCCAAAACTTAATAAAATCGCATGATACTTGATATGCTTATTTAATCTTTTTTTTTTTTTTGAAAATCAAAAAATATTATGAACGTAATTCAGTTCAAAAATTTTTGCGCACTTAAAGGCTCACGAAGCGAGGTCATTCAGCGCCAGTGAGGGTATGTGTGTGTGTGTGTGTGTGTGTGTGGGGGGGGGGGTCGGCAAAGTTCCCAGATTCGCAAAGCGAGTTATAGAGCTGGCGAGCGTACCGAGAAGCGGGTGGACACATCCTAATAAAATAATAAATAAAACAGAAAATTTCAAAATAAATTTTAAGAAACACATCAAAGAATAATACTGATAAGAAAACTTTTGAAAAGACTTATTTTTTAAATTTTGACAGTGTTTAGGATTAAAGTGGTTTTAAACATGATGGAATATGACTCACAATAAACTGCTGCTTTAGAGAATGCAAGTTTTTAGTACTTCCTTGAACAAAAAGGATATAAGTAAATAAGGTGAAAAATAATTGTTTCGAAGGTGTTTTGAACCCTCTTCCATAGGCCAGAAACAGTGAAAAACCCCTATTAACCGCTAAGATACAATTTCTTATGTACAATATACAACTTCTCATGTGCAAGATACAACTGCATTGCAATATGACTGAGTAAGTCGAGTGAAGTGTCCTTTTTTATACATTTTAACATTATTTAAGAAAATACATTTTATAGATGTGCCTTATATGGGTTAATTATAAAGACATTTAGAAACAAAAATAATATTGCGGGACATTTTCGATAGAATTTTGTGAAGGTGTTCTTAAATTAGACTCTATCTGGAAAGCGTAAAAATAATATAAAAAAATCTGATGTGGGCAACACATGACTTTCCTTATATAATGCAATGAATTTACTGTTTCTACAGTTAAAAAAATATTATTCTTATAGTAGATACTTATATTCTTTCCAAGATATTGAATTTTCTTCAATGAGTCGTCGTTTTCATTGATTTAGCGTCATTTTTATAAATTAAAATTTTATATTTTTATAAATTTGGCGAAATTTTTGTTAATTTAGTAACAATTAAAAATGTCGCCAAGTTGGCGACATTCCGCCAAATTCATCGCCAAAATCTCGCCAAGCATTATGGACGGAGAAATAAGTTATTCTTACAGCAGATAAATGATTATTAGCGTTCAAATACAAAAGTATTACTCAAAGTATCTTTTTTCATGAATGGAACGAGCTAGATCCACGAGAATGATGTCACCCAATGTATCGCATGATATTACATATGAAAAGTGAACATGTTTCTTAATAGGTAATATTTATTTATTTTATATCATTTTTTGATAATTTTTTTGAAAAATGTGCAATATCTCGAGAACGGTTCATGTTAGCGTTCTAAAATTTATGTCAATCGTTTTCTAATGAAAAGTTACATAAGAAATGTCTATTTGTGTAACTTTATTGGCGGTTTTGATTTTTTGATGATTTTTTCAAAATTTCACTCGGAAATTTAGGGGATTCTGAACATTCGATTGCGTATAAAAACAATAGGCTTCCAGTGTTTATGGATTGTGATTTTTGTACCTAATTTCGTTCGAATCGGTCCATTCTTTCGTCAGTTATCGTCTCCACAGACTCACACACACACATCATTTCAAAAACGTCTGATTCGTGTTCAGGGATGCTTGAAACATGCTCTCCCGTCGAAAACTCGAATTCGAATTTTCGATCCCGTCACAATACCTTCCATATACATTATGTATATAAGGAAAGTAAAAATACTAAAACAAAACCCAGAATTGTCTATGTTCTTCAATTTATTTTAATGCACATGAAACATTTTATGTTCCATACTATAATTTTTGTTATAATTTTCTAATCCCCTCTACATCTTCCAAAACTTAGAAAGAACGCTTATTTTGTCTTATCACGCAGCTTTATTTCACGAAAGGAATACTATGTGGCAAATTTCCTTTCCGTAATTAGAGTAACACATCTTGAGCATAGATCGTGATAAGAAATAATAAAATGATCTATATAGAATAAAAATATTATATTTTCGTATCACACTAGAAACATATGTGTAAAATCACACAAAAAAATTGGGTGTGCTGCTACTAGAATGACACTTTTAAACACGTCAATTTCCAGTTATACACTTGACACTATATATATATGAAAGTGTTATTTTATTCATTTATATGAAATTTGTATAGAATAACGGGTATATTTTATTTTAAGCTGAAAATATCATTTCAAACAGCTCATCTTGCGCACTTGTTTACCTGTTACCCATTTGCGTACCTGCTTAAAATGGTTCTTTAAAATAGACCCATTTAAGAAGATAAATAAGTGGTAACATGAGATGTCATATAAAGAGGTAACATGAGATGTCATATAATATGATGTAACACACGATTTTCAGAGCGAAAATTTTTGCGCACTATTTTTGGTGGAATTGAGGGAAATGGTATTTGGGGAGGAAGATAGAATTTTAAACTATACAAATTATGCAAATGATCTGACATAATTAAATACATTAAAATTAACAGAATGCAATGAGCAGGACATTCGCTAAGAAATAGTAACCAAAGAATTACAAAGAATATTTTTATGTCCACACCATTTTTATGTCCAAGCATTGATTATGAAACACTTTCCAACTCCAATGCAATTTTATTTAAACATCTCTAAAATGCGATACATTCCTCGGTAATATTCTAAAAATTATCACAATACTACATTAATTTACAATATTTGAAAACTTAAACCTTCATCGAAAAAAATTAACTTCATTCAAATGACGGCATTGAAATATAAATTACCTGGTTTAAACATCTCTAAAATGTGATACATTCCTCGGTAATAATTTTAGGATTATCATAATACTACGATAATTTATTATATTTGAAAATGTCATCGAAAACAACTGAAATTCATTCAAATGACGTCATAGAAAAAATAACACGCCTGGCTCTCTCTATAAAAGCAACATTTCATTCATAAATAATTTCCCATTCATCACAATACTATAATAATTTATTTTATTTAAAAACTTAAAACAATGGAGGTACAAGTTATTTAACTTTCTGCTTAAAACTTCACCGAAAAAATCGTCTTCTTCTCTGTGTAAAATCAATGAATGTTTCATTCATATCAGCTATATTGCAGACTCCATGAGCTAAATAATTTTTCGTTAAAGAAATGTAGCAATTCTTATACAACTCATTCTACATCTTTTGGTGTTTACATTCTCCATAAGTGAAAATTAGGCTTCGTTGTAGAAATAATCAAAGTTTCATGATCATTTAAACTCAAATATATTGTAATTGAGTTGTTTCAGTATGTAGATGCCCAGAATTTAAGCAAAAATAAAGCGGTTTTAGGACAGATACAACACTAAATATGAAATATAAATAACTTTAAAAATCATGATTTTGACACAAGATGGATGACACATTTTATTTTGAAGTGAGTCACGCGATCTTATATATAATGGTCATATCATATAATGGTCACGTGATCTCTTCATATAAAGGGCATAATTATTATTTTAATTTTTATTTAAAAAACTACTGAATATATTTTGCTGAATTTTTTTTATATATTTTATGGGATAATTTGAATATTTCCTAAAACTTTCGAAGCAAATTGTTAATTTTAAATTTGATTAAAAATATTTGAAAAATTATGTCCTATGGTGTTCAATGTATTTCATTTTTTCAACCCGGGTTCGATCCAAAACTAATTGGGTGATATTATTCATTTATATTCCCATAGGTCCCGCAGACCGTCTGAACAACATACTAAAATCACATTTTGATAAAATCATTTTTACGGCAGTTATCGTGCGAACGGACAGACAGACAGAATAAAAAAAGTCATAAACGCTTTTCAACTCTGTTGTTAAGTGTTAAAAAGTGGAAAATCATAGTTCCAAGGGGGACAGCTTGGAAGAATCTTCCGAGGAAGGCCAAGGCCCAAGGTTGCCTGTCAAGCCATTGTTGATAATGATGCGACTGATTTTTGGGGTTTATTAAAAAAAACCCGTCCAATTCCATTTCCTTTTATTGACACCAAAATATACTCGACAGAGTCATGCATATGTGATTTATGATACGTAATGAAATTTTATGAGTTTGTGAGTTAGATTGCAGACATTCATCTCACTGACAAACAGAAAGAATCTACATACACAAACATCACACTAATATCAGTGAATTCTGTTTTAGAGTATGCAGAACGCTTATAACCACCGAAATTCGAATTTCAGTTTTTTCTCCCGTCAAAAATCTTTTCTTGAACATTCATTAGTGTGTAATGCAGGGAAAATAAAAGTTATAACAAAATAATTATAAAGCAGCCTACATATCATGGAAAGTGGTATGTACACTTCACTTTTGACGGAACTTTTACCCATTTTTATACATTTTTGCACGCTTACTTAGTGCAGTCATATGAATTTTCGAAAAAACCAGAAATGACATCTGTGGTACCGGTAGGGATAACCCACTCCCTTCAGAATTTGATGCCGAATCCGTATCATTCATCATTTAAGCTGATTAAAAAAATGTTTATAGGAATATTTTTGAACCAGAAGTTGAAATCGTTGATGCCTTACCCACTGTCACCTCATTTCCGTTATGGAATTTGATGCTGAATCCATATTAGTCATCATCTAAGCTCTATCTGTAGCAGATTATAAACAAATACATGTTTCAAGAAAAATTGAAAGCCAACGGCTGTACCGTGCTGAAAACACCGGTTCCCATTAGATCACCGAAATTAAGCAGCATCGGGCGCGGTTAGTACTTGGGTGGGGGACCACTTGGGAACACCGCGTACTGTTGGCTCATTTCAGTCGACGTGGTGGCCGAACGGTCAAGGCGAGCGTTTCCAGCGATTGATCGGCCGTTACGTTGTGGGTTCGAGTCCCACGTAAGACATGGATGTTTGTGTTGTTGGGCGCAATGTGTTCCCACCCCCACTGGTGCGCTGGGGCAACGTCTTTGACGGCTAAGAGGTTCACTGTTCTGGCCGATGTATAGGCGAAGATGAAAGAGTCAATGTTTGGCCACTGGAAGAAAAAAAATAAAAAAAAATAAAAAAAATAAAAATAGAAATATTTGCACCGGGAGTGAGAAAAGGCCTTAGTGGACTGCCTACCTTCTCAGGTATTTGATATTGAATCCATATCAGTTATCATTTAAGCTCTATGTATGACCAATCTTGAGAAATTAAAGTTTTAAGGAAAGCTTCTGATGCGTAACATCTTAAGGCACTAGGTAATCTTCAAAGTAATGGGACTTAGGTGAAACAGAAGTGGAAATATGTAACAGAAGTGACATATTGTTATGAACTGAAAGGTATGAACGTCATATGACGAAATTAAAAATTTGCAAAGCATTGTCTCCTATTTAGCGTCATTTTATTCAATTTGGTGAAAGTTTTATCAATTTGGCGACATTTTTGTCAATCTGGCAATATTTAAACAAGTCGCCAAGTTTGCGACATCCTGCCAAATTTTTCGCCAAGTATTACGTACGGAAAGAGAAATGGGTTATTCTTATTGTTGTTTACTATGTTCTTTCCAAGATATTGAATTTTCATAAATTAGTCGTCATTTCCATTGATTTATTGTCATTTTTATCAATTTGGCAATATTTTCGTCAGTTTGTCAACATTAAAAAAACTCGCCAAGCCGCCAAAATTTGTCGCCAGTGTTTTTTCAAGCGTTATAGCCGGAGAAATAGGTTATTCTTATAGTAGATCCTTATGTTATATCTGATATTGAATTTTAATCAATTTGTCGGCATTTATATTGTTTTAGAGCCATTTTTATCAATTTGGCGGCATGTTTAATTTGGTGACGTTTTTGTCATTTCTTGTCTAGTCAGACCAGCGGGCATTTTGCCCTAAAAGTAATAAACTAAAAACACGCAATAATAATATTTCCTACTTTTGTTGGAAGAAGCTTGAATTATTTTGAATGTTAAACCAAGGCTTAATTGTATCCCGCGTTTCGTTCACAAGCGAGCGTGGGACGTGGGATGTAGTTAAGCCTTGGTTAAACATGTTAACGAAATGAGCGTGACATTCTGAGTTGCGTGGTATCTCAAATAAAAATATATAAAATGGTAAGAAATAAAATAACACCAGGGTCTCACTTTCAGTATCTGAAGTCATGCGCTACGTAAAGTTTCATGGTTACATCATAATTTCGCTGTAAAAGAAGTATAGTGATTGCATTATGTAGGGAACGGGCTCTCCATATCATGACTCACTGTCAGTATCTTATGCCATACGCTACGCAAAGCTCCATGGTTACATCATAATTTCGTTGTGAAAGAAATATAGTCACTGCATTAAGTAAGAAACAGGTCGCCCACATCATGACCTCACTTTCAGTATATGATGTCATACACTGCGTAAAGCTCCATGGTTGCCTCATAAAAATGAAATGTTTATCCGTGATTGAAATACGTTTGGCAACATTTTGTAGCAGCGTTACCAGGGATAGACAGATAAATCAAAGTGTTTATATTATTAATACTTTACTTGTTATTAATTTGCTGTAACTTGAAGGTCTGGATCACTTATCTTGGCGAAAAAATTGGTGACCTTAGTGATGAATTTGGCGTTAGGTGAGTTCTGTAAACTATTTCTTTTTATAAAGGACACATAAGCTCGTCATTATTCAGTTAAGTTGTCAACAGGATATAAGTAAAAGTATCTGCCAAATTCAATATTGACCAAACACGTATTGTACCGCATCTTCTGATTTTCTATACCCTTTAAGCTGTATTATAAAACTATTCTGGTAGAAAAGTATGAAAAATTAATATTTAGATTAAATATACCGAAAACTTATATAGGTAGTTTGTAGCATTGTCACACACAACACACCGACCTTTTCTTATTCGAAATATGCAAAAAAAAAGGTGTTTCACTACAGTCTATAACGAGTAACATCGTTACTCACTAATTTCTTGACCCAGAAGTCGAAAAGGAACCGGAAGTGAAATTTTTATCGAAACATTTTACATTTGAATCCAAATCAGGCATCATCCAATTTCTATTTATAGAAGATTCCAAGAAGTAGAGGCTTTATATTTGATTAAAAACAACAGTATGGCAAAATTTTTGCCACCTGTGATAATAAAATGCATTACAGGTTCTACAGTATGCAAAAGCGACAATATGGCACCAAGCTCTAGAAATGAAGAAGTCAGTTTTTATGATGGGGCTGTTAGTCATTTATAGCCAAGAAATTTAATTACAACCTCTTGGCATGTGAGTTTCATGGACGCAAGCAAGGCCGCAGGGACCATTGGAGATTCTCCAATGAAACTTGCCCTAGGCTCCACCCACATGACTGGAGCCAATGGGACAAAGGATCATGGAGGGCCAATGGGAACAAGTGGGACACCATAGAGTACCTCCGTACAACACATTTGAGAAAATTCATTATTCTATCACCGATTTTAGAGTTAGTGTGACAATGTGAGGTCACCACTTCATTCTTCATTTCTCCCTGTTAGCTGTCGACGCGAAAGCTCTTTAAAATGTGTCGGCAGCAAAAAAGTGCAATTAAATTGAAAATGTGAAATCAGTGTTGAAGAAGTTCGTTTTATTAAAGTGCTCTTAAAAATGTTAAGTTCTACTCTCTAACTTGGTGATGTATCCAAACGAATAGTTTGAAAATCGTTTAAAAGTGAATTAAAACTTTATCTCTGAGTTTGATGGGAGTTTTTTTGCGCTAATTAGTCACTTTCTGAAAACATGAATTATTTAAATCATGATTTAAATGGGAAATCTATCTCCATGGTTTATTTTCACAAGCGTTTACTGAACAATAAAAAATATAAAGAAATCAAAGTGGTTATTTAATTTCGCAGATTATGAGGAAGATTCTATCTTATATTATGTTGCTCAGAAACGCAATTAAATAAAATCTGTCTGTTAATTTTAATTATTATTATTGTTTAAACTCATATATTGTACGTTGTACGAGTAATCTTCTACAAATACACGGGTATATCTTCTAATCTACGAGAATATAAGTAGTACAGGTATATTGGCATATGTTTTGATATATATTGGAATCAATTACGACCTTCTGGTATAAAGAGTACGGGGATTATTGATATTTTCAATTTATTACGTCATCTCTTTTATTTTGGCAAGACTCATATTGAAATACGGGTAATCTTCTACTAACACAATGGTATATTTTCTAATCTGCGACAATATAAGTAGTACGGGGTTGCATATATTGATTCAATTCCTTTTTTTTTGTAAATTTGCTTACAAAAGGGGCCAGGATGTTTTATTCTTCAGATCTGCCCGTGAAGATTATTTTGCATAGTGATAACAGATATTCTTAAACTTCTCTTTAGGAGCAATAAATTTAATATTTTAACAGAATTTGCACATGATTGCGAATTATAAGTTTCTTTATATTATATACTACGTACGAAGAACGGGTATGCTGCTAGTTATGTATATTTATGAATTTTGAATTTCAGATAACACCGGGCAACACAGAAAATAAATTGGCTGGTTATCACTTCCGCAGTGTACCAGTTTAAATTCACGGCCACTCACAAAGCCACAAGCTTGATCTTTTATATGCCAACCAATTAAAAAATTAACTAGAATGTGGCTCCACTCGACTTTCTCATACCAAAACTCATTCTTTATTTTCAAATCTTACAAGAAAAAATGTGAAAAATTGATATTGTGGGTCCAAATGATTACAACTATAGCGTGTTACTCTTAACTTTAATGGGTTTGAAAAAGTCTTTCGATTGATATCATACTTTACAATGTATTCCCCCGGGGGGTATAAATTGCCCTCATGGGGGTTGATGATGTTACGAACAAAAAATTGCATCGTGGCTGTGTTTCACAACAATGATTGAAACTATTAAGTCTGGTAATCATTAAGTCATAAAAAACCTTTTTATACATGATTATATCAAATTTTGTCCTTTGCTGCCATGCTAATAAATATAAAATTTCGAATATACTTCGAAGTTTTCACTCGAATTAAAAAAATTCTATCTAGCTCTAGATTTTTTGATAACAAAGCTGGATATAAAGTTTCATAAAAATCCATTAATATTTGTGGCTGCTATCGCATACACAAGAAATCGATCACAAACAGACATTACTCCAAAAATAGTCAAAACGTATCCAAGATGCTTTAAAACATATATTGGCATCAAAATCTCGAATTCAAAAATATTTTCTCTATACTATAATACATAGTAAGAGAAAGTAAAAATTATAACAGAATCCAAGCAGTTTTACTTGATAACGCTATCTCTCATCTTTCATCGCAAACGAAATAGTAACACAGCATAGGCGCACTTTTCGTGTTAAGAAATAAGAAGATATTTCATGTGGGAGGCTGAGACCTATCAGAGGAATCCATATTTCTGTGGGAAGCATTTTTTAATACGATTTTTCTTTACTTTAAAAGGGCGCCGCATCGATTTTCGTATCACTTAGGAGAACTTCACAGTGTGGAATAATTTGCGAAATCTCAAAGCATAGCTATGGTAATAGGAATCGCTTCGAAATTTATTTTTTTACAGATACAACATTATTTTGCGTCAGTGAAAAGTTAAATATCAGAAATTTAAACTGAATTGTTAAACTGTTAAGTTCAGAATTTTTCTCAACATAATAAAATTAACATGAAACGCTGCTTGATGGTTGTTGGAGACGGCCGAAGCTGAATCAAAATGTAAATTAACTGGAGTTTGATTCAACTCAATTTGCTCATACCAGAATCCAATTAGTTAGTGAATCCAATTCGTGAATACCAGAATCCATTTTATGTTTATTATTTTACAAGAAATTTTTTGAAAAATCGGTATCGTGCGTTCAAATGATTACAATTATAGCGTGTTACCCTTCACTTTAAAGGGCTTGAAAAAGTATTTCGATTGATATCATACTTGGCAATGCATCACCCGGGGGGGGGGGGGACGTCTCTTGCAAGTGAATTCCGAAAAAGTCGAAGATCATACCACAAAAATCACCGAATTCATCTAATATTTGTCCAATTATGTCATACATAACCGTCCTCTGTAACCCAAATAGTAAAAATGTTGAGCGGAAATCAACTACGGTTATAGAGGGTGTTTAAAAGTGAACAGCGAGAGGTTTTGCAAAAATATTTTAAGGTAGAAAGTTGTGAAATTGTATTTTAAATGATATGTAATATTTGGGTAAAACATTCCAAGAAAATTTTTGTACATCCCCTTTAGCAAAAAAAAAAAAAGTCAAATTACAAAAATGTTACCCATACTGTATTTACTAAAACTGACATAAATTTGTCTGTAATGCGATCAAATTTGACATAATTATTATTGATTAAAATTTTCATTATGAAAAAGGGGACATTCACAAATTACTTTCGTTTACAAATAGTTACTACAACTTTTGCCACTACCTACTTGAAAATTTATTTAATGCAAATACACCCTGTTTCAAAAAAATATATGCACCCATAGGAAATTGAGCTACAGCCGCGAAAATCGTCATGCATCTATTGTTTGAGAAGATATGCAAATGATTAAAATTTGGGTAAAAAAAAGGTTTTATGAAGAAATGATGGCAAGAAGAAGGCATTTTAAGGTGGCAATTAAGAAGTGATAAATACGCCCTTGTCAGCTATACAAGCCGATATTTGGTGCGGCATAGAATCAGTTGAGTTGCTTATGTTCCTCTGCGGAAGATTCTGTTACAAATTTTGCAACTGGTCAGCTAATTCTGTGGTATTCTGAGAAAGGTGCGATTGCCGTACCAGCATATTCCAGACTTTTTCTATTTGTGATAGGTCTGAGAACCTGGATGGCCATGGGAGGTTATTAAATTATCGATGACTTTGTGGAGAAAGTTGTGCAGTATGTGGCCGAGCGTTGTTTTGTTCGGCTTGATAGAATAGACAGAATAATCGGCTGCAGAATATCGTCAACGCAAAAGCGAGTCGTCAGATCGGCTTCCAGCACAACTAGGGACGATCGGCTGTACTACGACATGGATCCATAGACTGTTACACCACGTGTGATGGCCGTGTGTCCCTCGACAACAAATGCGGAGTTGAAATCATTGCCAGTCCTTCTCTACACACGTATGTAGCAGTCATCAGCTGTGAGAGAGAAGTAGGATTCGTCGCTAAAGACATGGTGCCTCCAATTGGACACTGTCCAGGCCGACCGAGCTCGACACTAATCCAGACGGCTATGCTTATGTTGAGGGGTCAGCGGTAGGCGTCTTAATGGACGACGAAAGCTAATTCTACCCTCTACCAATAATCTCCGAATAGTATTCCTTGATACAAGATGCACGGAGGTTGGCAAATTCATTTGAATGGTTGATAGCGACGCCATTTGTGTGGACGTGATTTCTCGTCTAATTGCACTATTCTCTCGACTAGTTGTCTGTTTGGAGTATCCCGAGTCTCTACAATGGTTCTCCTCCCAGGAGTCCCACTCCAAGAAGGTGGTGTACGGATCTTAGCGCCTTATAGCTCTGGTTCTCCTGACCTGGGGGGTAAATCATTCTGTGGTTAGGCCCGGGTGCTTGCGCTTATGGCTCTTGAAGTAGGCGTTTCCAGGTGGCGGAGAGGAGCAGTGTCTTTGTGGCCTGTTACCAGACTCGTTGGTGACTGAGGTCGAGTCTCGGTGGGAACTCCTGGCCTTTCCCGGTGAATGGTTCCGCCGACCCTTGTTGTCTTGGAAGTTGCCTCCCGGGGTTACGGATAACACCCTTTCGCTCCCACTCCCTTGTAGTGATGTAAACTATTAAAGGTCGCCACGGGGAATGTCTTCGGCTGTCTTTACGACGGATACTTGTGCCTTCTCTAATCCACTGTTGCTAACACTGAGAAACTATCATATCGCTCCGACCAAGATGACGACTGAAATGTCTGTTGGACCAACTAGCTTCCCTTAGACCTATAGTGCGACCTCTCTCTAAATCCAAAAATTATTCTTAGCGTCGTCGAATACGTCTCAAAGGCATTTTTATACACAACTTACAGTATCAGAGCAGAAAATCCAGTTCCAATTGCCCGTGAGTGAGAACACCGATTGTTTTTAAATACTGCATGATTCGTCGTTCTTATGCGCGTTGCATGAGTTCTATACCATCATTGGTGCTGACAGTTTAATCATTTGTATAACTATCATTTGTATAACTATAATAATTTATAAACGACATTTGCATGCTGTGTTTGCGGCTGTAGCTTAATTTTTTATGAGTGCATATATTTTTTGCAAGAGTATATTTCATTAAAGATATTACGTCACTATGCCATCTGAGCGTACACCACGAGTTTCGCTTTCTTCATCTAAATAATACCATGTATAGAAGTTGCATGTAAGAAGCTAAATATTAGGCACAAATGTAATACACAATGATTAGTTTAGTAAATTGATTCAGAAAGCCTTTATCCTATTTTACCTTTCTGCAAAGACCTTAATACCATCTTCAAAAGCAAAGTTTGAAGTTATGTCCATACTCAACAGCTAATAACATTAAATTACTGAGCTTATGCTGAAGATTTTCATACCGGTAATGGAATTTACATTAAGACACGAGGTCGTGAATATAAAATGAAACAGAGAAATCCAAACTCTTGCTCTGTCTTCAGAAGTGAATTAATAGGTATTGATGTGGGGCTTGATGGTATGTATCTTGTCTGAAAGTAATTTTAGAGCAGTACGGATTTTATCCGATAGAAGAATCTCAATTCAAAACTTGAGTAATTGGATTAGTGTGAGAGATGGGATCCGCATTTCTATATTGAGCAAATTTAAATGCCTTTCTTCGTCCCATGATGTGCACCTGCAGTGCTTACTCTCTCACGTGGTTATACAGAGTGTCCAGAAAGTTCCGGAACGGTGCAATTTCTCGAGAAATACACTTCGGATTAAAAAATAAAAGAACACGTATTCAATATCTTTAGAAAAGCTATCCAATGATACCAAAATTGGCAATCGGGTGGTTATCGGTGGGGCAACTTTGAAATATTCAATGGGAACCCCCATTTCTTATTGCAGATTTGGATTCTCCAGAAAACATTACATACATTTGACCTACGATTTTTGATTTTTGCTCCCACAAACGGCGCTATAATCGAGAAAAACGGAAGTGGGGGACAAACGTTTAAAAATGGGAATGTCTCGGAAAATACACTTCGGATAGAAAAATAAAAAATTACATGTTCAAAATTAAAAAAAAAAACTATCCAATAATGCTAAAATTGACCCACTCCTCCCTCTAACCGTTCACTTCAGCGACAACTGTTGACTTCAGTTTAGAAAACAGTTCAAAACTACTTTTAGCACTACCCAGAAATAACGATGTGGACGTAGTAGTTTTCTGTTCCATTCGGGGTGCTTGACTAACATGAGTCCCCTTGCCTCTCATGATCAGGGTGCTTTTTTCTGTAACTCCCCTTCCCTCTCATGATCGGGGTGCTTGAATCAAAATCGTAGGTCAAATGTATGTAATTTTTTCTGGAGAATCCAAATCTGCAATAAAAAATGGGGGTTCCCATTAAAGATTTCAAAGTTGCCCCACCCCCTCCCCCAGGAGGGGGTCAATTTTGGTATCATTGCATAGCTTTTCTAAAAATATTGAATACGTGTTATTTTATTTTTTGATCCGAAGTGTATTTCTCGAGATATTGCGCCGTTTCGAAACATTCTGGACACCGTGTATATGGTAATTATATTGCCGATAGCCTAGCAAAGGAGGTCACTGAGGAAGCTTTGGCTCCCACTAATTCCCATACCTTCTTAAAGCTCTACTCTAGTAAGAAAATTTTGGATAAAAAGGCTTGGCTCGTCCTCCCAACTCCTGACTGGTATGACTGATACCGAAGGGATAGCCCCCCCCCCTATGGTTCCCTTGGTCTTAATTGTGAAAGAAAAGACCAGACTATCCAGATTTTCCAATGGTCACTTAAAGGGTCTCTCTTATAGTAATGGTCGTAAGGTTTACACGGTCGTAAGGCTTACTCTATCTGCATCAGATGTAGTGTCAATCAGGCTTCCCCAGAGCATATACTCGACTGTTAGCAGTTCGCAAACGAATATTTTGTCTCAGAACCTTTTCTTGTTCTTGATTTCCTGAAGTTTAAGGGGCTCATGGACAGTGTTTAACTGCCGCTAGACAATAGAGAGCAGGCAACAACAATAACAGCAACATGCTGTTTTAAATTAGATCTCAAAAACTTTTTATTCTTTACAGGGAAAGAACGTTCACTAAAAGAAATGCAAAGGGATAAATGCAAGTTTTAAGATGCTAGAATATAATTAGACAATGGAGTAAAACATTGTCACATACAATACAGGAAAGCAATGATTGGTACTCTTACAATGGAGGAACTCTTTTTTATACAACAGAGGAGAACAATACTTCATCCAATGGAGAAGGCATTATTTCATACAATAGATGAAAACAATACGTTATACAATAGAGGAAAATATTATTTCATGCAATAGAAGAAAATATGGCTTTATACAGTGGAGGAAAACAATATTTTATACACAATAGTAAAAAACTTTATTTTATATAATTTAGGAAAGCTTTATTTTATATAACTGAGGTAAACAATCCATATTAATAAATGATAATGTCTCTATGCTTGTTGGCGACGTAGCAGAAAATTCGACCGACGCACAGTGGTGCCGCAGCGGAAAAAACCCCGAAACCCGAAAATAATATTTTTCGATACCAACTACTATTTTTTGATAGACAATGAACCGAAGTATCTTGCCATGGAAATAAATGTATTTTATTCAGTATAACTACAGTATTGTGGCAATTAATTGAGAAATGTCATTTTTTTCGTTTTATCACACGTAAGCTTAGGAAGAAGCACTCCAAATTAGCTCAGAGTTCTAATTGCAGTTATTATCAAAGTATCAGGTGTTCGTATGCACCTGGTAAGTAGCAGGTGTTCAAATTCCTCCGCCAGGTGGCAGGTGTTCCGCAGTGGTAGTTTCTCAGTTGTTGCGGGGCTCATTAGTGTCATGGATATCAGCGCGGAAACACGTGTTAAAGTGATTGCGCTTAGAGAACAAACACACTTCTAAGACGTTCGAAGAAATAGGTAAAATATGTGGAGTGAGTACAACAAGTGTCGGGAAGATCTGGAAGCGGTTTCAGGAAACAGGAAATGCTGGAACCAACCGCTCTGGAAGATGCGGCCGAAAAAGTTCAACTTCGACTCGTGACGACAAAACCTTACATCGAATGAGTGTTAAAAATCCTCGATTAACCAGTTTTGACCTGTCTAAGTCCATGGTGGCAGCTGGTGTTGATATTGCACCTTCAACAGTGCGATACAGGCTGTTAGAACGCGGACGGAGAGCACGTCGACCGTACAAGAAGCAGCTTCTGACGCTTCGCATGAAGAAAAAAAGGTTGGAATGGGCACGAAAATACAAAACATGGACTGGGAGAAAGTTCTCTTTTCTGACAAACACATTTTGTGGTTCAGGGATTTACATCTATGTTCGTGAGAAGGAGCCAAGGAGAACCTCTCAATCAGCACCACATCAATCAAGCACCCAAGCATCCGCCCAAAAAGATGTTTTGGAGTTGTTTCAGCGTTTTGGGGACAGAATCTCTTGTTCCCGTAGAGGGAATGATGAACAGTGCCAGTTACGAAGTCAAATTAACCCGAAAAGTGCTTCCAACCATGGCTAAACTGAGGCCGAACGGAGATTGCGTTTTCCAACAAGACAGCGCGCCATGTCACACTTCGAAGCGAATCAAAAATTTCTGCTTAAAAAAAAATATTACCGTACTGGATTGGCCCGGGAATTCACCAGACTTGAATCCCATAGAAAATTTGTGGGCTATTGTCAAAAAAGGGCTTCACAAATTTGACTGTACGACGATGGACAAGCTAATTTCGGCCGTTATTGACATATGGTTCAGAGACGTTGAAATTAAAACTATATGTGCTAGTCTAGTACATTCCATGCCGAAACGTGTCTGTGATGTTATAAGGTCTCGGGGAGGTCATATCACTTATTAGTTTTAAATGTATCCATAGAAAACTTGAATAAAACTGAATTTTATAAAAAAAACTGCATTTCTCAATTAATTGCCACAATACTGTAGAATGAAAAACTGATCTTAAACAAGACTTCCACATTCTAATTGAAATCTTGTTTTTTCTAACTAAAATTTCAATATTTTTTCCAAAATTTTTGTGGATATTTATAATTATATGTCTCACGTATTTTCAATATATGTAACCTCAGCTTATTTCTGATATAAATACATTTCGTAAAAACATAGCCAAAATCATACTATAAAGCGTAAAATATAGATATATAAAATTTTTTGTTTTCCTTCATTTCTTTAAGCCTATAAAAAAAGCTACACGTTCCTACACGCTCTGGATGAGTTATTTCGAAAGCAGATACTATTATGCAACTGTTCGGTGAAAATCAGCTGCAACTTTTTGCAACCTTCGCTGTTTTGGCATATTTCATACTTTTTCTGAAGGTCCTGCTCAGCCCTGCATAAGTATCGTTCGTACTTCCAATTGATCCAGCGACATTGATTTTCATGATAAATATTTTATTACTACTTTTAAAACATCAGAGACATATTTTACAACTTTTAAACTTATCCCATAACAGGACATATTGAATTCTAGAAGGAATTGAATTCTATACTATTGAATTCTATACTTCTAGGAGGTTTTTTGGGAACCCCACTATAACGGCCGAAATAGCGAAAGTTGACGAAACATTAATAAAAAGATTGGCCGCTATCTTAAAAACGATTTGCAATAATTTTCAGATTGATGGAGTCAAATTTGGAATATATGCTCGAAAAACAGCTAATTTAGCGATTTCGTTGTACCCCTGGTATAACATGCTAGCAACTGTCCATAAAATTCTTATGCACGGAAAGAAAATAATAGAGTGTGCTACTTTGCTTATAAGTTCACTCTCAGAAGAAGCACAGGAGAGTAGAAATAAAGATTACAAGTATTATCGGATTTATCACAGCAGGAAATGCTCTCGTTTGGCAACAAATGAAGATGCGTTTCATATGATTTTAACATCATCAGATCCATACATCAGTCACATAAGGCCAGAACCGAAAACTGAATCACTTATTCGGAAATTTTTATAACTGAATATATTTTTATAACTTATTCTTATAACTGAAACTTATCACTTCAAATCAAAAAGAACAAGATCACAGAAGAACAAGACACGATCAGAGAGACGATGGATTGGGGAGAGACTATGGAGAGAGTCGACAGCATGTCGGTCTTCCGAAACACCCAGCGATTAGACACCAGCTATCATTTCAAGGAAGTACCTCTTGCTCAATATACCGATGATACAGGAGTTCCTGGACCACAATCTGTGAATCTCCCTATGCAATGCGCTATTATTATCAATCGCCTAAGACAGTACAAGACTGAAACCATTGAAGATGAACTCAAATTCGACACCAAACCCAAATGGGTAGGAACTTTCCTCACAGACATTGCTGATTTCCTGGCTGACTGGGGCCACGAAGAGAAAGAACTCCACAACACCGACAAGGAGAAGCTGGAGGACTACATTGGTAAGTGCATTTCTACTCTTGAGTATTTCGCGGACCCTCACTGCAATTTCCCTGAATTCATTGACTTCTCTCTTTTCTACGATAAGGAAACCGTCAGGAAATTTAACTTAAGGAAAGCCAAATTTCTTAAGCACATAGGAACCCCCCCCCCTCCCCTAAAAGGAGGATTGCTAAAACGATTCCCAATAGCAAAATAGACACTGAGATAATCTTTTTTGATGTTGACTTCAATCAGGAAACGAATGAAAACACTAACGAGACCTGCAAAGTCCCCAAATCCCCCATAACGAAAGTCAGCAACTCCCCGCAGCTTGAAAACTCTATCAACTCGAACCACGAAAATGAACACCCTGCTCACTTCAGATCCTCCCTCCCATTGGAGGACTCGGAATCCATCAATAAATTCAAATCTCCCAGTAAGAGGCTCATTGCTAAAAGCCCCCAACCGCGTGCTTCCACGCCTGTTTATATCAATAACTCCTTTGAAATTCTAAACCAGGTTAATAATGATAATGAAGAATCCCAAGTTAACAATGATGAAGACATCATCAAACCTCAACCGTTTTTCCTAAACGCGAGCGCCGGTTGGCAAAAAACTGTCGCCGAAATCAACACCCCCATCATAGGAATTTATAACAGAGAGATGATAAAACTCTCGCCGTCCAGTGTCAATGACTACCATAAAATCCAAAAAATTCTTTCCGAAAAAAAAATCCCCTTCAGCAACATTAGTCTAAAAAATGAAAACCCAAAGAAATTCATCATACGCGGACTTCCTGTCCACACTGACACCGAGGACATCATCAAGGAGCTCAACTCAAACGGCATAGAGATCACCCACATAACCCAATTCAAAAATCGCAAACTTGGAACTCACATCCCCATCTTCCTGGTGCTTGTCTGCCAAAACTCTATTACATCCTTTATCGAAACCAAACAACTGCTCAATCGCAGAATTTTCATCACCCCTTTTACCTCCCGTGCGATCAAACTCTGCTATAATTGTCAGCGCCATGGACACTCTTCTCTAGGTTGCAATTTTCAAAGTCGCTGCCTGAAATGCGCAGGTCTGCACCACACTCGTGATTGCACCCACCCAAGGGATTCACCTGCGGTGTGCTGCAATTGCGGGGACGGGCACCCTGCAAACTACAGACTCTGCCCTGCTAACCCTGCTAATAGACGCTATAACATTGACAAAAATCAAGAAACCATCCAAACTAGACCCCCCCCCCCCCCCCGCAGATCAGCCTGCAATTTCGCAAGATGACTTCCCGGACACTCTCTCACACGAAATCACCAAAGAACCTCAACGTAAAGATTTTGAAACCAAAAAACACTTTTCCTATGCAAATGCAACCGCAAACTCGCGACCCAGATCCCCCCCCCCTCCGGACGAGGCCAGTAACAAAAATTCTTCGGGATTCAACGAAATCTTCTCCCTCTTTAGTGAAATTAAAAGCATCATAAGCGACCTCAATATCAGCAATGTATTAAATTTCATCAAATATTTGAAACTAAATCTCTCTAAAAAAACCGATACGATGGACAAAATTACCATCTTCTTCAGCGCCATCCAGACTTACTTCGTGTAATTCTGGTATGGCCCTGAAATGGGCCTTTTCTGTAGTCCGCTCTGCCTGCTTTTTGATTGGAGACTCTTTCGTCCGACTTTCCCATTGGTCCCCGCTTTTTGCAGTGTGGGTTCTCATTTCTCAATTGTATTATGCACTTGTCCACTATCTCATATAATGTAAAATTCACCCACTCAACTTCATCCAGGAGATACAGACATAATTTATGTCTAGGCGCTCCATGACTTCACCCAGGATACTAGTGAATCACTGCCACTTAGCGAAGAATCAAAAAAATTATTAAAATAGTATGTATATTCATTTATGCATAAATTTTAAAAATAGTACTTTAGGTACTTTAGTTATAATAATATTTAAGTTAGATACTTGAAAGGTATTTTTCAAAATGCAAAATCATGTATTATTAAATGGTCATCAAACATGTTTCGAAAAAATGCACGATAACAATAGACAGAGATTTATAATTAAAGCATTTGTTTTCCTTCTAATTTTTTTCATTAAATATATATACAAATAATTTTAATCAAGGACGATCTCGGGGAAAATTGGGGAATATATCCCCACCCCCAAATTTAAAAAATAACGTTTGGCAACACAATTATTTAGAAATACATGTTAAGGTATACGCATTCTCTTGAAACTTGAAAATCTGTCAAAATTGAAATTTCTATTTTATTGGCTTATATTGTTGCCCAAATTCTTGTCTTTCTGTAGATATCCTCATTTTTTTTTAATTCCATTAACTTTTTTAAATACAGCTATTTTTATGAGCTAAGGTATTAGTGATTTAATGGTCCACTTGGACTTTAAGTCGATTTCTGAAGAACGTGATTTTGACGCACATTGTGCAACGCGAAACATAACTTTGGTTCATTTATATCAATTTACGAAATTTAAAGTGATTATTAAAGCTAAAAAATGTGGCAATGTAATACACTAGGATCTAATACCTACATTAAAATTTGTATTTTCTATGATGCATTGTTTCAACAATCGTGCCAAAATACGGGCATATTTCCGTACATTTTCTATTATTATTTTTATTTTTTTAGCTAACAGCTAATTAATGTGCTAATTAAAGAATGACAGTAAGCCGAAACAAAATTCAACCAGAAAGTATGTCGTGGGGTGTTAGTGCATTTATAAAAAAACTTTTATAATTTTATCTTCAAAATTAAAAAAAAGGTGAAGGGTATGCGTATACCTTCATATCGAAAACCCTCCCGAAAAAATCTGGGACCGCCACTGATTTTAATATTACCATGCATATAAAATCTTACTTTTAACTTATCTACATGCGCAAAAAGTATGTAAAAATATTAAGAAATGCACAAGTTGTGAGGTTTTTTCCGCCAATTCCTCATTTGGCACCACTGTGCGACGTACTGTCACGGAATTTGATATGAGGTGCATGAGATTAGTCCACGATGTACCAATGAGAGATTTTTTTTTTTAAACCCTTCGAAATAGTTTGAAAGTTACTAATGAGTTTCAACTAATTTTTCGTCCTTTTAACTCTCACTCAAACGATTTTCCTACCGTCCCAAGATGGTTTGAGCATCAGTGACGTATGTGATTATTTATAAGGCGAAATTTAAAACTAAGAATTCCAATTTCATGAATTTTAAAAGTTATTGCTTTAAATTGGATATGTAGGCATATTTGCTTAACATAACCCATTTGAACAAAAATCATGTAAATCGTATAAGAATCACTTGCGTCGGACCCACAGATATTATTTATTGTTCTCCAACCCATACCGTTCGATCTACTCGAAGGTGTAAGGTATCTGTTTGAAAGGCAGTGCCACCTAATTTCAACCAGAATCCAGTGAGGGTGGCATATACAGGAACCGTACATTTCTTCCCTTACCACCAACCTTACGGACCCATATATATGTAACGCGCCCGTACTCCGCGCGAATGGGGGGGGCAGTTTGAGCAGATCCGGAAATCGGTAGAGAATACTCGAGCACGCAAACTGGACCAAAGAGACTCAAGCAACAGAGAGGGTCTTACTTTCCACACAAGTGCATTGCTAGTCGAAGAAGAGCGGCCGCTATGCGGGCGACAGCAACTGCAAGAAGAAAGGACCAAGCTGGTCGTCCAAGGCGGCAAATAATGAGAGAATAAGAATAATAATGTATGAGGGAATAAGAATAATAATGTATGAGGGAATAATAATAATAATGTATGAGGGAATAAGAATAATAATGTATGAAGGAATAAGAATAATAATGTATGAGGGAATAAGAATAATAATGTATGAGATAATAAGAATAATAATGTATGAGGGAATAAGAGTAATAATGTATGAGGGAATGAGAATAATAGTGTATGAGGGAATAAGAATAATAATGTATGAGGGAACAATAATAATAATGTATGAGGGAATAAGAATATTGTACCATGTTTTGCAAGGCAATAAATTTAATTTAGTTCTCTAACGTTCAAATACTCTGGTTAATTAAAAAATATGATGGGAATAGCTTTTTCTCGTTTAGTTTTAATTCTGAAATAAAGCACAGAGTGGAAAATGAAATTTTTAAACATTCGCTATTTTTTGGGGGAAAATGATTCTTTGTGCCGTGAAAGGTAATGTAACATTTTTTTTAGAAAGATGCCTTTTATTTAAATTAAATCGCGTGTTAAGTGTTAATTTGTGCTAACGTGTTACTGTAGTTCCGTTTTAAAAGAAATTTCGTTAATGTGAAGAATGTTTTAATTAAACAGCTTGAGTGGGTAAAAATGTGGAACGAACATGTATGTTGTGTTAATCTTTTAGCATTTCTTACAGATTATTATGCAGGTGATAATCACAGAAGTATACGGATGAGCGGGATATAATGGACTGTTACTGTTGGAGGAAAATATTTTGCTATACGTACTATTGTTTTTCGTAATAAATTTGCCTTAAGGGGACGGTGGGCTTTGAAATGAGCTAAAATCGACTAAAAAGTTATTTTTTTAAATATATAACATTGTTTTACACATTTAACCTTTTGCTTACGCGTGGGACAGCGTCCATCCCAAACAAAGAAACCACCCAAAAAGACAGGTATTTGATATACCCTTTCCCAAACAGTTCGACCCCCCTTTGCAGACCTGCTGCAGCAGGTTTCTGCCGGCGATTTCCATGGACGCCAATGTTTGCAAAGGGGGGTCGAACTGTTTGGGATAGGGTATGTCAAATACCTGTCTTTTTGGGAAGTTCTTCTTTTGGGATGGACGCTGTACCACCCGTAAGCAAAAGGTTAAAAGCATTTTTTTCGAAACGGAATTTTCAAAGATTTTACATTTTTAAAATGCTCCATGCGTTTTGATTTTTGTTTGAAATGCATGAAATTTGGTAAGAAGACACCTTTTATACTTTTTAACGAAACTGGGAATGCATTTTATAATTGAACTTTATTAAGGTAATTAAAAGTGAATAATAACCCAATTAAAGGATGAAAATTAAGTTTTAGTGCAGAAAAATATTTAAAAAAAATTAACTTTCTAAAGGATTTTAAAAATGAATACTCAAGTTTGTTCATAATGTGTTTTTGAGTGATCATAATGTAAAATGAATCAAAAATGTGAACAAATAGCACGCAAGGAGCCTTTTCAAATTTTAGTTAAAAGAATTAAATTAAAAAAAATACAAAATTAAAACAAAATTGAATGGTATTTTATATAGAAATGTTAAGAAGAATATTTATATAAATTTTCATGTTTTTAAGTCAATAAATAAATAAAAAAAAATCAACTTCCACCGTCCCCTTAAAACATCTAAATATTATCCATTATCTACTAAAAATGGAGCTTAAATAATGACTGATATGAATTTATCATCAAATTCTAGAGGGGAATGATAATTCACTCAAAATTCCCCTTCCGGTTCTTTTTCAATTTGTCCAAAAATATTCATTCTACTTGAAACATCTATTTCTCAAGAATGGCTTTAAATAAAGTTTAAGCGATAACTAATATGGATTCAACATCAAATTATTGTTGAGGTAGGTTGGTTTAGAGAAATTTGAAATAAAGCCACGGATTCTTGTATTTTGAACTTGGACTTTTCATCTGCGTGTAGCTCGACATAAATTGTGAATGAATTTTATGCCGACTGCGTGGAAGCACTGAAATTGTCAGTTCCCACTGAAGTTTGCAAAATTGCGGCAAATAGTAAGTTTTCTTGCTGCCATTTCAGTAGACGGTTATTCCATGCCCATGTGCACATCATAAACGCGAAACTAGTCCATGGATACTAATATCTGCAATAGGAGTGTCTTTCTTGAAGTATTTAATATTATCTATGTTGAGTCATGTTGTAAATAATATATTAAACAAAAGTAATAAATGATTGTTTTTCTCTAAAGGAAGATATTTATATTTTAAAAATATATATTTTTTATAAGAAAAATATTTGCATTTAAAAAGAATCTGATGTGGGCAGCACATGACTTTCCTTATATAATGCAATGAATTTGCTACTTTTACAGCAAAAGAAAATAGGTTATTCTTATAGTGGATACTTATATTCTTTCCAAGATATTGACATTTCGTCAATTAGTCGTCATTTTCATTGATTTAGCGACATTTTTATCCATTTGGCAAGATTTTCATTAATTTGGCAACATTTAAAAAGTCGCTAAGTTGGCGACATTCCATTAAACTCGTCTCCAAAATCTCGCCAAGCGTTATGGATGGAGAAATAAGTTATTTTTATAGCAGATTGCCGTTCAAATACAAAAGGACTACTCAAAGTATCTTTTCCCGTGAATGGAACGAGCTAGATCCACGAGATTGATGTCAACAAATTTATCGTATGATATTACATATAAAAAGTGAACATGTTTCTCAACAGTTAATATGTTTTTAATTAATGGGATATTTTATAAATTTATTTGAAAAATGTGCAATATCTCGAGAACGATTCATGCTAGCGTTCTAAAGTTTTTATCAATCGTTTTCTAAGGAAAAATTACATAAGAAATGTCTATTTGTGTAACTTTATTAAAGGTTTTGATTTTTTGATGAATATTTCAAAATTTCACTCGAAAATTTAGGGGGGGGGGGGGGGTTGAACATTCGATTATGTTTAAAAACAATAGGCTTCCAGTATTCACGGATTGCAATTTTTGTCCCAAATTTCATTCGAATTGCTCCATTTGTTCATGAGATATCGTCTCCACAGACTCACTGACACACACACACACACACACACACACACACACACACACACACACACACACACACACAGATATCTCCTCAAAAATGTTCGATTCGTGATCAGGGATGCTTAAAACGTGCTCTCCCGTCGAAAACTCAAATTCGAATTTTTGACTCCGTCACAATACTTTCCTTATACATTATATGTATATAAGGAAAGTAAAAATATTGAGTATAGATCATGGTCCATAGTATTCCAGTCTGTTTTGTGCACTTTACTCTATGAAGATGTTGAATACAAAAAATAAGTTAAAATATCAGCAATTGAATTTAATTAAATTTAGACGATATTTGGAAAATATTCCTGAATTTTAATTAATTGTTTCAGGAAGTTCCTTTCAAATCCTGAAAGAATAAACTCAGAACTACTTATTAAGTCAACTACTTTATCTGCAGACAAAGTCACAATCACTATCATCAAACTTTACTCTAGCTTTTAGCACAAAGAAAATAATGAATAATGGTTAGAATATAAGTTTATAATACTTCCTTAAAGAAAGCAGGCATGCAAAAATATGGTTACTGTAATTGCTTTGAAGGTCTTGTGACTCACCTTTTTTGGGTCAAGAACAGTGTATTCTTAACACACGCTAAGATAAAACTGCCCAAGTGAGTGCAGTTTTTGACCACAGAAAGAGACCCAGAATGTCCACGAAGCAATTGTCATCTACATTTCTCATGCCTGCTTTCGTTAAGTAAGTATTATAAAGTTATATTTTTCATTGTTTGACATCCATAAAATATCCGATTTGACGCATTTTCTAATTGCTAAGTTTTATTGGTTACACATTTTTGTAAGTCTGAAAGTTATCGTGTTGACAGTGTCATCTGAACAAAGCACAGATACGTTGCATGAGAAACTTTTGATTCGTATTCTGAAGTGTTCAAAAAATTGTGTCTTTATATTAAAAACTCAAATTTGAATCTTCGGTACCCATCACTATTTTCTCACATTAATTATAATTTCATTAAAGACTGGAGAATAAATGTAGCCTAGATGAATTTTCCAACGCAAAATAAACATCATGTCACGAAGGAAATTAACCTCCTTTGACAACTATATCCTTCTCAAATTATCGGAGAATATTTTCTTTATCTAAGTTTTTCACAGGTTCACTTTGACGTTTATAGTAATTAATTTTCGCCTATATATTAATTTTGGGTTGAAATTGCATTATTTTTTGCATTCGAGGTATGAAATACTCATCTCTAATTTTGATTTCGGTGGTAAGAGTTGTGAAAAAATCTGTTTAAGTGTATTAAGTTGTTAGTTTAGGTGTTATGTTTAGGTGTATTAAGCAAATACAGGTTTAAGATGTGTTGAAGACCCAGACCATCCGACTCATCCTTAAGATATAGAGCAGCTATTTGGACGACCGGGAAAGAGGTTTAAGATGATGTTGTTGATGTTGTTGTTGTTGAGACCCAGACCGTCCGACCTACCAGAAAGGTGTAAGGTAACTCTTTGGATGGCCGGAAAGTAGAGGTTTAAGATGTGTATTTATTAATTAGATCATGTTAACAAGTGTAAATACATAAGGTTAATTTAGAAATACTGTCTTAATTAAAGTGCATTACATTCCGATAGCGGATAACAGTATCGATGGACTGGTTTAGGGCGAAACCAGTTCATAGATGCTGTTAACTGCAATGGTAGCGTAATAAAAACTTTAGGAACTCCTCTTACAGGCGAATTTTGAGACTATGAACTTGTCCATTGTACGTTCGTGTAACCTAGCCCTTCGGCAGTGCATGAAAATTCAACTGGAGAAAAAATACAGTCAAGATTCTCAGTAACGAAGGAAAGTAACCATCAGGTACATCTTGCAATGTTGGCATATGGTTAAGCATGAAATCATTCAGCATTTTCAATCATCCGGGAACAGAAGACAAGTTTAACCTATCTCATTTCTGGAGTGAAGATATAGAGGAAACTAGTTTCCTCCTGAAGCCTTTGATTTTATTAGTTGCAGAAAGTGTTGCCGTTGCACTGACAGATTTAAGTCTTTGAGTTACTTTAAAATATCGGCGAAAAATGCTAATTTTATATCCCGAGCGTTATTTTGCAGCAAATTATTAAAATTGTTTTGTTTTTGTTCTTCAAAAAACGCTTTTAGTTCCATTTTTAGCTCTAGTAGCTTGTTTGAGCACTCAGGCTCGAAACATTCACTTTACATATCTATGAAATAGTAACAACATATGCGCTTCTGCCGTTTCTTGACAGATCTGTTCTAAAATTCTAAATTTTACTTACTATTTTTCAACCGTTTACAACCTCAGACAGATCTTTATCGTTTGTTTTCATACCTAGATGTTATTTGTGCAAAGAACAGTGAGTTGTTATTATGCATGTACTTTCTTGTGAAGCAGCAGGTGTATGACGAGGGTGGAAGAAGGGTCGATTAGAATTAGGGATCATCTGGATTTCTCGGTTAGTAATTGCTCATTCATATTTCAGTAAGGTTGTGTCACGTGACTGTTTCATCCACGGAATGTTAGAGGAGTAAAAAAAATTCTATTTGAAAATATTTTTTTTTAATTTAAAAAGGATTTTTACCCTCCAAATCTTGCGGTAACACTAGAGAATTTTACGACACACTTAGATGCCTTAACATACCGATTAACAATTGCTGCTCTGTACAAAGAATTCTGCTGGCTAACTCTCCATCTCTCTCATGATCTCTATTCTAACGTTCGAGGTATAATATTTCTCAGAGAGTGTCTTACCTTTACAATATATGCCAAGGTAGTCCTCTGCGACTTTTCTAGCTGAAATATCAGCTCTTTTACTTCCACGACCTCTATGTGAGAGTAACTATTGAATTTTGACTCTACGCCCAGTGCTCAAAAGTTTTTGGAGTAATTCAATTTGAAACGTCTCACTAATAATCCTTGATAAATTTATTCCTTTCAACTTATCGAGAAATATTTTTCCCTCTTAAAATTTTTGCACAAACTCATCGCGAAAATTCAATTAGTTAATTTCCCCCCCCCCCCCCTGTCTATAATTTTTAGCTAGATGTTGAATTATTTATGGCATTTGAGATACTAAATGAACATCTGTTAAATTTCATTTCGCTAATAAGTGTTGAAAAAACATGTTTAAATTTGCATTAGTTTAAAGGGCAGAGATTTTGATGCGTATGTATTAGTGCATGTAAACATGCCTGAATTCATTAATTTAAATTAGAAATGTTGTCATAATAGTATATTCTGGATTGCTTACTATTGAAATGGGACAAATCCCATTGATTTATTCACATTCATTTTCTCTCTAACATTAAGAAAGTGATATTATTATGTCATATTTTTTTTCATTATATTTCTAGTGAATCAACATTTTTACTTTTAGCATTTTATTTAAATGTGAAGTATATCTTGGCACAACCTCTCGTTACTTTCGGACCCAAGGCCGTGCTTTCAGGATCACAATTCTAGTCTCTTAAATTTTCCCTTTATTTCACGAAGAAAATTTAACTATTCTATTCAAAATTAAGCGAGTTGAAGGACCTTGAATTTGGATTCTTCCTAACTGAAACCCAAGGGCACTGTTACAACTCTTTTATTTTTACTTATACTAAAATATTTTTCTATTAATTCCCAACCCTTTGTAAGATTGGAGTTTCAAGGTAGCACCCTACTAACCTGGGCAACCCTTAGTGATTTCCTTGAGATTCTTGGCACAACTGATCAAGTTCCAGGTTCAAACAAAGAGGAAAACATACTGTCACAGTTTATGTTGCAATCTAGAAAATTTGTTACTTTATAAAATTTTGAGTTTGTAAGATGTTATTCTCCCCCCCCCTTCCTTTCATTATTAATTCTATATTGGGAAAGTCGTTTTCTTTAGGAGTCGAAAATTGAGGGCTTTCGACACTCTGGTTGCTCAAGTCCTCGGATGAGTCGGACGGTCTGGGTCTTCAACACTCTAGCACACAGTCAACGGCCCTTCCGTGCTGAAAACACCGGTTCTCGTTAGATTACCGAAGTTAAGCAGCATCGAGCGCGGTTAGTACTTGGGTGGATGACCACCTGGGAACACCGCGTGCTGTTGTCAAATTTCGGACGCGGTAGCCTGGTGGTTTGCGCGCTGGATTTGCACGCTGCCACAACTGTCGCCGTGTTCATGCGGAGTACGATCACGTTAAACATGTGGGTCCGTAAGTCCTTACGAGAGGTTGGTGGTAGGGGAAGGAGGGTACGGTCCCTGTGTATGCCTCTCCCACTGGGTTCCGGTCAAAATTGGGTGGCACTTCCCGGCTGTCCAAACAGTTAACTTACACCTTTCTGGTAGGTCGGACGGTCTGGGTCTCAACAAAAACAACACTCTAGCACACGAATCAGCTACTTTTAGTATGGCATTTCTGCGTGTGTGTCCATCTGCCTGTAGTCATTCATTCTTGCATAGAATCTATCCTAATAGATTTTACAAAATTTGGCGATTAGGGTGGGGTTAGAGTTATTGTGGTGGGGATTATATTTTTATTCAATTGGGGAAAATATAACTGCCTTTTTTCTTCTTCGAAATAACTCCATAACTGACCCTTTTCTTTGAAATGGCGCTTAAAATTTGACAAAACTAAAATAAAGATATAAACATGCTTAAATATATTTAAAATCGTGTTTTATACAAAATTTCTTTTATAGCAAAACGAAGAAAACCTACTATTACACTAGGTTAAATTGCTGCTGCGACATTAATTCATTTTTTTGAATTCTACTCATTCTCTGTCTAAGTAATTCAATTGACTTACTCCTTCTGATTTTCCATAACTTTCAATTGATCTCCCTTCTGCGTTTTCCTGTTCAATAAACATTCTAATTTTTATAACCTTGATTTCCTTTAATTAAAAATATACTATTTTAAAACTTTTTAAATTAACACAAGAGGTTCTGTTTTAGGGAACTAAACATGCAGTATTTACTTTGAATTTTTAAAAACTTCAAAACTATTAATAAATTTTCAGATAATTGACGGAAATGCGAAAAAAGAATGATATATTACTTCACAAGGCTCCAGAAAAGTTTGAAATTAATATTAATAAATTCAACAGTTTTTGGAGTAATGTAATTTAAATCTCCTTGACAACAATAATTTAAAAACCCCTTGATAAATGTATCCGTTTCAAATTATCGAGAAGACTTTTTCTTCCTATAGCTTCACACACTCACTTCAATTTAATTAATTTCCACCTACCTTTCAATTCATGGCAGATATTGAATCCTTTTTAGCACTCAAGATACTAAATGCGGATCTCTTAAATTTAATTTCGCTAATAAGTGCTGGAAAAACATGTTTAAGTTTGCATTAGTTTAAACATTTTGACGCGTGATTTCATTAATTGAAATTAGAAATGTTGTCAAAACAGATTTGGATTACTTTTTAACGGAATAGGATCTTAGTCATGCGTGTTTATTTTCATTCTGATCAGATATGAAAGGTATATTTACATGTCATATTTTTTTTCTATTTATATTTCTGGTTTATATCAACATTTTTCGTTTTAGTATTTTATTTTAATGGAAAATATTTCTTGACACATCAGATCCAGTTTCATGTTCAAGAAAAGAGGAAAAGGAATTGATGTTGGAATCTAGAATGTTTGTTCCGAAACAAAAGTTTTTGGCATGTAATACCCTTCCCCGTTTCTGTCACAAATAGTAATGCTTAAGGAAGGTTGCTTTCGATTGGTGTCGAAAGTTTGATTTCGAGTTTTCGGTGAATAAATATATACATTTTACGTGTTATGGCACATGAATCAAATACTTTTAGCATACCATCTGCATGTGTGTGTCTGTGACATGTATGTATACATTCTAGCTTAAAGACTATTCGAACATATTATATGAAATTTTGAAGTTAAGTAACTTCTGCGCTACTGAAGTGTTGATTAGATTTTGATTCAGTAGGGAAAAATCTGACATTCTATTTAAAAATGGATTGCAAAATACGATAAAAACTGAAATAAAAATGTAAATGCCTATAATAATAAAATAATATGTTTATTTGTATGTGTGTATGTATGTATGTATGTATGTTTGTATTACTCGTAGCTGAAAATGTAAGCGATGTAAAGCGAATAAAAAAAATTATTACGCTCTTTGTAAATTTATAATGAATTTCTAAGTGAAGTTATAAAAGTTTATTCCAGATTCATCTGGGGAAAATGCGTGAACTTTTTCTTCCTAAAATGTGACGCCACATATGGGGACGTGATTCAAAGAATGGATTTTAAGCATAAGTTTAATTTTCGGATGCGCACGGTAGTCCCCCATTCATTGCTCTGAATGAAGGACTGTCTTCTGGGTGTCAAATAAATCTTCGTTCTAGCAGGATAAATACATTGTTATTTTAAATTTCGGGTAACAAGAAGAAAGATAGAGGGGTGGGACAGCCCAGTGGTTAGTGCGCGGGAATTGTACTTGAACGACTATTCCTGGCTCTGCCTAAAACTGTCCTCGTGTTTACACGGTGTACGAGCACGTTAAGTATGTGGGTACGTAAGTTTTTCCGAGAGGTTGGTGTTAGGGGAAGGAGGGTACGGTCCTTTCAGATGTCGCACCCACTGGGTTCCGGTATAAATTGGGTGGCACTGCCGGGCGGTACAAACAGATACTTTATATCTTCGGGTAGGCTGGGCGGTCTGAGTCGAAAAAGAAGAAAAAGTTCACCGCAAAGTTTCTTTATATTAAGTTTCTTTTTTTTTTGTAAATTTCGTGCAAAGAGAGGATATACTATATATCTAGTATTAAAATAAAGTTTTGCAGTATCTTACATGAAACCAACATTGTTAGTTATTGGCTCGCTATTTCTTTTCAGATTCCTAAAAGTCGGTGATTACTTGTGGTATGAGTGACTTTCATTTTCGTGCTCAGCATCACAGAAAAGAATTCTCACTAAGAAATGCATACACATAAAAGAACATCATAGCACAGACTGCGGCTGATAAGAGATTCTTAATCAGAAGAAGTAAAATCCAGGACAACCAATATTGGTATGAAGAGACGTTTACTGCACTTTTTCTGATCCATTCAGAGATTAAAGATATTAGGAGAAAGTTCGAGTATGTACCAGAAATATAAACTTGAGAAAGAATTAAAATAATAATTTGCGAAAATAATCCGAGGATTTATGGAATGTATGGAGAGAAATATTCGTTTAAAATCTATGAATCGAAGTTATTATTTTCCTTACGTACATATAGTATATTGTATAGGGAAAGTACTGTCACAGAGCGGAAAATTCAAATTCGAGTTTTCCTGAACTCAAATAGGACGTTTCTGAAGTCAGTCTGAGAATGCGATATTTCGGGAACGAATGATGCGTTTCGAAAATAATTTGGTACGATTTTTACTATCAGTGAGTACTGAAACCTTATCGGTTTTAAACGCAATAGAGTGTTTGGACCCCCTCCCCTCAATTTGCATTTTTGAAAAATTCATTAAAAAATCATGACTTTCAATTATGAAAAGTAAATTGTCTTTGCTGACATAATTTTTTATATTCGATACGAATGATACAACCTTTAGAATGCGTTATAGTGCGATTTTCGAATGAATTAAAAAAATATTAAGAAATCAGGCCTTTCAGTACTGTGAAATAAATAACCCTTTCAGACTTAATTTTTCACTAGAAAACGAATGATACGAACTTACGAACTTTAGAATGCTAATTTAAACTGCTCTGGAGATATTGTAAGTTTAAAAATAATTACATAAGTAGAAAATTGTATCGAGAAAGCCAATAAGTAAAGAAACACTTTGTGCAAAAGATTAAGAAAAACAATAGCAACGTACAAAAATGAGCACTGATCTATGATCTTGACTTCTGTGAAGTCTTTTCATATCCAGAAAAATTCTAGTAATTTAATTAATGACTTGTCCAGTACTCCATTTTGGTCCTTGGTTTGGCGGAATGCTCCGTAATTTTTTCCATTTTTTCTGGTCAATTTTTTAGCCTTTGGAGCTCTCATGTGTCGTTTCGACTTATTTTTTCGTCTTGTTAGATCTCATTTATTCTTCTTCAGACTGGACTCGTCTTGTCGAGGTATTTCTGTTGTGTTTTGGCCCACGCCAATCTCGTGTGTAAGTTCTCGTTTCGGATTGGCTAGACTATTCCTCATTCTGTTTCTTGATTGGCTTCCACAGGTGGGCTCTTGGGTATATAAATCTCTTTGTTTCTTCTATTTGAGCTCATTTCGTCTTTCTGACTTCGTGTTTCTTGATTCTCTTGTACTGACGAAGGGGATCCAGTGTATCCTCGAAATAACTGTATGTTACATTATTATCTTATTTGTGCTGAAGTACGTTGCTCAAGTTTTATTTTTATAAGAAAGTAGTTAGTACTATCAAATAGGTTAACTTTTCATAAGCAATATTAAGCAATAAATCTGTTAGCACCATTTCCGTAGGTCTGCTTTGTTCTATTCGCGAGAAAAATACTTTTTATAATTGTTTTGTATTTCAAAGCCCATAATTTCGCATACATACATTTGTTTCACGTGATATTACTTTAATGTCAATTGCATTTTGATGAGAATTTTGCACGTGATATTTAACTTGAATAAGCAAATCTGTTTGGACTTACAAGTTGACAAAAACGCGCAATTTCAATTTATGTGATGGTAGTTTAATGCCCAAAACTTTATACCTTGGACCTTCTACACCTTCATTTTGCTGTGAAAGAAGTAACGTCATTTCATGATAGAGGAAAAGAGATGTACTGCCCACATGAGATTTTTAGAATTTATTTATTTATTTATTTCTCTCGGTGATACATAACTGTGTGATACTGTGTAACTCAGTGATACTGTGATAACAATTAAAATGCGATCACAGTACAGGAAATCATACATTAAAGTAAAATCCCCAAGCATGCATTTTTAAAATCTTTTTCAAACATGGCAAACAAATTAATACTATTTGAGCATAAGTTTAAAAAAAAATCCAATTAACATTAGCTAGAATGTGAAATAATGTATGGCACCTTAAACTAGGCTTGTTAGTATAAAGATTGACCCCATTTAAAAGTGCACTACAATCAATCTGATTGTTGAGTAATTTACTAAAAAACACTATACACAACATGTTCAGCTGACATTTTAATGAATTAATACCAAACAAGTCACTGAGATACACAAAAGAAATGCTGCAGGTGTATAAACCAGTGACCTTAAAATAAAGGAATCTCATGAGCATATTCTGAACCTTTTCAATCACATAAACTGAATCACTGTAATAAGGATCACAAATTAAAGAACCGTATTTCAATAATGGTCGAACAATAAAATCTAATAAAATAAATAAAATATTAATATTAGTAAAATCCCTAGTCTTCCCAAAACCAAAACCAAATAGCTTATTAGCTCTAAAAACAATATTTTCAATATGTAAATTGAATGTGAACTCAGGATAAAAAAAACGTCCAAGTCATTGAAGCCAAGTTATTGAAGTCAAATCATTGAATGTCCAAGTCATTGAATGTCCAAGTCAAGTGAGGAATTCAATTATGAATAGTTTAATTAATTTCAAATTTACTATATTTCTGTTATTACTTTCCTTATATACATAATGTATAAGAAAAGTATTGTGACGAAATCGGAAATTCGAATTCGAGTTTTCGACGGGAGAGCACGTTTTAGGCATCCTTGATCACGAATCAAACATTTTTGAGGTGACGTCTGTGTGTGTGTGTGTTTGTGTGTCAGTGAGCCTGTGGAGACTATATCTTACGAACGAATAGAGCGATTCGAATGAAATTTGGTACAAGAGTCACAATTCGTGGATAATTGAAGCCTATTGTTTTTAAATGTAATCGAATGTTCACAACCCCCCTAATTTGTCGAGTGAAATTTTGAAAAAATCATCAAAAAATTAAAACCTTTAATAAAGTTACGCAAATAGACATTTCTAATGTAATACTTCCTTAGAAAACAATTGACATAAACTTTAGAACGCTAGCATGAACCGTTCTCGAGATATTGCACATTTTTAAAATGAATTTATCAAAAATCCCGTAAATTAAAAAATTATATTATATTAACTGTTGTTAAAAAATTATATTATATAAAATATATTAACTGTTGAGAAACATGTTCACTTCTCATATGTAATATCATGCGATAAATTGGGTGACATCATTCCCGTGGATCTAGCTCGTTCCATTCATGAGAAAAGATACTTTGAGTAATATTTTTGTATTTGAACGCCAATAGTCGTTTATCCGCTATAAGAATAAATTATTTCTCCGTCCATAACGCTTGGCGAGATTTTTGTGCCGAATTTGACGGAATGTCGCCAACTTGGCGACTTTCTAAAATGTTGCCAAATTAACGAAAATCTCGCCAAATGAATGAAAATGACACTAAATCTGTGAAAATAACGACTAATTGACGAAAATTCAATTTCATGGAAAGAATATAAATAGCTACTATAAGAAAAACCAGTGCACTCATTCTTCCTTAATTGTAATGTTAGGAACACGACAATAACAACAACATAAGAAAAACCTACTTTTTTATTGTAAAAATAGTAAATTCATTGCATTATATAAGGAAAGTCATGTGTTGACCACATCAGATTTTTATAACTTATATTAATCTAAATTAGAAATTTAAATGTTAAAATAAAGTTTTACTGATATCTTTCATAAAATCGTCATTGCAGTTATCGGCTTCGTTAATGTATTTTTTGCGGGTTCTTATGAAGAGCTGATTATTTTTCATATGAGTAACGCACATTTTCGTACTCAGCGTCACAAAAAATAATTCCCACCAAGAAATATATACAAGAAAGAGCATCATAGCACATATTGCGGCAGATATGAGATTCTTAATCAGAAGAAGTGAAATATTGGATAACTTATATTGGTGTAAAGGGAAGTTTACTTCATTATATTAGAAAATATATTAGGAAAATTTCCTAATTTTAAATATATTAGGAAAAAGTGGTAGTCTTGTGCTTAAAATATTTCTGTTATTATAAATTATATTAATCAAATTTGGAAATTTAAATGTTAAAATAAAGTTTCATCGTTTTCTTTCATAAATTCATCATTGCAGCTATTGACTTCGTTAATGTCTTTTTCTGGGGTTCTTACAAATAGCTGATCCCTTTCTGTATGAGGAAAATACATTTACGTACTCAGAATCACAAAAAATAATCCGACTAAGAAATGTATACATGAAAGAACATCATAGCAGAGATTGTGCAAGATATGAGGTTCTTAATCATAAGAAGTAACATATTGGACAACCTATAATGGTATGAAGGGGCACTATTTCTGTACCATTCCATGATTAAAGATATTAGGAGAACGTTCGAGTCTTGTGCTTAAAATATATTATTGACTAAGAAAATAAAATCTCATGTGGGCAGCACATGACTTTCCTTATATAATGCTATGAATTTACTACTTTTACAGTAAAAAAATAGGTTATTCTTATAGTAGATACTTATATTGTTTCCAAGATATTGAATTTTCTTCAATGAGTCGTCATTTTCATTCATTTAGCGTCATTTTTATCCATTTAGCGAGATTTTCACTAATTTGGCAGCATTTAAAAAGTCACCAAGTTGGCGACATTCCGCCAAATTCGTCGCCGAAATCTCACCAAGCGTCATGGACGGAGAAATAAGTTATTCTTATAGCAGATAAATGACTGTTGGCGTTCAAATGCAAAAGTATTACTCAAAGTATCTTTTTTCATGAATGAAACGAGTTAAATCCATGAGAATAATGTCACCAAATGTATGGCATGATATTACATATGAAGAGTAAACATGTTTTTCAACAGTTAATATTTTTTGTTAATTTATGGGAGTTTTTGATAAATTTATTTGAAAAAAGGGCAATATCTCGAGAACGGTTCATGATAGCGTTCTAAAGTTTGTCAATCATTGAAGGAAAAATTACATGTGAAATGTGCATTTGCGTAACTTTATTAAAGGTTTTGATTTTTTGATGATTGTTTTCAAAATTTCACCCTAAAATTTAGGGGGTTCTGAATATTCGGTTGTATTTAAGAACAATAGACTTCCAGTATACATGGACTGTAATTTTTGTACCAAATTTCATTCGAATTGTTCCATTCGTTCGTGAGATATCATCTTCACAAACTCACTGACCCACACTTTCACACACACACACACAGACATCACCTCAAAAATGTTTGATTCGTGATCAGGGATGCTTGAAACTTGCTTTCCCGTTGAAAACTCGAATTCGAATTTTCGACCCCATCACATCACTTTCTTTATACATTATTGTATATAAGGAAAGTAATAAGCAGCGATAAAATTTGGATGATGTATGAAATGCACGGAGATAAATATTTGTTGAGAAACTATGGTCCAAAATTACTTATTGTATATAGTGGTCAGTATTTCTTGGAGAAGGCAAAATCCTTGATACCTTTGGATTGTTTATCTGCAAGTTTTCATTGTAGTTTGGTCAGATGTCAATAGAAAGTATCAATTTTATATATTGTTACACGTATTTTCATGATTATTATTATACATGTATTTCCTTAAACTTTTGTTCCAAAATTATTTAAGGAAATTTCTTGGAATGTTTCTTCAAAATTATTTTAAAGGTTCTTTTTTCAAGGTGGCAGCATCTTAGTGATGACGGTGAACTGGATGCGTATGGTTGATTTGTATTAATATTATTATAATAAAACATTTATATCCATGAGGTAGATGAAATTTACCATTTTATTACCATTCATTGTGAAATTATTAAGTGTCACCATAGGAAATAATAATGTCATGAAAGTTCTTATGCGCACCTTTAAATTTTGATTAAAGTGTTCTAAAGATACCGAGACAGTGCCTACTTAATAGGACAGCGACTCTTCGCTATCGATTGAGAAAAAGTTTGCAGCGCTTCTAGTGTGAAATTGAATAAGTTAGAATTCCTATTGCGAAAACGAAGCAAGATAGGCGAACATTTTTAATTACAAAAGATGCAGATCGTTATTTTTTTTGTATGAACATGTACACAGGCGATAAAAAATTCGTAAACTAAAAGGGATCAAATAAAATGAGGTACACTAAAAGGGATCAAACAAAATGCGGTAAACTAAAGGTTATCGAATAAAACAATGTAAACTAAAAGGGATCAAACAAAATAAGGTAAACTAAAAGAGGTCAAATAAAACAAGGTAAAGTAAAAGGGTTCAAACAAAATGGGTAAACTAAATGGGATTAAAGAAAATGGTGTAAACTTAAAGGAAATTCAATCATTGAACTGCATCACCTGTCTGCAACTTTTATATAACATTTATTGTTTATTGTAAACAGAAAAAATGAAAATAAAAATCATAATAAAAAAATTAGCTTAGCTCAGATTATTATTTTTCCATCCGAATTTCTAGTCCTTCAGGAGTTATTCAGTAGTAAAAGAAACATTTGCATAATTAACACTTCTTGATCACCTCAATTTTTTTTCATCTGTGTACATGTTATGCTCAAACCGCACAACTTTTTATATTAAATGGAGAACGCTTTACATTTTTGTAATTGGCAATTTTCGCCTATCTCGCTTATTTTAGAGATAGGAATTCTAACTTCTTCAATTCGCCGCTAGAAGCGCTGCAAACTTTTTTCAATCAATAGCTTATAGTAATTTTCCTAATAGTAGCCCCTGCTTAAGTAGCTCTAGAATACTTCAATCGAAAGTTAAAGGGATTCATAAGGACTTAAGAAGAAACTTTGTATGTAGGGATATAAAATAACTCAATTTTAATGATAGATTCTTCCATGGAAATTTACAATACGGCAGCAATTAAAATTAGAGAAGTACGAAAACGCATTTTTAAAATCTAAAACTGAAAGATATTTAATTGATTAATACAGTAGCTGCATGAAAGCAGATGAAAACAAATAATTCAATTTTAATGACACCTTTTTCAATGGAAGTCTACAATACGCCATAATTAAAATTAGAGAAGTATGAAAATGCATTTTTAAAATTTAAAACTTAAAGGGCTTTATTTGATTGTTGAAGCAGCTGCATGGAAGCAGAAGAAAATATAAGAAATTAGTAAAAAAGGACACAGGCTCCCACCAGGACAGATTACATTAATAACATCGTACCGCAGATTGCAGCAGATATGAGATTCTAAATCAGGACAAGTAATGCAGCCGACAACAGATATTGGTGTAAATAGCTGTTTTCTGCATTAAAAAGGATATACCTTCTTTAGCTTTGATGAAACGGGAGGAAAATTATTAGTTTTACTTTTATCGCGTTGAGCTAGAGAAAACGGTGATAGTGATTGTGACTTGTACAACTTTCCTTGATATGCTTTTAGCAGTAGATTAAGTAAACTTTATATTTTACCCGATGTAGCCCAAGAAAAGTGTGGTGTTCGTGACTGAATCACAAAGTTCGTGATTGAATCATAATTTTCACCGTAAATACAGCGGTGGTGTCCTAAATAGCAGAAATTACTTTTGTCGGCCTGTGTTTGTGCAGGTGAATGAATGTGTTGTTCGTGTGGGTGAATAAGTGTGTATTTGGGTGGGTGAATAAGTGTATTGCTTGTGTGGATCAATGAGAGTGTGTGTGTGTTATAAATCGTTTGCTCTTTGCAATCTCGAAAGCCACTGAAGCGATTTGGGCGGCAAGTTTCATATATCATGTAGATGTGAACGTAGAAAATAATTCGTAAAACATATATAGGTTAGCTATAAAACGCTGGTATCGTTGGTATTTATCGTAATCTCGAAAACCAAATTGGATCCAATTAGGGTGGTATAGTACGTATATAGTGTAGATGTGAATGCGGAAAAAGAAATTTAAATGTATGTAGTTTGGCTCAGAGGTTGAACTTATTTTTTGTGGATAGTCTCCAGATTGCTCCCATCTTCTAGTTTTGTAAGAATATTCTCTTAATTAAAATAAGTACTGGACAATAATCGATCTGAAGATTTAGTTTCCACGCGCTCATACTTTACTACAAAAAATGGGAGGGGGGATTTCACTCCGATGACCCGAGTTCGATTCTCGTCTCTTCTTAAACTATCGCTGTGTTCAAGTTGAGTACGATGATGTTAAACATCTGGGCCTGTAACTCCTTCCGAGAGGTTGGTGTTAAGGGAAGGAGGGTACGGACTCTGTAGATGCTTCCCTCACTGGATTCCTGTTTAAATCGAGTGGCACTTCTAGGCCGTCCAAACAGATACCTTACACTTTCGGGTAGGTCGGACTGTCTGGGTCAAAGAAGAAAAAGCAGATTTTGGGGAATTCCCATTATGCATTTTATAAATTATACAATGGAGTTTCCTATTACTTGGAGTTTCTAAATGCAGTATATAAAACTGCTTTAAGAAATGATTTTTTTGTAAAACTTAAAGTATAGTCGAAATATACAAAAAGTATTTATGTCGTCTGTAAAGGAAAAAAATTCCTACACGTTAATCGGATGGCTGCACAAAATAAGGCGCCGGACCGGTGATTCAAGACCATCGACATAGAAAATTCAGATTTTCAACAATTTCTTACAGTTAGCCAATAAATAAAAAAAACATTTTGTGCAAAGAAATTGGAAAACTTGAGCAACGTATGTAAGAACAAATAAAACAATAATACAACATTCTAATGTTTGAAGGATACACTAGATCACCGTTAGTGTCAGAGAATCAGCAAACCCGAAGTCAAAGACAAGCAAGCCCATTTCGTAATATATCGTTCAAGTTTTTCGATTCCTTACAGTTGTTTGAAAGTTTATTCAAAACTTCCACAAAACAAATTAATGCGCAGTTGTCTAATTATTGCATTTGTCATTTTAATAACTTAATGATTATCCTTCTTAGTAATCGAAATTCTATCTGATAATCAGTTGAATCTCAGATTGGCTGTTTGTTGCAATAAGTGGGTTGAAAGTTTGTAAACTTTTGTTGATTTAATAACAGCCTAACATTCATAAAACAAAATAATGATTGTTTCAGTTTTCTAACATGTTCGAATTATTTATATTAAACAAGTTTGTTATTATAAGGACTCAAATGCATAGTTCTTTTAACAAGAAGCAGTGATTGAAATGTATCATACTATAGAAAAAACATGATTAATTGAAACCTAGTTTATTTATCCTAATAATTAGTAAAGTAAAATGATTATTTCTTTATATGAGATAGTGACCAATTTCTACTATACAGGTGGTCACTTTAGGCAGGTTTCAGTGTTTCACATTTAATAAATTGTCGAATTAGTGTTTAGACTCTCATTGGGTAGATTTTTCTGCCTTAGTGGCCATCCTTACCCCTTCTGAAATTTGATGTTCAATCCATATCAGTCATCATCTTTATCCATAGCCAAACTTAGGAAAAATATATTGCAAGAGAAATGTAAATTTTTTAATCTGGAGCCACATTTCTAGAACAAGGAAATGAAAATTCTTAGTGAGCATTCCAACTACATACGAAATATGATGCTGAATCCATATCAGTAGTCATTTAAACTCTATCTATGGTCGATACTCACAAATGTTTCACCGAAAATTTTTGAGCTGGAAGTGGAAATACGTCATAAATCACTCTATCACCTCAGAGTTTTAATGCTGAATCTATACCGGTTATCACCTACGCTCTATTTACAATCCATTCTGAGATATATACACTCTAAGACAAAAAAAAATCAACGCACCAAGAAAGAATTATCCAAATGAGACAAAATTTGGTACGTGTAATGTGGATGTACAGAAAAAGAAATGATAAGAATTTTAGAACAACTAGATGATTTATTGCACGGAAAGACCTACACAAAGTGAGTACATTAATATGCCGTTGGTCCACTTCTGGCCTTGATACAAGCTATTAGCCGACGTGGCATTTATGCATAAAGTTGCCGGATGGTGTTCTAAGGGATGTCGTTCCAAATAGCCTCCAATTGAAGAGCTAATTCGTCTATATTCTGGGATGGTCGCAAGCGACGCCCCATCTCAGCCCAAATGTGCTCAATAGGCGAGAGATCTGGTCATCTGGCTGGCCAAGGAAGTGTGTCGCAAGCACTCAGACTAGAGAGGCGTGCAGTGACCTGGCATTATCTTGACCTGGCAATATCTATATTGGCTATCCTGGCATTATCTATCCTGGGAATATCCTGGCAATATATGACCTGGCAATATCTTGCTGAAAAGTTAGTCTGGGGTGTCGCTAAAGGAATGGCAATACAACGGGTCGTAGAATGTCGGCAACGTACCGCTGTGCTGTGATGGTGGTACGGAGGACTATCAAAGGTGTCTGGCTATCAAAGGAAATGGAACCCCAGACCACAACTTCTTATTATCGGTCCGTGTGGCGTGTGACAGTAAGAGCAGGATCCTGACGATGTCCGGGCTGTCTCCAGACACGTCTGCGCTGGTCGTCGGGACTCAGTTCGAAACGGGACTCATTACTGAAGACCATTCGTTTCCAAACAGAACAATTCCACTTTGATCGGCCCGGCACCATTGCAATCGCTGTTGACGGTGCATACTGGTCAGAGGTAGGTGGTGTAATGGGCGCCTCGAGTGTAGATTCCGATTTCGTAGTCTTCTATTAATGGTCCGGATGGTCACTTCCCTGTTTGTCATGCGTTAGGTGGTTGATAACGACGAATCTCGTGCTGCCACAGCTGCTCTGTCAATCGCTCTATCTTCGTTTTATCCCGTTCTGTCGTCGCTCTAGGCCGTCCGCTGCCCTTTTGATGCTGCAACCTGCCATTTCGGACCCATTTCTGCTAACATCGTCTAATTGCTTCATCGCGCCTACCCAAATGCCGAGCATTTTGTCGGTGTGGCCAGCCAGCCCTCATGCAGTCCGACCGCACGCCCTCTTTCATACTCCTTCATATGCTCGTAGTGGCCGTGAATTCGCCGGTGAAGCATTGTTACAATCAAGGTACGTAAACGCAATCGAAATCCACTGCACAGTTTGTTCCTGAAAGCGAGGTTCGCTCCTTATATACACCACCATGGTGCTTAGTTTTAATGCGCTGTAATTCCAGCTATTCATTCATTGGCTGCGAATGTTTGATTATTTTCATATTCGGTCAACAGGTGTTTGCATTTTGCGGGATGCGTCGATTTTTTTGTCCTAGAGTGTATGTTTCAAGGAAAATAGCAGTTTTCGAATCGAAATTGGAAAAATACCGGAAGTGAAAATTCTTAGCAAACTCCTTAACCCCTATGGGATTTGTTGCTGGATCAGTATTAGTCAGCATTCAAGTTCTATATATAGTCCATGCCTGAGAATACATGTTTAAAATAAGCAAAAAGTAAACCAAAAAAGGAAAAATCTGGAAGTGAAAATCTTATTATTTAATTCTCCTACTAGCTCCAAAAACAAATGCTGAATTCATATTTGCAGTTATCTAAGCTCTTTTATAGCCGATTCTAAAACATGGATATTGCAAGAAAAATGTAAATTTTTTGATTGAAAGTGATATTTCCTGAACCGGATGTGGAAAGCCTTAGTGAGTCATCCCACGACTTTCAAAATTTAATGCTGAACCCATGTCAGTCATTATCTAAGTTCTATCTATAGCTAATCCTAAGAAATAGATGTTTTAAGGCCAATGTTTGAAGCGGAAGTGAAAAAGGAACCGGAAGTGAAAACTCTTAGTGAACTATATAATCTCCTTCAGAAATTGATGCTAAATCCATTTCAGTTATCATCTAGGATCAATGTATAACCAATCTTGAAAAATAAATGTTTCAAGGAAGCTGAAAAAGTTTTGTACCAGAAACGAACAAAGAACCAGAAATGGATATCCTTAATGAGCCTTCCAAATCCTCTATAGGGATTCAATGCTGAATTCATTTTAGTTGTTGTCCGAGCTCATCTATTGTACATCTTGAAACATAGATGCTTCATAAATTTTTTTGGTATAAATATAGATGACACATTTGATTGCCACCAATAAATGATGCAAAAGTATTCTGAAAAACAAGGTTATTTGCAACATGCTTAAAACAATTGCACCTTGGTTGACAAAAAATATCAACTCCATTGGCCCACACTACAACTCAGTGCCTGTTCCAATTGAGCATCCTTTTAGTGCAGCAACAAAATAAGAGTTGTGCTATGTAAACTCCTATTTTATCCTATTATGTCAATTTCTATGACAATTTTATGTATCAGAAAAATGTTCTAATTATGTATATCATACCTCTTTGGGCCAATATATGTAACTGTTCACTATATGAACATTATTTTGATGAATATATATTACACAACAGTTGTAATTAATGTATATATGTAATTGTATTATTGTGATAGATAATATTGTGAGGAATAATACCTGCATTAAATGTATATAATGTAATTAGTAAAGTCTATTTATAACTAGTGTAATCAATATATCATTATGTTTAATCAAAGTTTACTTCCAAGCTTGGCTATTCTATATAACAAGAACGTTAATAGAAGCAATGAACATGACAAGCCCAACATTATTTCCCTTCTGCAGAAGTCTAACAGAGTAACAAAGATAAACGACATACGGCAGGATAATGCTTTAACAGCGATATTCTATATTCTACATTCTACATTTTGACCTTGGTATAAACACTTTCACCATACATTATATTACCCTAAGGGGGCCCGTCACAAGATGGCAGTGTATGGAACTTGGCTTCCTCATAACCCTGATCCTCCTTACCTATGGGGAAATACATATGTGGAGAGGCCGGCTGCTAACGTGGTTTTAGCTTCAAAGCAGACGTTTTCAGGTGGCGGAGAAGAGCAGCCCCTTTATGACCTCTTATCAGACCCGTCAGCGACTGGGGTCGAGACTCAAGAGCTTCACCCTACTCGGTGAATGATTCCGCTGGGTAGCGGATATTCGTAGCCCAAGCCGCCCTCCTCTTAGTTGACAAGAACCCATTAGGTCGCAACGGGGGTTGGTTATTAACGATACATTATGCTACGTATGTAGTATAAGTAAAAATATTGGTGATACGTAATAATTTGAATCTGTTTTTCAGTATTATATAAGCGAGATTATTGAATATATATAACTGAATAAAATGGATTATACATAAATAGATATAATGCTGCTCTAAAATATAAAAAGCTGATGGTTGTTTTGAAAACACGTTGTGGGTTTTCGCCCTCAGGTTGTACAGGCTAAAAGTTACACGCCAAATGATCTTATCACATACAGGTGATAGGCGGCACTAACACAGCGATGGCAGTGCCACTTAATTAGAGGAAAGATAAATAATTCGGTAAAATCAGATATTGACTCAATTAGAAAAATAATACCATACAAAAACATGCAAAAGAAAGGGAAACGATAGAGACAAACCAGTTAAACATGTTCAAGTCAAAATTGGAAGAAATGTGTCATCATAGACAAACAGTTTTTCAGATTATTATAATTTTTATTAATGTGAAAAATCTCAAGTAATTCTAAATCTGAAACTGATGACTACTTTGAATAACAGAGACAAAATTAAAATAAAATCGATGACTGGTCATCCAACAATGATTTGCTATAGAAAATTGATTAATTTCTTGTTTTATAACATAATTTTTATGTTTTTTTCAAAATCTGTGTAATTTGGCTTATATACAATAACTCAGTATATATAATTCATTATATAACTGAATTAAATTAAATTTAATTTAGATATGACCTTACGTAAATAAATCTCAAAGAAAACAAATTCCAAAGAAATCAATTGATTTTCAGTCTTCTCGAATATCAAACTGATATTTGGCACGACTGAAAATACCAAAGTATTTCGGGTGTTAAAAATAAGTCAGTCCATATCACGAACAACGAAAAATACAACTAACTTTGACCAAGAATCCATAATTTTAAAGAATATTTTTCGACCCAATTCCGGTTTTGAAATGTGCCGTATTGATTCACATCATCCTAGAGCTCTTTGGAGTAAAATAAACAATTTAAATAATTTTATTCTAAATATATAAATGCAAATGTGGAAATGTTTATATATATATATATATATATATATATATATATATATATATATATATATATATATATATATATATATATATATATATATATATATAAAGCTTCTAATAATTATGCCATCATTTGTAAAAAATATTATGTTTCTCTGTTACAGAATTACTTAAAAAATAATCAAATTTTTAAACCCATTAATAATCAGTCTATCAAAATCAAAACTAAAATGCTAAAATTATATACACAATTAAATGTTAATTGTAAGTTTTTTAAATTTCCTTATGTTACTTTGGTTCCTAAATTCCACAAATCACCTCTCAGTTTTAGAACGGTCACTCGTGGACATAATACATTTACCACTAAACCTAGTAAGTACTTGCTTAACTGTTTAAATAGAATTAATGAATCTCTTAAATTTAGGAATTCAAGATATTTTATTTTGAACAATAGTTTTGATTTAGTTAATCACCTTAGTAAGCTTCCACAAATTTTTGGTTTCCAAATCTTTGATTTTAAAGACCTATTCAATAATATTGTCATTAAAGATTTATATAAAGTTATTATCGCTCTTTATCATGAATATATATCTTCCAATCATGTTGCTTTTAATGTCAAAAATTTTCCTATGCTCTTGCACTTTGTGTTATATAACAATTATATTATCCAAGGTGATAACATTTATTTACAAACATCTGGTGTACCACAAGGTGGCTGTAGTAGTAGTATTCTCGCTAACTTATATCTTTTATATTATGAATGTCATTTTAACTCTAATTCATGTATTATATATAGATATGTTGACGACTTAATTTGTATTATCATTGATGATTCCTATCCCATTAATATTGATTTTTACCCATCTAACCTAGAATTAATTCCTCATGAGCCTAGCGTTAGTCAAACTGTAAATTTTTTAGACCTTAATTTAGATACCATCAATAATCATGTAATCACCAATCTATATGATAAAAAAGATTCTTACAACTTCACTATCATAAAGCTGCTATCATATCATTCTTGTAATTCTATTCAATTGTTTAGAAACATCATCTTAAATCAGCTATTTCGAATACATCGACTTTCTGATCCTCGGTTTCACTTTCTCCACATCAATAATCTTAAAGGCATTTGTCAAAATTACCAATATCCAGAAGTATTTGTAAATAATATTATTAATAATTTCAAATATACCACGTAACAATTTCACACTTGCATTATTTACCTTTGATTGGATAACTCATTTTTGAGAATTCACCCATTCCTATCACCTATCTTACCACTTGGCCTGTGTCTAATACTGTTTACTATTTTCGAATGACTATTATCCACTTGTCCTGAGTCGTATACTGTTTACTATTTTTGAAAGTCTCCATACATATTATGTATCGTTCAAATGTATTCACTCCGGTGCCCACACGCATTGACGAAGTGAGGTGAAATGCTCAGTAGCTTGTTCAACTTACAAGTGGTAGCAATGCTTGAGAGTTCATATTTCTGTTCGAGGAGGTATTATTATTCTGATTTATAATTCAATTGATTTATTTTTCTCCTTCCACTAGCCAGTAGACAGTTCCAATGGTGTCTATAGTTAAATACTATCGCCATTGTCAGAAACTGGCTATTCTATTGGTTTTAATTCGAATTGTATGGCTGTCCTGATGAGAATGCAATTTCGAACTAACCGCCATTTTTTGTGTAGTTTCAATTGATTGTTCTCTATGTCTTAATCTTGAACTAATTATTATTGCCTTTTCTCATTTTTGCCGTGTTTTCTTTCTCATTTTTATTTATATTTATATACTTTTAATTGCGAATTTTGTATCCTAATATTCTTCTCATCTCCCTTTCCATTATAGTGATATGTTACTTTCTATCTTTATCCTTAGTCTTGGTCTATAGTTACTCATTTGTAACAGATATGCTAGAGATGGTTTTTTTTTGTACATACAGTAGTTTATACATAATTTTCGATTAAAATCCTTCAATTTTTATTTATAAATCCATTCTGTTATTAGCTGCTTTGCGCAATATCATGATGAAAGTTTTATATTCTGTATTATTTTGTGTTTTAAATTCTGTTTTCTACATACTGACTTCTATTACATCTTTTAATTGTACATTTACATTTATTATTTGCTTCTGAATTCAACCATCTACCTTTTGATTTTCATACTTGCAAAAAACTTTTTAAAAAAAGGTAAAACCTGTTGTAAAGCTGCATTTGCGCTTATTACAGAGTTTATTCTCTTTTTAATTTCAATTTAATTTTATTTTGTTTATTATTATCGCTAACGCATTTCTATACTTTACTACAAGCCCATCTATGTCTTAACATGGCCCTCTATGGATATTGTTTTTATTTAGCTAATCCTTTCATTCCTTCAATCGATTGATTATGGTATGTCTTCACATTTCGCATTATGGAGTATTTTGGTTTGAGTTCTCTCATCGCTTTTATGATTTTTTCTGCGGGTTATTGCTCTTTTTGGTAGATTTCACACTCGATTCTCAAACTCGTTTTATATGTGTGTGTATAGTGCTGACATCTCTCGGCAGGCATTAGAGTTTATTGTGTTTTTTGTGTTATTTATTTCTGTATCTTTTAGTTAACCCAGACATCAATATCTTTTATTGCTTATTTTTACATTTTAATCTAGACATGTATTTCCACTATATGTGGCCCTCTTTTGCCTGCAGTTGTAGGGATTCAGTCAGACACATACGTATTAACGGCTTTGTATATCTTCCATTCCGGATGATTATGACTATTTGTCCACACTTCGCTTATTTATGAATATTTCGTATGAAAATCTCATTTAGATCTTATCTACTACGCATGTATTGTTACTCTCCGAAATTTCGTTTCACTTCTTTATGGTATTAGTTATAATTTGAAATTCGTACCTGACAAAATAGTTTTTGAAGGGGTTTATATTGGGAATTTTAATTAAAATTCGTGATGTAAATTTTATTCATTACCTAGTGTCCGGTCTATTATTACTATGAATTGGGATAATTATAGATCGACAAACATTGACCAATTCAGCGTTATAGACGATTTGGAAGAATACCATCCCTACTCTCAATCTAAATCATATTCCTTCAATAGATGCAATAATCTTAGGTGCAAAACTTGTCCTTATGCTGACCCATTACAAATTAATAATAATTCCACTTCACAAAAATTCTGCAAAGTTTTAAATTGCGTATACAAACTTAATTGTACTATTTGTAACTTATCCTATATTGGCCAAACCAGCAACCCCTTACATCTGAGAATGAATGTCCACAGGGATCATATTAAAAAAATTGACCATAAAGTCTTTAATGATCTCCCAACTAAAAATCAATTTGAATATCAGCACTTTGCTACACACGGATTTAAAAATGTATCCCTTCATATTTTAGATATTAAAAGTTCACTCACTGATAGATTAGTATTTGAAAATTATTACATTAAAAAATATAAAACTCTCTTCCTCTATGGCTTAAATCAAATTTATAATAATAATAATGTTGTTAACAATAGTTTTGAATACAATTCTAATAAATCTTCAGTATAGTATATAAACATCTTTTTCAGTATTCAAAGTCATAAACTCCTAGTAAAAAGCGATATAAGCGTGGCAAAGGAAAAAGTAACTTAAGTAAAGCTATTGATTACAATGCAGACATTTTGAAATTACAATATAATTATTCTCAAACTTTCAATTTTCTACCTGTTAGAACTTGGTTATATAAAGTCAGAAAATGCAAATTATGTATTGTTTATACTAATTTTTTAAAATTAAAATTAACTCATGAGTATTCTAAACATTTATTTTATGATTTGCTTCTTTCACGTACAAATTTCTTAAATTACCACCTACTCCATTCACCAAATCCACATACTAAAATAGCTTACTGTGTAATTTCTTTTAAACACCCTATTCTTAATTCTCTTAACTTCAATAATTTATTTGCAAATCATCAGCACTTGTTACCAGTAAATGATATCAAAATACAAAAATCATTCAAATATAATTTACCAATTGGTAGAACTATTTACAATTACAATGAAGTTTCCAGGACATTAAACTCCGATGACCTTACATCATGTGTATGCAGCAATCAAAATCTTGCCCCTTATGTCAACTCCTCTCATGGACACATTATTACTGGGGATCTCAGTATAGTTCAGGATGATATACTTAGGGAATAAAGGGTCTAAATTTCGCATTCCATTCTGCCATCACCCTAAACAACTTCTTCAGTCTATATCATTTGATTTTGATAAATTCATATATCAACTTGCTTGTTCACATTCCATTCCTATTGAAGCATTCCATCTATGGAAGTATATTACCTTACATCTGCTTAAAAATGTTAATATAAACATTAAATTAACGAAGCATAGGTATCCTTATAAACAACTCCTATCTGCTATTAAAGAACTATAAAAACATTTTGTCATAACTTATGTAGATAAAGCTTCTAATAATTACGCCATCATTTATAAAAAATATTATGTTTCTCTGTTAGAGAATTACTTAAAAAATAATCAAATTTTTAAACCCATTAATAATCAGTCTATCAAAATCAAAATTAAAATGCTAAAATTATATGCACAATTAAATATTAATTGTAAGTTTTTTAAATTTCCTTATGTTACTTTGGTTCCTAAATTCCACAAATCACCTCTCAGTTTTAGAACGGTCACTTGTGGACATAATACATTTACCACTACAGCTAGTAAGTACTTGCTTAACTGTTTAAATAGAATTAATGAATCTCTTAAATTTAGGAATTCAGGATATTTTATTTTGAACAATAGTTTTGATTTAGTTAATCACCTTAGTAAGCTTCCACAAATTTTTGGTTTCCAAATCTTTGATTTTAAAGACCTATTCAATAATATTGACATTAAAGATTTATATAAAGTTATTATCGCTCTTTATCATGAATATATATCTTCCAATCACGTTGCTTTTAATGTCAAAAATTTTCCTATGCTCTTGCACTTTGTGTTATATAACAATTATATTATCCAAGGCGATAACATTTATTTACAAACATCTGGTGTGCCACACAGTGGCTGTAGTAGTAGTATTCTCGCTAACTTATATCTTTTATATTATGAATGTCATTTTAACTCTAATTCATATATTATATATAGATATGTTGACGACTTAATTTGTATTATCATTGATGATTCCTATCCCATTAATATTGAATTTTACCCATATAACCTAGAATTAATTCCTAATGAGCCTAGCGTTAGTCAAACTGTAAATTTTTTAGACCTTAATTTAGATACCATCAATAATCATGTAATCACCAATCTATATGATAAAAAAGATTCTTACAACTTCACTATCATAAAGCTGCTATCATATCATTCTTGTAATTCTATTCAATTGTTTAGAAACATCATCTTAAACCAGCTATTTCGAATACATCGACTTTCTGATCCTCGGTTTCACTTTCTCCACATCAATAATCTTAAACGCATTTGTCAAAATTACCAATATCCAGAAGTATTTGTAAATAATATTATTAATAATTTCAAATATACCACGTAACAATTTTACACTTGCATTATTTACCTTTGATTGGAAAACTCATTTTTGAGAATTCACCCATTCCTATCACCTATCTTACCACTTGGCCTGTGTCTAATACTGTTTACTATTTTCGAATGACTATTATCCACTTGTCCTGAGTCGTATACTGTTTACTATTTTTGAAAGTCTCCATACATATTATGTATCGTTCAAATGTATTCACTCCGGTGCCCACTCGCATTGATGAAGTGAGGTGAAATGCTCAGTAGCTTGTTCAACTTACAAGTGGTAGCAATGCTTGAGAGTTCATATTTCTGTTCGAGGAGGTATTATTATTCTGATTTATAATTCAATTGATTTATTTTTCTCCTTCCACTAGCCAGTAGACAGTTCCAATGGTGTCTATAGTTAAATACTATCGCCATTGTCAGAAACTGGCTATTCTATCGGTTTTAATTCGAATTGTATGGCTGTCCTGATGAGAATGCAATTTCGAACTAACCGCCATTTTTTGTGTAGTTTCAATTGATTGTTCTCTATGTCTTAATCTTTTATCTTGAACTAATTATTATCGCCTTTTCTCATTTTTGCCGTGTTTCCTTTCTCATTTTTATTTATATTTATATACTTTTACTTGTGAATTTTGTATCCTAATATTCTTCTCATCCCCCTTTCCATTGTAGTGATATGTTACCTTCTATTTTTATCCTTAGTCTTGGTCTATAGTTACTCATTTGTAACAGATATGCTAGAGATGGGTTTTTTTGTACATACGGTAGTTTATACATAATTTTCGATTAAAATCGTTCAATTTTTACTTATATATATATATATACATATATATAAAGCGTTAAAAGATACTCCAGGAAAACAATGATTTTGTGCTAAATGAGTCTAAAATAATTATTTTTTTCCAGGATATTATTATAATTTTTGAGAAAATATTATTTTTTCTATAAATAAAATAAGGTAAAAATACATCATAAGTAAGTCAAATGAATTATATATATATTCTATACTTGTGACAAACCTAACGTGAGACTAGCGTGTACGAAAAAAATCTGATGTGGGCAACACATGACTTTCCTTATATAATGTAATGAATTTACCACTTTTACAGTAAAATAAATAGGTTTTCCTTATAGTAGATACTAATATTCTTTCCAAGATATTGAATTTTCGACAATGAGTCGTCATTTCATTGATTTAGCGTCATTTTTATCCATTTGGCGAGATTTTCGTTAATTTGTTGGCGACAAGTTGGCGACATTCCGCCAAATTCGTCGCCAAAATATCGCCAAGTATAATGGACAAAGAAATAAGTTATTCTTACAGCAGATAAATGACTATTGGTGTTCAAATACAAAAGTATTACAAAAAGTATCTTTTTTCGTGAATGGAACGAGCTAGATCCACGAGAATGATGTCATCCAATTTCTCGCATGGTATTACTGAAAAGTGAACATGTCTCTCAAGAGGAAATATTTTTTTTTATTTTATATGCCTTTCTGATAATTTTTTTGAAAAATGTGCAATATCTCGAGAACGGTTCATGCTAGCGTTCTAAAATTTATGTCAATCGTTTTCTAATGAAAAATTACATAAGAAATGTCTATTTGCGTAACTTTATTAGAGGTTTTGATTTTTTGACTATTTTTTTTTCAAAATTTTATTCGAAAATTTAAGGGTGTTCTTAACATTCGATTGCGTATAAAAACAATAGGCTTCCAGTGTTTACGGATTGTGATTTTTGTACCAAATTTGGTTCGAATCGGTCCATTCGTGCGTCAGTTATCGTCTCCACAGGCTCACAGACACACACACACACATACTTTCACACACACACACACACACACACACACACACACACACACACACACACACACACACACACACACAGACATCACTTCAAAAATGTTTGATTCGTGATCAGGGATGCTTGAAACGTGCTCTCCCGTCGAAAACTCGATTTCGAATTTTCGACCCCGTTACAATACTTTCCTTATACATTATGTATATAAGGAAAGTAAAAAAATGGAATCATCCAATAAGCTATATAGTTCGTTTAGTAAACGTTATTAATGATTAAAAGTAATATTTGGCTGTTTTAAATCGATGGGTTGAGTTCCAATTAACCGATTCCTATAATTGCAAATAAGAATTATATTCATGTTCTTTCATATTTCAATATAAAATATTCAAAATGGATTATGTTGCTATGGAAACCGTCTATTCAATGTTCGCATAATAGAAGTAAATATTGAATTTTAATATCGTCTGCTAAAAAATTGTATATTAAAAAGAAAGATCAATCATACATAAAGCATTGATTATAAAACACTTTCCAACTGCAACGTAATTTTATATAAACATCTCTAAAATGCGATGCATTCAGCGGAGATATTTTTAAAATCATTACAATATTACAATAATTTATTATATTTGAAAACTTCATCGAAAACAAATGAACTTTATTCAAATAACGTCATCAAAATATAAATTGCTTGGCTCTTTATACAAAATCAGTTAATATTTCATTCATTAACTTTTTTCCATTTCTTTCATTCGGCGGCGATATTTTTAAAATTATCACAATACTACAATAATTTATTTTAATTAAAGACTTAAAATTATTATTTTACTTAAAAGACTTAAAACCATAAATTCTAACACCATGCTTTCCTTTCTAACCCCATGCTTAAAACTTCATTGAAAAAGCAAAATAAAATCGTTTGCTTCTCTATATAAAATTAATGAATGCTTCATTCATATCAGTTATATTGCAGACTCCAAAGCTAAATAATTTTGCGTTAAAGAAATTCAGCAAATCTTGTACATCTCATCTTACAACTTGATGTGTTTACATTCTTCATACGTTAAAATTAGGCTTCGTTGTAGAAATAATCAAAGTTTGGTGATCATTTAAACTAAAAAATATTGTAATTGTGTTGGCGCAGTATATAGATACACAGAAAAGTAAGAAATAAAGCGGTTTTAGGACGGATGCAACACTAAATAGAAATTAAAAAGAACTTTAGAAATCGCAACAAGATGGATGTCATATTTTATTTTGAATTGGGTCACGTGATCTCTTTATATATTATGGGTACAATTATTATTTTAATTTTTATTTAAAAAACCACCGAACATATTTTGCTGAACTTTTTTTACATATATTTTATGGGATAGTTTGAATATTTCCTAAAATTTTCGAAGCAATTTGTGAATTTTAAATTCGCATAAAAATGTTTGAAAAATTAGGTCCCCTAGGGTTGAATATATTTCATTCTTTCAACCCGTGTTCAATCCAAAACTAATTGGGTGATATTATTTACATTTCCGTATGTCCCACAGACCGTCTCAACAACATACTAAAATTTCATTTTGATAAAGTCATTTTTACGGCAGTTATCGTGCGAACTGGCAGACAGACAGACAGACAAGCAGAATGAACAAAGTCATAAATATTTTTCAACTATGTTGTAAAGTGTTAATAACATTTACTGTGAGCTGGCAACACCCTTTGGAATCTTTTGACAACGTGCCTGAATAGTTAGAATCGCGTGCAAAATATATGCGGGGGAAATGCTTGGATTTGGCTGACCGAATATTGTAAGAAATTACATTTACATATAGAAATTGCTTTAAAAGATCGAAAATTGAATATCCGTTCACACATACATTGATTTTATGTGTGGAAAAGTGAAATTGAATCTTCAAATATAGCCTGGGTCTTCATCGTTCTCTTTGACTTCTTTAAATCAAAGAATGCATAATGCAATCTTGCATACTTCTGATTACTTTTCTTTTATATACATTTTTTACATGATAAAAGAATATGCCTGTGTGTCAGAGCAACCTCTCATGTAACGAGAAATTAAAGCTTTAGAGAGCTCAACAGAGTTACTTTAGTTCACAGAACGATACGACTCGGCGATATTTTTTAAAATTTGAATTTGTTTAAAATTTATGGACATTTTAAGTCGAAAGTCGGCCATTTTGAACCATTTCATCACATTTTTTTTTGTTATTCATTGTAGCTGTAAACGAATCTTCTGTGCGTGTTCCAGATAGCTGCACGATAGTAATTATGGTTTAAAATTCAAAATTCTAACTTTAAAAATTTTATATATTCCGAAATTTCAAAAGTATTTCATTGTAACTTTATTTGCAAATTCTAGAAAGTATTGTTTTCCTGAAAATTTTCGAATTCGAGGTTTAAGCACATTTTAAGCCACCTCAAGAGCCTTAAAAGTGCTATAAACAAGGTGATTTCCAATGTTTCACGTTTTATTTTGTACCTCTTCTCCTATACATCACTAATACCTAAAAATTGTATGGTTAATAAGTGAATAACTATAGCATATATGATAATTTTTTCAGTAAGGTGAATCTGATAATAATATTTTTGAATATTGTATAACGTTTGTGAATTTATTAAAATGTTATTTTGATATATGTTGCTTTCTCGATGATTGCAACAAAACAATTCCTTCCAAAAACAAAAATATTTCTGATTATGATGCAAAAGTATCCATTCAAGAAGTGTTACTGTGGTGAATGAAGATTGTAACCCACAATAATCCACTATTGCCTCTTTGCACTAGTTCGTTAACATTATAATTAATTCAAAAACACTACACATTAAAATCCACAATTTTAACTTTTAAAATAAATATTATGTATTCATTTCTCTAGTATTGTTATGCTTAAAATTACATTGATATTAACAAACGCTTAAGGAGGAGAAAAGCACCATGTGAGACCAGGTCGTATGAATCTTATTCCAAATATTAACAATTGACCTAATGTATACGAAGACTGGCACATACCTCAGTATTTCGGGTCTGTTGCTCAACATGAATGGAATTTTTGTCATATTTTTTCTGACATTTGGAGTCAGCTCTAAAACATTTTCACTACTCAAAATAACTTCTCACTCTCGTAACTCTACTGCTCGAATCATCACGACCTCTCTCTCTCTCTTTTGAATAATCATTATATAATCACTTCTCTCTCTTGTCGCTTTTGGATAATAATAGCTTATATATCCCACTGCTTGGACTGTCATTCCTATATATTCATTGACTTTTTCTCCTTGTGGCCACATCATATGGCCTGGGGTTCAGATGCGCCCTCCTTGCTCTCATTGGATGCTCCCCAGTGCGATGTCGTAACTTCGCATCATTGGCTCTTTGAGTTTATTATGAAGCTTGGTTTAAGTCTCGACCCTCTTGGAGATCTTTGCCCCAACCACACCTGCAATTTGTGTGACGGGAATTTATTGGGTCATGACCTTCTGGGCCAAGACTGTCAAAAACGGTGCCTGAAAGTCTGCGCTTTGTTTTGTCGTAAACATCAAAACTGCATGTTGCCCCCTGGTCTCACAGTGACTTTAAAATAAATGCATTTGCATAATTAAAGTTTAGAAAAATTAAATTTAAAATGTAATTGAATTTTAAATTTCATTTTTAAAATGTATCATATAAATTATTGTATATGCTACAGGTGTTGTATCTGCCACAGGAAAAAGTTATCATATATGCTACAGGTATTCACTTAATAGCCATAAAACTTTTGGGTATTATTGATGTATAGGAGAAGAGGTACAAAATAAAATATGAAGCAGGGGATTTCACTCTGCTTATGATACTTTTTTAAGACTTCCGAAACCTCTTGAAACCATCTGGGTACATTTCAAACACTTACGTTGAAGTGTCCAACTGCGTATGAATTTATCTGTCAGGTACAGACGTGATTATTTTAGAACTAAATCACACATCTCCATGAAATTTTATATATGGATACAGTATGCAAAATTCTATAACTAGAATATCCTTTTGTAATTATTTGGAATAGAACTCGAATAATTTGAAATTTAATATTTTCATAGTGCTATTTCCACCGCTGAAGCTAATTTCCGGAATGTTAGTGGCAGTGTAACCTGTAGCGAGAAATGTGATAGTTTGAAATATGTTCTAAATGATATTAAATCAGTAACACAAATTAGCTAAATACATCTAATTTTTCGGCCTCAGTTAAATATTGTCAGTTTGAAAATATTTTTTAGAAAAATTACAAGATTTTTCTTAAAATAATATTTTTTGAAAGAGTTCACATATATTTGCATCTTTTCATTCTCATAATAATTATGATAAATGATCTACATGAAATATGGAGTATGAATGTGTTGTTGTTGAAATCCAGACCGTCCAACCTACCAGAATGCTGTAAGGTAACTGTTTGGACGGTCGGGAAGTGCCACCCAATTTAGACCGGAACCCAGTGGGGGAGGCATCCACAGGGACCGTACCCTCCTTCCCCTACCACCAACCTATCAGAAGGACTTTCGGACCCACATGTTTAACGTGATCGTACTCCGCATGAACACGGCGGCAGTTTTGGCAGTGGCTGGAATCGAACCCTGGCCTACCGAGTGCAACTCCAGCGCGCTAACCAATGGGCTACCGCGCCCCTGGAATATGAATGTGTGAAGAAGTGGACATGGCAGACATTTTAATTCATTAAATAGAAACTTCGTGTAGATCACAAAACAATTATTTTCTTTCTCTACAATACATGGTAATGTATGGCAAGTACTGATATAGAGTTAAAAATTTGAAAGTGAGTTTTCAACAAATTTACACGTTTTGAACAGGCTAGATAACAAAAACCTATTTTTAGGTGTCGTCTGTGCGCGTTTGTTTCTGCTTGTCTGTGCATTTGTCAACAATACCGGTGTTTTCGGACGAGTTCCACAACAACCTGGACTACAATGTGCATTTGTCAATAGCAATGCATATGTCAACAATAACTCAATAACTATCTTAAAACATTTATAGAAATTTGATAGTCAAAAACGGTCATATATGCATTATTTTGTTACTGATTAGATTTTGACACTATTTGGGAAAATAAAACCGACTGTTTTAAATAACTTGTAAGAATATTCAAACTTTGTAAAAATAAAAAAAAAACTAATTGGGCTAAATGGCATATTACATTTTGCAATCTCTGATCATAGTATTTTATTCGTAATGTCTGTTGACAAAACAAATAAAATTAACCTCATTACTTAACTGAAACTTCCGTCAAAACTGAAACTGAATAACTAAAACTTCCACCAAAACTAAATACCAAGTTTTAAAACTTTGTATGAAACAACATATAATACAAAAACTTTGTTTTATACAAAGTTTTATAAACTTTTTATGGTTTAGAAACAGTTTGAGTTTTACGATGACGAAGAAAACCATTTTTTCCCCTTCGAAACAAGTTGGCACCATTATTTTGTACTTTATGCTGCTTTATATGAAGTTTTATAAGCTTCTTAAGTTGTAAAAATAGTTTGGGATTTGCAATGACGAAGAAAATGGTTTTGTTTTTCCTACAATGCATGGTAATGTATAGGAAAAACATTAGAATCTTGCAAAAAATCACAACTCGAGTTTTCGACGATTCTACACGTTTCGAGTAATCTAGAACCCGGTAAAACATTTTTTAGCATGGCGTCTGTGTGTGTATGTCTGTGCAATGTGTGTATTCCCTTGAGCATAAAAACTTATTGACTAAATTTTACAGTGGTAGACAATTCACCTGTGGGTTACCGTGGTGCTCATTAGACACGATCTAGAAAAAAGGAACCTGCCTTTTTTTATTAGAAATGGCTCTTAAAATGTATGTATCTACTTTATCTGAAAAACTAATTTACCAAATTTGTTAGCTAAATCATATGTGAGATACTCTGGTGCTGATTAGATTTTGGTACGATTCGGAAAGAAAGTAACGTGACTCTTTTGCAAAAAGGTTCGAAAAATTGCTCCAATTCAAAATAAAGGACTACGTATGTTAAAATTTATCAATTAAATAATTGTTTTATATGTAATTTTTGACGACAAAAAGAATAAGATTAACTCCATAACTCTAAGACTAACTCCATAACTCTAAGACTAACTGTTCTCGAGGTATTTTAGTTTTTTGTATTTTTGCCGTGTCGCTTTTGAAAATACGTTCAATTGCCATATGAAAACGAAAATTGAAGCAAAACCGCAAATTCAGTGTACTTTCAAACAATTATCCGTGCCATTTTGCGCTTTTCGATTTAATGTAAAGAAAGGTAAGGTGAATTTTGGGAAGTTATAAATCTAAGAAAGTGATAGAGTCTCTAGGGAAAGTCTGACCTGTTAGGGGTCATTATAAAGTATCGAAGCTCATGTGAAGTTGGTCATTTCAAACGTGACCTAAATCATAGATTAAGTGATACAGGGGCCATACGGCTAGGGACAATAACATGCACTGATTCAGGATTTTACCTGAAACGCATTTATTGTGCACATTATAATAATACAGCAGATGACTGCATAAAATAAAGATAGACATATTATACCAAACAGTCAGTATTTCATGTAGCCGTATTTTAATTTAAAGTTCAAAATGTATTTAATTACTACCAGGCCTGGTGATAGAACTATTTTTACGCCTCGAATCAGCGGAGTAGAACATAACTAGCCAATGCTTACCAAACGGCATCCGAGGACCTCTAAATCTTGTCCTGTACAACTAGTGGATAGCATATCCTTCCGATCATAGTTATAACAACACTAGTAGCATGCACCAATGGACATGCACCTTCCAAACCCTTTGCACTCACTCACACAGCTACTCGTTTTGTAGCGACTTCCAACTGGCCTTTAACTTGACTGGACTTCTTCCAAACTTGATTAACTCTCTCACTTATGATCCGAAACTTCCGTCCTGTACACCTAGTCGGTAGTATATCCTTCTGATTATAGTTATATCAATACTAGTAGCATGCACCAACGGACATGCACCTTCCAACTCCTTTGCATTCATTCTCACACAGCTACTTGACTCGTAGCGACTTCCAACTGGCCTTTAACTTGACTGGACTTCTTTCCAACTTGATTAACTCTCTCACTCATGATCCGAAACTTATTATACCGAAGTTTTATACACGAAGTTTTATGCACTTTATAATCCCATCGCTTTAGAATAAACCGTACTAAAATATGTTAACATTTATTTTGGAAATTTACTGACTCGGTGCCATTTAGAAAATGTAAAATAAAATAAATTGATTTAAAGTTATATATTCGATGTATTTTCAGATAAGTATCCATTTTACTTGTGATTAATCTCAAATAAATGCACCAATTAAGAAATAAAGAAGAAATTGGTTTGAGTCTATAGATATAGTCACACTGCCAATATTAAATATTTTTTTCAGCATTTAGCTATGTATTAAAACAAAATTATCAAATTAAATACATAGAATTATATTCTATAAATTGAATTATATTCTATTTATGTGAAAGCATTTAAATGTGTTTTTGAACATAATGCAACCGAGAAAATCACTTAAATTTCAAAACTACCTTTTATCACCAGTTGAGAAACCTGAACGAGAACTCTGAAAGCAATCGATTTACTTTCTCTAGACGTTAATATCAGGGCGCACGGCATTTTACGTGTTAAAAACTAAGCGTTCACAAATCACGAGCAGTAATAAATACGGCTGACCTTGGCGAAGAATCTATAAATCCGAAGAGTATTTTTCGATTTGATTTTCTCTTTAAAAAGCGCCGTATTGATTTTTCTTCAGCCTAAAGAGTTTTACCCTGTAGAATAATTAAAAAAGGGTGCACTGCAAAATCTTTACAAACTAAATAAATTTAAAGGGGACGTTTGAATATTGAATTTGATATTGTGATGAATCAGGAAGTTGCTGTGATAGGGGCTGCCTAACTAGTCGGTGTTGCTCGCCAGCTAGTTGGACAACCAGTGATCTCCAGTGCATTTTAACTGAAGTAGAGATCACTGGTTTTGACTTGGGACGTCAAGGAATGAATTTTTTCGATTTCATGTTCTCATTATTCAACCTTTTTATTTTTCGTCAGAGGGAGCATTATTTCTTTTTCTTGTCTTTATCTCTTAAAGATCTTTCTAATCTGCTTATGCCTTCTTTCGTTAGGTAACCTTAATGTATTTTTTATCTTGCTTTGGGGAAACACGCCTTCCTTGCCTTGATTGGCTTTGTTTTGCATGATGACTTAGGGCCGGTTCTGGTTGGCATAAAAAGGATTTTTTTTTATGAAGTCACAGTTATTTCTTGATAATATTATATTATTTAAATTTCTTTTAAAATTGAAAACTTCTAATATTTAACCGTAATAAAACACTCGATTCTATTGAAATGCCAGTTGACGTTGTAAGGTGATTTAAAATGATTCTTTAGATGGTCGGAGTGGTGAATCAGTTAGCCTAGCTTCGTGTTCCTGTTCGGTCTTATGTTCGGATATATTCATCAATAAGCTTAAGAAATTCAATGAGCATCGGCGTTCTCAACTCGACACAATCGTACAACATTTCTTTGGATTTTCTCAACTTGTTCGAGAGATGATGTGTAAGCGTCTTGTTTTCACGAAAGGTGACGAGAATTGAGGCGACGAGAATTGAAGCGACGAGAGTTGAAGCGACAAGAGTTGAGGTGACGAGAGTTGAGGCGATGAGAGTTGAAGCGACGAGAGTTGAGGAGACGAGAGTTGAGGCGACGAGAGCAAAGTTCGACAGGCCAATAAAAAGCAGCACTTTACAATAACAGATGGATTTTTTCATTTTCATATGAATTCTTGTTGACGCCATATCTTCCTATTGGATAGTTGATCTTGCTCCTACCGCACGTAGCGTTAGGTGGAAGTTCAGCGTTATAGTATGAACGGACAGATCGACATAATTGCGAACGCCGCATAAATGATACTGCTTAAATGATGTCATTCGCTTTTAAGTATAAAATCACATATTAAATATCTATTTTCATAAGTATCGTATACGCAATTATGTCAGTCTAATGTCGTTTATTCATTTAAAAGACAAGTTTAAAGAATTGAGGGGTTTTCACACGAAAATCAACAGACCTCCACCGATCGAAATATTCATGCATAATTTCATTCCATTTTATTAATTTGTTCGAGAGGTTTCATGCCCAGACATCATTAAAAATATTTGATTCGAGAAATGTTTAAAACGTGTAATTCCACCCATCTACAATTTGATTGTATCATAAATCTTTCAATTTTCATATGCTACGCATAAATATGGTTAAACAAAACCATTATTAAGCATTTTTTAAAAACGATTTTTAGTATTAATAAATACTATTACGGCACTGAATTATGGATGTATTTTCAGGATACGGCACTGAATTATGGATGTATTTTCAGGATACAAGACTGAATCTGGATAACTAAAGCTTTATTTAAAGTAAGCGTGTACCAGTAAGCGTAAACAGGAACAATATACGAGTAACACTCCAGCTAATAAGGGTACTCAAGAATTTTCTGTGAGACCAGAAATTGTTCTCACATGAGACACTTTTATTTGTGAAATTTATGATGCCCAGAATGGCAAACAAAGCTGTAGTCTGGCTGTCACCAGGGTTTATGAGGACTTGAACTTTAAGGTCAAAAGACTATAAATTTAGGGGTGCAATACCAGAGGGGCTGAGCTGGGCCGTACTAAATGTGCAATAGTGTAATTGGGTAAAGAAGAACCAATGAGCGCAGAAGTAAAGGCGGAGTTACCCCCCCCCCCCCCCACACGCACCGAAGTAACCACAGACGAAAGTAGAACGAGATCAGATGCAGACAAAAAATACATGGAGACTTTGACGAAGAAGTGATGGAATATCAGACATTGGAGAAAACGGTTGGAATTTGACTTAGGAGACGATTATGAGTTTTGACTGAAATAAGATGTGTGCAACGACTGCGACGTTATGACTTGGGTGGAGGCGTGCCTGCCATTATGATAGAACGACAATACTAAAGAAGCAGAATATTGCGTGGAAGTTCCCAAATAAGGGAGATCTAGGATGTGTTCTGTGCAACCAAGTATTTGCAAGCATTATGGTCTATTGCAAAGGCCCAAATTGAAGGTATGTGTTCCTCAAATATCCACAGGTTATTAAATACGTTAGGTATATGGTTCAGGGTCTCACATGCTCCCCTCTCAAATTCTGTCTTAATAAATAATTGATATAGGAAGAATAGTTAATGCATTGGAATAGAATAGGTATTTTGTGTCTTAAATAAATGTTATTGTTAAGTTTAAATTGGTCTAATCTTTTTATATTAATTAATAATTATTTTCAGGATTCACTCAAGAGGAAAAAATAATTGGAGGGTTTATTGCGGCACAACAAAGCAATGTACGATTTAAATGAAAATTCCACTATATATGAATTTACGGCAATGTGAAGATTTAATAATAATTACTAAATGAATTTTATAATTAAAAGTATAACTTTAAGTTCTTTCTTTTTTTATTTCGGTTGCCACATTTTCATATAAAATAAAAGATTAATTAAAAGTTAAACTAATTTACAAAATAGACGATTATATTCTCAAAACGCTGAATTCTACGCTATATTTTCAAAGCGCTATTCACAACTCACTTTTCATTCGTATCATGTCACTCCTTCTAGCTAAAATATGACTAGCTTATATATCTTTGGCAGAAATTTCTTGAAAAAAAAACTACGTAACTCGGGAATTCTAAACCAATCTACAAAATTCAAGCAGTTTCTAAAACTTCCAAAAAGTCGCTAAGTTGGTGATATGTCACCAAATTGGAGATCAAGGTTACAAAAATTTTCGCCAAAGCCAAGTAATCCGGATCTTTAATTTAATAGTTAATAATAGTTGCCTGTAAAACTGTCTTTACAGCGGGGATATACTGTATGCCGTAAAGACATTTAAGGAATTTGCAACAATACTCTTTACTACTGCTTTTGTGAATAAGAAAACGTTCTATAAATATCCGTACTGTTATCTTATTTAATATTCAATATCTGAATTCTCTGACACTAAAGATCTTCTTTACAATTTTATAGGCAAAATGAGAAATAAAAATGGCACTGAAAATATTTTATAGTTTCTCACTTTGAATGTATAATGCACGTTTTTGGTCTATGTAAAGAAAAAGTTGTGTGCAAAGCCATTTTCTACTTCAGATTTTATTTTAAATGTTAAAGTTTGCAGGATAGCAGCTGCATACACTTAGATTTGAATATTTGAAGATGCCTATAGAAAACTGTGGGTACATTAAATTAGTTTTTTCTGTCGATTTAAAACTTTATAGATCGTGTTCTCAAAAATTATAAAATTCTGATGTGGACAGCACATGACTTTCATAATGTAATGGCTTTAGGTTTTTCACAGCAAAATTATGAAGTACAAGGTCACAGAACGATGTTTTTACTTTCCCTGTAATACATGGCAATGTATAGGGAAAATATTGGAATCGTGTTGAAAATCATAACTCTAGTTTTCGACAGATCTACATGGTTTGATACCTCTAGAATACGAAATAACCATTTTTAGCGTAACGTCTCTGTGTGTGTGGTGTCTGTCTGTCTGTGCAATGTATGTATCCACTTTAATTAAAAAAACTATTAGACCGAATTTCAAAAAATTTGGTAGGTAAGTTACTTGTATGTGACCCTGGTGCTGATTAGATTTTGGTGAGAATCGGGATAAAAGAACCCGCCATTCTTTGCGAAATTGCCCTTAAAAATTGCCTTTATCCACTCTAGCTAAAAAACTAATAGACTAAGTTTTACAAAATTTTGGTAGATAAATCACTTGTATGTTAACCTGATGCTGATTAGATTTTGGTAAGATTCGGAGAAAAAGAATTTGCATTTTTTTTTAAATGGCCTGCAAAAATCGTTAAATCTAAAAATAAAAGACTGTGTATGCTCAAATATATCAATTAAATGTTTATTTTATACCTAATTTTTGACGACCAATAAGACCAACCCCATTACTCTAATAGTAGTCGTTCTCGAGATATTTTATTTTTTCGCATTTTCCCTGCGCCACCTTTGAAAATGAGTCCAGTTACCAAATGTAAACGAAAATTGAGTTAAAAGTGCAAATTTCGTGTAAGTAATTATGGCTGTCATTTTGTGCAATTAAACTCAATTTAATGAATTGCTGCAGCATTGAAGAAGTAAACAGAACGTGAATATGAGTCTGCAGGGAAAGTCATGTGCTGCTCACATCAGAATTTTACTTCTCCTGCAATACAGGGTAACGTATAGAGAAAGTATTGGAATCGTGTCAAAAATCGCAACTGGAGTTTTCGACGGATCTACACGTTTTGGGATTTCTAGAACATGAAAATCCATTTTTAGCGTGACGTCTGTGTGTGTCTGTCTGTGCAATGTATGTATCCACTCTAACTCAAAAACTAATGGACCGAATTTCATAAAACTCTATTGGTGAGTCACTTGTGGGTGGGTGACCTGGTGTTGGTTAGATTTTTGTACGATTCGGAATAAAGGCATTTGTCTTTGTCTGAGGAATGGCTCGCAAAAATCGCATGCATTAACTTTAGCTAAACACTAATTGCTTAAATTCACAAAATTTGGTAGCTAAGACACTTGTGGGTGACCCTGGTGCTGATAAAGTTTTGGTTTGATTCGGTAACAAAGAACCTGCCTTTCTTAGTGAAGTGGCCCACGAAAATCGTCAAAATCTAAAAAAAAGTACTCCTTATGATTAAAAGCATTAATTAAATGCTTGTTTTATACGTAATTTTTGAAGATGAAAAGAATAAAACCAAACTCCATTACTCTAGGGCTAGCCGTTCTTGATATATTAAAGTTTTTTTTGCTACTCCAGTTTTGAAAATACGCCCAGTTACCAAATGAAAGCAAAAACTGAATTAAAAGTGTAAATTCAGTGTAATTGCAAAATTCGGTGTAAATAATAATGGATGTTGTTTAGTGTAATTACACTTAATTTAACGAATTTCTAATGAAAAAAGAGAAAATGAATTTAACTCTTCAGGGGAAGTCATTTGCTGTCCACATCAGATTTTTGGTATTGATTTAAACATCCCATAAATTTAAATCGTTTAGTAACTTATGAGTCCAAACAGAATGACTTATTCATAGTCATGTGCAACATTCTCATCCAAATACAATTGACATTTAATGAATATCCCATGAAATGAATGACGAATTCTTGGGCCTCAAAATATAAAACCATTACAAAAAGTATCTTTTCTCCTGAATGGAACGAACTACAACCATGAGAATGCTGTCAACAAATTCGTCATATAATTTCAAATATGAAAATTTAAGGGATTTGATGATACTTATTATGTTTATAACATTTTTGGTAACTTTATCTGAAAAGCGTGCACTATCTCTAAACCGGTTTACGCTAGCGTTCTAAAGTTTATGGTAACAATTTTCTTATGAAAAATTACATATGAAATAATTATTTATTTAACAGCATTAAAGATTATAAATTTTTATTGATTTTTTCAAAAGTTCATTCAAAAACATGTGGGCGTCGCTCGAGCATTTGATCGCGTTAGAAATCTATAGGTTACAGTATTCACCAATCGAAAAAATCGTACCAGTAACAATATACAACTAATAACTCTCTATCTAATAAGGGCATACAAGAACTGTCAGTTACAATAAAAGAGCAATTAATTGAGATATTTCTTTCTCCCCTTAAATACACACACACACATCACTTTAGAAACCTTCCATTCGAGTTCAGGAATACTTAAATTACGTTTTTCCATTGAAAACTCAAATTTAATTAAATCACAATCCTTTTGCTATATATTATACTATGCATGAAAGAACACTCAATGACCTAGAAGGCTAGTTTTCAATTGATATTATTCTCATACATTCAAATTCAATATTTTTACATTTCTCTACAATACATTGTGCTCTGATGTTTATGAAAATTGTAACACCATGAAGGAATTGTCAGATTAGAATGAAATGTACGAGACATGCAAAGCAGGATGGGACATACAATTGATTAGATGTGCAGAATGAATGCATAAGCCTGGGCACCGCAGCGATCACTGAGCAGTTGTACGAGGAATATAAATAGAGGGCTGTGGAAGAACCAGACAAGTATGGTATCGGGATCCGCAAGTTGAAAACTGTTCTATTGGAGTCACTATGCCTCGTCAACGTCAGAGGGCGCCTTAAACGCAGCGTTCGAACGGAGACGCATAATCGGCCTGCAGGAAGGAGGATTTTCGTACAGGGGATATTGCTCCCCTTACGGGTATAATGCCACGACAGCAATGCGAGTGTGGAAGCAGCGGACCGAAGAAAACCGGATGAGTCGAAAATCCGGCAGTAAACCACTTAATGTGACGACAGCACGGGATGATAGACATCTATTCCGCATGGCGGTGACGAACCGTACAGCTTCCTCTCGAGTGTTAGCTCAGCACTGGACCACTGCTACAGGTGTGACATTGTCTAATTCTATGGTTCGAAGACGTCTGCTGCGCAGAGAATTTACCTGCAAGCAATCTTTTTTGGAGAATGCTGTTGACCCAGAACCATCGACGCCTCAGGTTACAATGTACGGAGGAGTACAGACCATGCCGTACGGATTGGCACCAGATCGTGTTTTCGGACGAGTTCCACAACAACCTGGACTACAATAAAGGTCGCATACGCGTTAGACGGTATTGTGGTGAGCGCCACTTTCCTATAAGCGTTTTAGAGCGTCATACTGCACGAGCGTTAAGTATAATGTGCCATTAGTGTAATGTGCCTATCATAGGCTATCCCGGCTGTTACGCATTGCAGGTACATTCAACAGCAATCGCTACATCAGGGAAGTTTTGGAAGCCGAAGTTGTACCCTTCCTTCAGCATACACCTGGCGCTATATTCCAACAAGACAACGCCAGGCCACATGTTGTCCGGAATGCCCAAGCCTTCTTCACTGGAGCGCGAGTGTCCAGTGGTTATCGCGCGGGAATTTCATTCGGTCGGTCCGGGTTCGATTCCCGCCACTGCCAGAACTGCCGTCGTGTTCAAGTGGAGTATGATCATGTTAAACATGTGGGTCCGTAAATCCTTCCGAGAGGTTGGTGTTAGGGGAAGGAGGGTACGGTCCCTGTGGATGCATCCCCCACTGGGTTCCGATTTGAAATGGGTGGCACTTCCCGGCCGTTCAAACAGATATCTTATACATTTCAGGTAGGTCGGATGGTCTGGGTCGAAGAAGAAGAAGCCTTCTTTACTGCATAGCGGATACCACTTCTGCCTTGGCCTGCCCGTCCGCCAGACATGTCACCGTTTGAACATGTATGGAATATGGTTACTTGCCGACTGGGCCATCACTGTTCTTTAGCAGTCACCACCAATAAACTGTGGACTCGGATCGAAGAAACCTAGCAGGCAATACCTCAGGAGCACATCCAAACTCTATCTGATTTGATGCCGCGACGTTTAGAAGCTCTTATTGCCGCTAGGGGCGGCTTCACAAAATACTGATTTTGTGCCAGTAATGTGGTTGTATTGGTCTGCAATGGTAATCATTTATTTGTATCACGACTAGTAATATGTGGTATAGATGTCATTCTAATTTGACCATTCCTTCGTGGTGTTGCAATTTTCATAAACATGAGTGTATATTCAAATGAAAAGCATTTTAATAGGTTTAAAAAATCCAAATCATAGATATTGATGAATCTACGTGTTTCGAGCATCCTAAAATATATGTCTGATGTGGGCAGCCTATGGCTTTCCCTACAGTCACAAAATAGTTTTCTCTTTCTTTCTTTCCCAATTATTTAAATTGAGTTCAATTGCACAAAATAAACTTAGATAATTACTTTAAATTACACCTGTTTCAATTCAGTTTATTTTTTCATTTCTTGACTGGACGCATTTTCAAAGTTAATGTTATAACAAAGTTTTCATGTAAAAAACATCCGAAAATCCAAAATATCCTCGAATAATAGGGTTGGTCTTTTCTATTCGCCGTTGAAAGTTACGTATAAAACAGACATTTAATTGATACATTTGAGCATACGTAGTCTGTAACTTTTAGACTTTGACGATTTTTGCGGGCCATTTTTCAGAACGATAGGTTTTTTTCTTTGAATCATGCCCAAATCTAATCAGTACTAGGTCCATCCCTGACTGATCTACTGAACTTTTTAAAATTTGGTCAATTAGTTTCTCAGCTAGAGTGGATACATTCTTATTTTAAGGCTATTTCGTAGAAAAAGGCAATCTTTTTTTTTGAAAATCGGGTTAAATTCTAATCAGCATCAAGATCACCCATAACTGACTTATCTACCAAATTTTGTGAAATTTGGTTCATTATTTTTTGAGCTAGAGGGGATATATGCATTACACAGATAGACACACAGACAGACATACAGACGTCACGCTAAAAGTGGTTTTTCTGGAATCTAGAACTCTGGACACGTGTAGATTCGTTAAAAACTGGAGTTGTAGATTTTGACACGATTATAATACTTTCCCTACACATTCCCATGTATTGTAGGGAAAATAATAAATCACTTTTGCTTTGGTGACTACGGTATCTCGTGCGTCTAATTAAAATTTTTAGGAATATTTTAATTGATAGACGTTAGATGCTTATTTAATTTCGGAGCTGTCTGACCAGCGGAGGTTTTCTATGTTTCAAACATTGCCAATATCGAAAAGATGCTATCACATGTGTATCATTGTATACCGTGTTTTTGTCTTTTCAGGTCCTCCAGAAGATCCTAGATGATCGAATAAGCCGAAACTATGCATACTTAGAGCATCGACTAATGATCCAGAATTTAGATGAATTTTCTATATACCCCTGGGGGCGGGAGAAACGGGGGGTTTCGAAAGAGCTCGAAAAATATTTTCAGACCTTCCAGAAAAACCCTGGGAGATCCAGAGAGCTGAATCTTTATGCACTTATAGCATCGACCATTAAACAGAGCTTAACGTGATAGTATTTTCGATTTTTCTTCCTGGAGATGAGGATAAATAGAGTTCTTTGAAAAAAAATTTCAGACCCTCCTAAAGTCCTCCAGTGATCTAGAAGGCTGAATTTTTATACATGTATAGTATCGATCCATCGGATAGAATCTAATGAAGACGGGTTTTCCATCCTCTCCCCGACGCGGAGGTTATGGGTTCTTTTTTAAATGTATTTCTAGACCCTCAAACAGCCGTCTGGTGACTTAAAGGGCATGGTTATAATACTAACTACTGAAGTCAACCTAACGATGCAAGATTTTCAATATTTCTCTGGCAGTGAACAAATGTTGGGGAGGGGAGGGTAAATGTCTATCAGACCCCCCCCCCCCCTCCTTGAATCCGGCTCTGCCCAAACTGTCCCCGTGTTCACACGGAGTACGGGCACGTTAAATATGCGGGTCCGTAAGTCCTCCCGAGAAGTTAGTGGTATGGAAAGGAGAGTATAGTCCCTGTGAATGCCGCACCAATGGGTTCTTGCTAAATTGAGTAGTTCTTCCAGGCCGTCCAAACGGATACCATACACTTTCGGGTAGATCGGACAGTCTGGTTCGAAGAAAAAGAAGAATCAAGAATCTTAAGCCGAAATAAGATTCAATATATTTTCCCATTTAACACGTTAACAGAATCATAGAATGTGCCTGCATTTTTATGACTACATCTGAATGGGTTTTTGATATTCAGAAATGTTATCAACAATGTTTGTTAAGTGCGGAGATGACACATTTAATGCCCACTAGTCATTTTTACTTTCCTTGCAATACATGGTAATGTATAGGGAAAGTATTGGAATCATGCCGAAAATCTCAACTCGAGTTTTCGGCGGATCAACACGTTTTAGGACCTCTAGAATACGAAAATACTATTTTTAGAGTGACGTCTGTGTGTATGTCTGTCTGTCTGTCTCTGAGTCTGTGTTTGTGAGTCTGTGTGTCTGTTTGTGCAATGTATGTATCCCCTCTAACTCAAAAACTAATCGAATTTCATAAAATTTGGTTGGTAAGTCACTTGGGTGTGACTCTGCTGATTAGATTTTGGTACAATTCGGAAAAGAACAATCTGTTTTTTTTTTTGCAAAATAGACCCAAATTGCCAAAATCTAAAAACAAAAAGACTACGTATGTTTAAATGTATCAATTAAATGCTTGTTTTATACGTAATATTTGACGAGGAAAAGAATAAGAACAACACTATTTCTCTCACCAACCGTTCTCGAGATATTTGAGAGTTTTCGCATTTTTGTTATGCCGCCATTAGAAAAATGTCCAATTACCAAATAAAAACAGAAATTGAATTAAAATGCAAATTTAGTATTACTTCGTGTAATTAAACTCAATTTAATGAATTATTAAAGAAATAAAAAAAATGAATTTGAGTCTGCAGGAAAAGTTATGTGCTGTCCACATCAGATATGTAATACCCGAAGCACGGCGGCAATTGACCATAGTTATAAAAATCTTATATACTATAATAAAGAAAATAAATAAGATGTCCATTTATTAAATTTAACATTACTTCAGATTTTCTAATAATTATTTATAAATTTTAAAATGATGTTAAACTAAGATAAGTAATATGCAATTTACTCATTATCTTCCTCCATGTTTGACATTTAGAAATCCGCTTTTCTGCGAACAATTACCTAAAACTCTTTAAGGCATTATTGAGTTTCCTCGCAAGTAACTCAGAGGCTTCGTGCTCAGCGGAGTGCCAGAATAAGAAATTTAAATGCGGTGGTTAAACATCACTATTAACTGCAAAGAAAGATTCATGATTTTGTTAGATTAACTATCAAATTGCTAGGTTAAAAATCTAAAATACATTCTGTTACAAAACAATATATGTACCCACAAAAATGTACCCCTAAAATGTAATGTACCCATAAAATGTACCATAATATATATACCCACAAAAATGTATATATGGTTACTTATGTAACATTATTGAATGCTCTGATTTTATCAATATTTTTTTTCAATTAGTTTCAATCCGAAAATCTGAATCTCTTTGAATATTTCGAATTAGTTTTTTAGTTATTTTATATTTTATCGGGATTTAAACCGATATTTACACAAATCGATTGTTTAGCGACCTAAAATATTTATCTCAGAGTTTCCATCTTGAAATCATCGGACAGATCGAAGGACATTTTTTCTAGCAATGTTTGAATCGAATCCGTGAAAAAGTACTTTATACTTATTTATTTTTTAAATACATCGAAGTTTTCATTTTTTGCGGGATCTGATATATATATATATATATATATAAAAGTCTATAATTCGGATGAAAGATCGCTATATATATATATATATACCTGGTGTCCCAAAAAGATTGAAACGCGCTTTAATTCTTTAACTGTTGGAGATAAGTGGGCAATATAAATTGCAAAAATGTTGAAAGTAAGGTAGGAAATACGTTAATGAAATAGTCTGTCCATTAATTTTCAAAAAGTTACGCATTTTAAATTTTTATACGACTCATTTAGACAAATTCGGTCAATCAGAAATTTTTTATTTTTAATACAACAAGATCATTAAAAAAAGAGTCGCATATCTATATCTTTAAAATTGAGCGAGTTATATTTACCTGAAAATTGAACAGTGTGAATGGGGGGACCGTATATCAAATTAGAAATGTGAATTTGTGACATATCACAAAAAAGATAAAACTGGATGATAATACATAGGATACCCAATCTCGTAGTGAGTACCACTGCTTTATACGATCTCTGTCTGTGTAATGCTTTATGTAGATGCATTTGTGATAAAAAATTTTGACACATATTAACGTATTTTTGATCTAAACAATTTCCATCGCCAATTTGTTTATGATCCCTATTTTCATTGATAAAAGCCTTTCACATGATACGGAAAAGTAGCATAAGTCAAATTTTTCCCTTTATCATAATTCAGTTGATTTTAAAGATACAGATATGCGTGTTTTTTTAATGATCTTGTTGCATTAAAAAGAAAAATTTTCTGATCAACCCAATTTGTCTAAGCAACAAATTGTCTAAGGGGGTCGTATAAAAATTTTAAAAGTGTAACTTTTTGGAAATGAATAGGAGGACTATTTCATTAACGTAGTCTTATTTCCTTTTTTACTTTCAATATTTTTGCAATTTACATTGTCCACTTATCTCCAATAGATAAAAAATTAAAGCCCGTTTCAATCTTTTCGGGACACTCTGTGTATATGTGTGCATTACAATAAAAGAAATTTATTTTTTGATTTCATAAGTAGTTTTACTTTTATAATTTTTTACCGATCACATTCACTCTTCGCAATGAACCGCCTGCACATCAACGGTTCCCCTCTCTGGATCGGATCTATTTTAGCGAGGGATGAGCGGTTGCGGTGGATGGGCTTTTGGCATTCGGGGAGAACTTCTGGAGGGAGAAAGGTTTTGAATCTTTTATTTTTACTTTCACATACTATGTAATATAGTACAGAAAAAGTATTATTTTCACGAAAATTTTCGAATTCGAGATTGTGATGCTAATATATGCTTTAAGACCTTCTGAACACGTTTTTGCTATTTTTGGAGTGATGTCTGTTGTCGATTTGTTGTGTATACGATGGCGGCCACAAACATTAATGGATTTTCACGACACTTAATATTTCGCTTTGTTATAAAAAAAAATCTAGAACCTGATAGAATGTTTTTAAATTCGAACGAAAACTTTGAAATTTATTTTTAATTTTATATTTTCTTAGCATGGTAGCATAGGATAAAATTTTACATAATTGCATAAGAGGATTTATTTATAGTTCAATGATCATGAGACTTAATAGTTTCAGTCACCGTTGGGAAAAATAGCCGCGATACAATTTGTTTTGTCCGTGACATCATTAGCCCCCTCGGGGAGGGGGACAAGTTCCCTTCCTTCCGATGTTGAGGGGTACATAGTCAAGTATAGTATCAATCGAAATTTTTTTAAGCCCTTTAAAAGCTTTAAAATGAAGGGTAACACGCTACAAATGTAATCATTTGGCCCCACGATACTGATTTTTCAATTTTTTTTTTTACTTTCCTTATATACATAATGTATAAGGAAAGTATTGTGACGGGGTCGAAAATTCGAATTCGAGTTTTCGAAGGGAGAGCACGTTTCAAGCATCCCTGATCACGAATCGAACATTTTTGAAGTGATGTCTGTGTGTGTGTATGTGTGTGAAAGTATATGTGTGTGTGTGTGTGTCACTGAGCCTGTGGAGACGATAACTGACGAATGAATGGACTGATTCGAACGAAATTTGGTACAAAAATTACAATCCGTAAACACTGGAAGCCTATTGTTTTTATACGCAATCGAATGTTCAGAACCTCCCCCTAAATTTTCGAGTGAAATTTTGAAAAAATCGTCAAAAAGTCAAAACCTCTAATAAAGTTACGCAAATAGACATTTATTATGTAATTTTTCATTAGAAAACGATTGACATAAATTTTAGAACGCTAGCATGAACCGTTCTCGAGATATTGTACATTTTTCAAAAAATTATCAAAAAGTCATATAAAATTAAAAAAAATACATCCTATTGCGAAACAAATTCACTTTTCATAAGTAATATCATGAGATAAATTGGGTGACATCATTCTCGTGGATCTAGCTTGTTCCATTCATGAAAAAATATACTTTGAGTAATACTTTTGTATTTGAACGCCAATAGTCATTTATCTGCTGTAAGAATAACTTATTTCTCCGTCCATAACGCTTGGCGAGATTTTGGCGACGAATTTGGTGGAATGTCGCCAACTTGGTGACTTTTTTTCAATGCTGTTAAATTAACGAAAAACTCGCCAAATGGATAAAAATGATGCTAAATAAATGAAAATAACAAATAATTGACGAAAATTCAATATCCTGGAAATAATATAAATATCTACTATAAAAATAATTTATTTTTTTTACTGCAAAAGTAGTAAATTCATTGCATTATATAAGGAAAGTCATGTGCTGCTCACATCAGAATTTTTTCTTATAAAATTTGAAAAGTTAAAGCTGAAAGTCGAGTTGAGCCACACGTTCTGAAGCCATTTAGTTCCTTTTGCGTTTTTATAAGCGGTCTGAATGGAGTATTGGAAATATGAAAATTACATTGTTTGAGAAAGATATTGGCAAATGTAAATCTCATTTTGCGATTTTGTTTGTATCGTGAGAAGGATTTTATTTCCAAATAGACGATTCAGAAATTTAGTATTATGTTACCTATATCTATATTATTTAAGTATAGGGCACTTATTTAGCCGGGTAATTCGCTCTAGTTTATGAATATAATATTACAGATAACAAATCTAATTGCAATTGGAAAACGCTTAACATTAGCATATAATTCGCCACGCGTAAAATCCTTATTCCCCAAAAGCTACAATTTTTTTCCGGTTATTAGCTGTGTCATTATTTACCGTAACACAGACATATGTCTTTCGTTACAGTTAAGAATGACATTCAACAACCGCAGTTAACTTTCTTGTTCCAAAAGTTCGGTAACCGTGAGGCTTGTTAGTTAGATGTAAGGAAACTCTATAAAGACTTACAGGATAATAGTTCGGAGAAAAGAGGATTTCTGAACGACGAAAATCTACGGCTAATGAGTAAATTGCATATCAATTAGTTGCGTTAAACTTTATTCTAAAAGTTCTTGAACATTTTTCTAAAATTTTGTCGACATTTTTTCCACAAGTCTGTCTTTGATATCAAAATCGTTTGAAGCCTTGGATGTATTCAATCTCACATGATGAAAAAGCTCTTTGCATCTTTGAAAGAAAACTGTTGCACAGTATTTTTGGTGGAATTCAATATAATGATTTTTGGAGAAGATGCAATTTCGAACTATACAGATTATATACTATACAAAATATATACCGGAAAATGATTCTGATATAATCAAAGGCACTAAAATAACAGAATGAAATGGGTTATATATTTTCTGAAAATGGTACAACAGAACCACAAAAAATGATTTATTGTGTTGCTTAGACAATAACCGATGTTGAGATGGATCGCTTGTGTGGACAAGGATTTTGAGACGTTAAAAATATAAAATGGGAGAAACATTGCTGTTAGGGAAACCACTGGGTAGGAACTTTCGAGGAAGGTCAAGATCCACAGTGGGCTGTCGAGTTATTGATGATAATGACATTTAAAAGAAAGTACGGAAAAGATCCTATTACGTAAATCATGTGACTTTGCGCACATTTAATGAACTGGTTCACCACGTAAAATGTAAAGCATATCAAGATAAATAAGCAAATTTACGTTTCGAAAATTAACTGGATTTTCTTCTTCAGTACAAAAAGTTTGGTCCAAATAAGGGCAAGACCATGCTGGTCAAATTGATAATAGATAAACGACAGACCGCAATATAGTAACGCCACATAGTGGGATAAAACCAAAATACAACTAGAAAAGTAGAAAAGAGAAAAATTAAGAAAAATGAACATGAGAAGTAAAGAAGGAAAAGTAAGAGGCAAAGAATATATATTCAAAGAAGCAAAAACACATAGGTTTCTTTATATTGTCTGCCTTTTCTTCCTTATTTGTTTCTTATGTTCATATTTACTTATACTTTTTGTTTTTATAGTTTTATTCTCTTTTTGCCATACTTGGTGGCACTGCTATATAGTGATCTACCGCTTAGTCATTCTCAGTTTGCCCGACATAGTCTTGTGTTAAATTTGGCTTTCAGGTAGACACTGAATTTCAGGTATTTTTGCACTGAAAAGGAAAAATTCAGTCGATTTTCGAAAAGAACGTATGCTGATTTATCTTGATTTGCACTGTATTTTACGTTGTGAACAACTTCATTAAAGATATTAATATTGCTGATTCTAGTTGTAAGTAACGCACAAATTCAAGGAACCGGCTGAAACTGTAAAGATAAGGATTTCGGATGAGTTCATGTTAGTAGGTGTTCTTACACGGCATTAATTCTAACTTTTTTGTTTGAATTATTCATATCAAGTTACTTCCGTACATTAAATTTGGTGTTTATTGAATAAAATTCTGACATGGTAAATTGAACATACGTATAAGGCACGCGACATAGGCGAATATTATGTAAAACAATTTGCTCCTCTTTTACACATGTAGCACTATATTACTTTCTCTATGTATATAGTATAATGTATAGAGAAATTATTGTGACGAAGTTGAAAATTCGAATTCGAGTTTTCGACGGAAGAGCACGTTTCAAGTATCCCTGAACTCGAATCGAAACTTTTAGAGGTGATGTCTGTGTGTGTGAGTGTGTGTAAGTATATTTGTCTGTGTATGTTTGTCTGTGTAAGCATGTGTGTGAGTGTAAGCACGTGTGTGTGTAAATATGTGTGTGTGTGTGAGCATGTGTGTGAGTGTAAGCACGTGTGTGTGTAAGCCCGTGTGTGTGTAAGCATGTGTATGTGTGTAAGCATGTGTGTGTGTGTAAGCATGTGTGTGTGTCCATGAGTCTGTGGAGATGATATCTCACGAACTAAAGGAGCGTTTTGAACGAAATATGGCACAAATTTTACAATCCGTGAATACTGGAAGATTATTGATCTTAAATGCGATGAAATGTTCAAAAGACCCCTCCAAATTTTCAAATGAAATTTTGAAAAAGTCATAAAAAAAATCAGAACTTTTATTAATGTTACGTAAAGAATCATTTCTTATGGAATTTTTCATTGAAAAACCATTGACATAAATTTTAGAAAACTGGCATGAACCGTTCTTGAGATATTGCACTTTTAAAAAATAAATTCATCAAAGAAATCACATAAAATTAAAAAAAGATGCATTGACTATTATAAAATATTTACCCTTTCCATATGTAATACTATGCGATAAATTTGTTAACATCATTCTTGAGGGTCTAGCTCGGTTCATTCACGAGAGAAGATATTTTACATAATGGTTTTATATTTTGACGTCTAACAATTCGCCAACAGTTATTTATATATGAGAAATGTTCTTCTCCGTTTATCTGGGCGATAAATTTGGTGCACTTGGCGACACGTTTAGCGAAAGATCGCCAATTTGGAAATATTTCGCCCCAGTTTGAAGAAACTATCTTTAAAATTGTAAAAATGACGCTAAGTTAACGAAAATGACGCCAAATTGATGAACTTATTAAAATATATTACTATATAAACTATATTGCGTATGGTATCGATATTGATAATTGTGAATTTAGGGTTGTGTATAATACAAGTTAATTGAGTACTTCGAAATAGTTTTACTGTCATTTGGAAAAACGCCAAATATATAATTCAATATTAAAAACATTTTGTGGTAGATATTGTACATCATTTTTTTTTATCATTGTGAAAGAAATGTCCTTACAATGAATAGATAAAAGGCATGTGCTGCCCATATCAGATTTTTCTTGCATCCAGTTTGGTTATCGTGCTCACACCTCACAGATATACACAAATACATACACACACATGCACACATACAAAATCTCTTTAAATGTGATCGAAATATATTCAAGAGATAAGTTTTTAAAATGTTTTGTATAAAAATCTTGAAATTGAAGATAATTTTAGTTAAAACTATACATTATCCATATAACAATATGAGAACATGAAATTACAAATCTTATCTGATAGCCCAATGCAATCACATCAGTTCATAATAATAACAATCACATCAAACTAAACTATACGACGCTATAATTTAATTATTACTCTCAAATCAATAAGATACATATCCAGCGGCGATGTTCAGAGCTTCAGCATATTGGATAACAATTTAATAAAGGGCCGATAAATTGAAACATGACTATCACGTTTAATGCACTTTGCTGATAGTGTGTTGATATATTAGATTTAAAAATATCCGATGGAGTTGCGGGGTATTAAGTTAGCATATTGAGATAATTTTCGCGAAAATATGAGATTATGCACGATGCATTATCGGCTTTAATCATGGGCTGTTTCAGGAACATTAACCAGATTAAGCATATCTTTGAACGTAATAGGAAAATATTAAAGTATGAGTTACAAGTAAAAATGTATACAGAATTTTTTTAGCATATATAATTATATATACGGGGTTACAAGGCACCTCAATAACTCTGTAAGGAAAGGTCCTTAAAAGGACATGATCCTTACTTCCATGTAAGGAAAGACCAAATCTTCAAGCACCCTAATTTGTAATGAAAGGCAATTGAGTATACACATTAGGTCTATCGAGAGTAAAGTGACTATGCCTGATAGAATTGAATATGTTGTAGCACCCCTAGCGGATAATTTAAAAAGTTAGGATAACGAATACGGCAACAGAGCGAAATGGATAAAAAAATCCGATTGCAAAGTTATAGAGCATTATCGACAGAGTGGGAATCTTAGAATAAAGGAAAATGTTTGTGCGTGTCAGTGTGTGTGTGTGTGTGCGTGTCAGTGTGTGTCAATGTGTGTATCTGTATGTGTGCATGTGTCAGTGTGTATGTGTCAGTGTGTGTGTCAGTGTCTGTGTGTGTGTGTGTGTGTGTGTGTGTGTGCAGGCTGTAGCTGAAAATCTAAGCATCGTACGGCAGTGAAATTTGGTACACCGGTACTTCAGGACCTGAGTAGGTATACCTTGGCGTTATTTTTCAAATTTTGACACAGAATTTTTAGTTATTTTATGTTCTATATCGATTTTATGTAATATTTACTCATATCGGTTTTTTAGTGACCGAAAATACTATCACATAGTCTCTATCCTTACACCATCGAAAATATCGCAATTTTTTCTTTTTATAACAAACTGTCAACGGAATTTATAGGATGAATAGACGAATTTTAGTGAATATTTCAAAAACATATAAGTTTCGTGCGTTTTAAATCTCTCTGATTTTTATATTACGATATAAAAAATGACGCACCGTACCATCTAACGCTTATATTTCAACATCAGTTCCTAAATATATCACAGACTACTCCAGAAAAAATAATTTCATAAACCCATCCGTTGATTTATTACAATTTTTTAATTGAGCCATGTCTTAGATTTTTTGATTGAACCTAGCATTTCCCCATTATGGAGAAGATCCTATTCTACCCACTGAGGCCACTCCCACTCACGGGGAAATTAACCACGTTCTGTAATTCGCTGCGAGTTACGGTGCATTTTGCATTTTTAAAGTTTGCATTTTAAATCCCGATCAACATCGGGTACATTTTCTAGCCAACAATAAAATTTACAGAAAATATGGTTTGGCACAAATTGGCTATTGTCGAATTGCTGTCCTAATTTGGAATTATGCAATAAGCACACTTAGATGCTTAAAAATGTAATGCAGAGTCTCTTCAACATGCTTTCTATTAGCTGTAAAGCATATTTGATTTCGAAATAAAAATCTTACCATCCAGTGCTTTGACAAGTATTGTATGTTTTAACCGATGATTATCCATTATACACTGATCTAGAACTTTGCTATTGGGTTTTTTCGTCTATCTCGCTTTACTGCCGAGTTCGCTATTGTAACATTTTAATTTCTCCGCTAAGAGCTCTGCAATTGCTCTTATGCGATTAGACATGGTCATTTTATTATAGACAGACCTAGCTTTTACGTTTATGGTCATTTCCTTATAAAATTATTTGAGTACAGAATTTAATAATTTGTATAAAAATTGGAGTCAAACTAAAATAATGTCAATTAAACATATCATAATTATCTAAAATTTACAAGCTCCAAATATGTAACTAAAATACAACGAAAATCGGAACATATATAAAACAAAAATTACTTTGAGCATGTAAAGCTATTTTCAGATTAAAATAATTCAAAGTGATATGTCTGAAGATGTAATTAAAAGTATAGTTTTTTTTTTAATTTATGATGCGCATTCTAGAAAACTAATCTAATAAATTAATAATATATATGCGATGAAGTAGCATTAAATATGAAAGTAGCAGTTTCTTGATATTTAAAATTTCTCTAAAATTGTTTTTTCTGCATTTATTTTTAAATTTTATTTTTAAATTCTCCCATAGACGAATTGAAGATTCACACGATTATGATATTTTACGTGGATACAGACAAATATATCGCCATCGGAATAAAAAATATAAAAGTTACGCTAGTCGTTGATTTGAACTCAAATTTTCAGTGGGATTTGCGACAAAGTTTTTCACATTGCTCAGACGAAAGTTTCTGCTCTTGTTTGAGAAAGACCAGATGGTGGGATGTTGAGAAAGACCAGAAGGTGGGTGACAACTGGTGGGCATGATATTTTTGCAATTGAATATTGTGAGACCAAGAGGCAACTTATGCAGTTTTGATGTTTACGGCGAAACAAAGTGCAGACCTTTAGGCACCGTTTTATGACAGTCTTGGCCCGGTAAAGTGATGATTCCAATAAATACACGTAACACAAATTGCAGGTGAGGTTGGGGCAAAGATATCCTAGGGACAAGACACCAAGCTTCATTGGAAACTGAAAAAGCCAATGATGCGAAGATGCCGCATCGCTCTGAGGAGCATCCAATGAGAGTAAAGAGGGCGTATCTGAACCCCCGGTCAAATGATGTGGCCACAAGGAGAAAAAGTCAATGAATATATGGCAATTAATAATTGAAAAGCGATAGAGAGGGGTCATGTTGATTCGAGTTAAGAGCGTGAGTAGTTATGTTGAGTAGTGAAAATGGTTTAGAAAAGACAAAGTCTGACTTCAAATGTCAGAAATAGAAGCGGCAAAAATTCCAGTCATGCTGAGCAAGAGACCCGAAATACAGAGGTATGTGCCAGTCTTCATATATATATTAGGAAGATTTTTGATCTTTGGAGTCAAAAGACATGGTCTCACAGGGTGCTTTTCTCCTCCTTAAACGTTTATTAACATTGATGTACTTTTAATTATAACAATAACAGAGAATTGAATATACAATAATTTATTTTAAAAGTTAAAAATGTGGATTTTAATGTATAGTATTTTGATTTAATGATTATGTTAGGGGACTCGTGCAAAGAGGAAATGGTGGGTTACTGCAGGGTGTCAATGTTATATCACCACAAATATGAAGGAGAATTTCAAATAGCCGTAGCATTTGAAATGAATAGGTCCTTAAGGGAACAATAAATTTATAAAGCAACCTGTATATGGGGGCAAGTGGTGTATACATTTCGTTTTCGATGGAGTTTGTAGGAACTTATTTTTGTGTACACTTTTTCCATATAGTCATGAGAATTTTCTGTAGGAAAAAAAAACGGAAGTGCAATTGACATTTTTAATGTATCTTCGCTTTTTTGGCAATTTAATGCACGTCAAAGTCTTCAGCTCCTCAAAATTCCAAACAACTAAAAACTCGACTTTTCTATACGCGATACTTTCCTTCATACTTTCCCTCATACTTCAATACTTTCCCTCACAGATTCCTATTTTCCCTCATACTGCAATACTTTCCCTATACATTACCATGTATTGTAGGGAAAGTGAAAATGCGACTGAAAACGCACCTAGAAAGCAACACATCTCTGAAGCTGAACAGAAAATGGGACAAAAGAAAATGCAACAGCAAATGTGACACTTCAGAAAATGGAATCAATCGTCCGAAGAATTGAAGTCCCTTGACCCCGACCGAGCGTGACGTCTTTGGAAGCGACGGCGTTTGGGAAGACAAAGTGTCCTCTAATGGATCATTTCCGACCCGGGTTTTGTAACCGAGATTGAGTAAAAGTTTTACGATCACACAGAACTAAGTCATTAGAATCATGATATAGGGAGGTTAAACATTAAACTGAGTCTGTTACTCACGTTTAATAAAGTTTGTTAAATTACTTTCTCAGTAGGAACTTCCTTCGTAACTACATGATAAATGTGAGGTGGCCAGCACATGACTTTTACTACAGATTCAATTATTTTTGCCTTCGCTAATTCTCATTGACTTCACGTTACTTCACTTTGTTTGTATTTTTGTTCAGCATCTGGGGCACCACATAACTGAAACAAGGCACATAATTTTAATTCGCGGAACATTTTTATTTGGCAAATTTTCATGTCATTAAGTTACGTTGTAACATTATTTACGTACATCACAGCTATGATTTTGCCATTTTCTTTCGTTTCCTTTGCGAATGCAATTCAGAAATTCGGAAGGATAAATATTATTTAGCAAGTGATATAATGAAACGCGAGTTTATAATTTTCAAAACTTCAAAACTATTTTTATTTCGCAAATTAGAAACTATTATTCATTTTCAATTAATGATAATCATAATTTATTGCATTATTATATTTTAGAACTGTTATTTTGTAGATTTTTTTCTCATATCTTTTCAATTAAATAAAAATCGAGGCGTTTTGGAAAACATGCATTTTAATTTGCTTTTAACAATCTCGAAGAAATCAATATTTCCTCTCAACTATTTATGAGCAACTCAATACAAATAACTTTAGCTTGACATCCCTTTTTATTCTACTGTCTGGAATGGGCATACGCCAAGAAGTCATTATGCACACTCTTTAGTTATATCACTCATAAAAAGTTCATTCAGATTTATAACCATATATGGCAATCTTTCTCTATCGTAAGGATTAATTTTAAAACTTACTTGTCGTTGGCATCTTGCAATTTATATCTTGTCCTCTCTTTGGAATATCTGTTTAGGTTGATATTTTCCTCTGGCTCCGCCCACTAAGCTTCGGGCGTAAACCCCTGGAAAAATCTTATTTTACGTTGATTGTCACAGAAATGTGTGGGCAGGATTAATTGTCTTCTTGCCATTGGTTCTATTTCTTGCTTATTTTTGCGTTACTCTTGGATTACTCGAAATTTCTTTACGACTCGTAAAAGTCACATAAAATTGTCAACTCTTGGCGCCACAGAGCCCCGTGATATATGCTTTTTTCTTCTGTACTTTATTGTCTGACACAATTTCTTTGTCATTTTTATTGCATGGAAAAGTTCGTGTTTATCTTTATTTCATTGCACCTGCTTTGAGAATACTTTTGCAATGTATTAAAAATATGCACCTTTTACATTGGGCTTAAAAATGCATTGCTTCACAATTATGCCATTACATCTCTAAAGAATTTCAGCTATATTAGACAAGACTAAAAAAATTCGTACCCATCAATATTTACTCAGATTACTTTAATTCAACTGAATTCAATACATTAGGCTGTTTTAAATGACATTATTCCGTCAAATATTTACTTTAAAATAAAAAAAAAAGTAACAGTTTATTCAAGTACAGTGTCAAAGGATTTAAAAATACAAAATTGGCTTTTATTAGTTAAAAGTGTTTGCCAGTTTTTGAGCTGGATTTCATAGAAGTTTTGATATCAATATAATTCCAACAATTTGATTAATGACTTGTCTTTGACACGATATTTCTGTGATTTATGTATTGACCTTGTTTAATTTACATATTTTCTGTCTTATATCTTTTCTTCTTCGATCTACCCGAAGGTGTAGAAGACCCAGGCCGTCCGACTCATCCTGAGGACTTGAGTATCTAATTGGACGGCCGGGAAAAGAGTTAGCGGAAGCCAACTCCCGGGGCGGCCAACGTCCGACGGTCTGGGGCAAAGTTTATTTAAGTTTCAAAAAATATACATTGAGGTTACAAGGAGTTGTACAAAGAGGTGAAGATGAGTTAACATTTTGATGATCAGATGACATGATTAAATATAGATGACATGATATTTAGCAAGATGACATGATATAAAGCATGATGTTTGATGACAGTTGTAGATGATTAGATGACAGGATTGAAGAATGATGACATGTTTAAGAATTGATGACAAGTTATTTTGCGTGAAGACAAAAATGAAAATGAAGATATGAATAAAATTGAGGATGACATTATATAAAATTGAAAAGAAGAAAAATTATATGATATTTTGTTGATGAAAAAAAATGGTGGTAAGAAAATGACTAGGGTAAATTACAAAAATATCATTCTACTACTAATGATATATATGAAACCAGTATAAAGTAATAGGATGTAATACGAAACATGGTATAATTATTGCTTATCAAGGTTGGTATACAAAACACAAACAACCAACAGCTCAAACAAGGGACAAAACGCACAAGTACTACAACAAAACGAGCAAAGAACAAGCAGCTTAAACAAAGACAAAAACACTAACAAATGACGACACCACCGGGAAAGTAAGAGGGAGGAGTCACCGGCCAGAGATAAAAATTGAAAGCAGAAAAACCCCATGCTGATTAAGAGATTTTGTTTGAAACTTCTCTTGCAATGAGAACACAGTTTTTGATTTTGTTAATGGAGGATTTGTTGGAGCAAACACTCGAGAACCAGGTCTACCCGAAGGTGTAAGATATCTATTTGGGCGGCTGGGGAGTTCCACCCAATGTTGACCAGAATCCAGTGGGGAGGCATCCACAGGGACCATACCCTCCTCCCTCTATCACCAACCCCTCGACTGGACTTACGGACCCACATATTTAAAGTGAACATACTCAGTGTGAACGCGGCGTCAGTTTGGGAAGAGGAGGGAATCGAACTCGGGTCGTTCGAGTATAAACCCCGCGTGCTGACCACTGGGCTGTTGCTCCCCTTTATTTCTTTTCTGCATCCCTTTTTTATAGTTATTTCTTTCCTTTTTTGCTATTCCTTCGCCTTTATGTTACTAGATGTTACAATAGAATTTTTAAGCCAAAAAATTCGCCAATTGTCATTTATTTCGTTTAGTATTAATTAAATGTAATTTGAATTTTGATGCGGATATTGCAAGTGATTATTAATAAATCATTTCGTTTTGACCTATAATGTCGACAAAAGCGCTCAATTTTAATTTATGTGATTCTAATTTAATGCCACTAACCTTGTTTTGTGTCATACATTTTTATATGTACATTTGACGACTTTACTCAAGATGATTAGATGGTTTATATAGTAACAGAATCGTCATTCCAAATTAAATAAAGAAATGTTAAATACTCTATTTATATTTGCAAAACATAACTAGAAACTGAGTTTTGAAAATTTAGAAATCGGAACTCAAACAATCGTATTTTATAATAAATTATTATTTTTAAATTATTTAAAAACTTTTAATATATGGAGTATATTACTTATAAGACGCTAACAATTATTTTTATGGCTGTTAATTAAAAGTTAGATTTGAGCGAAATAGTTAAATTAATGGTTCTAAATCGTTTTACACGTTATCATCAAGACAACCGTCAAATTTGGTTGTACAATTTAACGCCAAAAATACTGTATCTGTATGCGATTATTTTGCTTCGATAAAAGTAAAACCACAGCATTATGCAGTGAAGGTTTAATACTGCCCACATTAGATTTTTATTAAACAGTTCAATTTCCTTTATCCTAAAATCGTATTGAGTACATATCGAAAACTTTGTCGAAAATCACAACTCGAGTTTTCGACGAATCTACACGTTGTGATACCTCTAGATAAAGAAAAAAAATAACTTTTAGCGTGATGTCTGGGTGTGTGAATCTATGTCGTCTGTCTGTCTGTTTAAGGGGACGGTGGACATTGAAATTTTTTTTATTTATTTATTGACTTAGAAATGTAAAAATTTGTATAAATATTCCTCTTAACATTACTGTATAAAATACCATTAAATTTTTCTTCAATTTTGTTATGATTTGGTATTTTCTTTTTAATTTAATTTTTTCAACGAAAATTTGAAAATGCTCTTTGCGTGCCATTTGTACACATTTTTGATTAATTTTACATTATGGTCACTCAAAAACACATTATGAACAAATTTGGGTAATCATTTTTAAATCCCTTAGAAAGTTAATTTTTTAAAAATATTTTTCTGCATTAAAACTTAATTTTCATCATTTATTTAGGTTCTTGTTCACTTTTAAGTACCTTAATAAGGTCCAATTATAAAATGCATACCCAATTTCATTAAAAAGTATAAGAGGTATTTTCTTGCCAAATTTCATGCATTTCAGACAAAAATTAATATGCATGGAACATTTTAAAGATGTAATACCTTTGAAAATTCCGTTTCGAAAAAAATTCATTCAACCTTTTGCTTACGGGTGGGACAGCGTCCATCCCAAACGAAGATCCCAAACGTTGTCCCATCCGTAAGCAAATGTTAAATGTGTAAAATAATGTTATATATTAAAATTTTTTTTGGTCGAATTTTGCTTATTTCAACGTCCACCGTCCCCTTAATGAACTTATCTACTTAAACTGAAAACTAATTGACCGAACTTCATCAAATTTGACAGGTAAGTCACTTGTGGGTGACGCTGGTGCTGATTAGATTTTGGTACGGTTCGGTATGAAAGAACGTGCTTCGTTTTGCGAAATGACCTCCAAAAATCGATGTATCCACTATAGCTAAAAAACTAGTTAGCCAAATTTCATAAAATTTGGTTGATAAGATAATATAATTTGGTTGGTAGGATACCCTGGTGCTGATTGGATTTTGGTAGAAATCAAAAAATTATAACCTGCTTTTTTTAAGAAATAGCCCGTAAAAAATCGCCAAAATCTTAAATGAAAGACTACGTGTACTCAAATGTATCAATTAAATGCGTGTCCTATATGTAATTTTTGACCAGGAAAAGAATAAGACCAACCCCATTACTCTAGGACTAACCGTTCCCGAGGCATTTGAGTTTTTTTGTATTTTTGTTACATCGCTTTTAAAATATTTTCCAGTTACCATATAAAAAATCTGATGTGGGCAACACATGACTTTCTTTAAATAATGCAATGAATTTACTACTTTTACAGTTAAAAAAATGTTATTCTTATAGTAGATACATATATTCTTTCTAAGATATTGAATTTTCTTCAATTAGTCGTCATTTTCATTGATTTAGCGCCATTTTTATCCATTTGGCAACAATTAAAAATGTCGCCAAGTTGGCGACATTCCGCCAAATTCGTCGCCAAAATCTCGCCAGGCGTTATGGATAGAGAAATAAGTTATTCTTACATCAGATAAATGACTATTGGCGTTCAAATACAAAAGTATTACTCAAAGTATCTTTTTCATGAATGGAACGAGATAGATTCACGAGAATAATGTCACCCAATACATCGCATGGTATTACATATGAAAAGTGAACATGTTTCTCAATAGGAAATATATATTTTTTATTTTATATAACTTTTTGATAATTTTTTTTAAAATGTGCAATATCTCGAGAACGGTTCGTATTAGCGTTCTAAAATTTATGTCAATCGTTTTCTAATGAAAAATTACACAAGAAATGTCTATTTGCGTAACTTTACTAGCGGTTTTGATTTTTTGACGATTTTTTCAAAATTTCACTTGAAAATTTAAGGATTTTTGAACATTCGATTGCGTATAAAAACAGTAGGCTTCCAGTGTTTACAGATTGTGAGTTTTGTACCAAATTTCGTTCGAATCGGTCCATTCGTTCATCAGTTATCGTCTCCAAAGTCTCACTGACACACACACACACACACACACACACACACACACACACACACACACACACAGAGAGACATCACTTCAAAAATGTTTGATTCGTGATCAGGGATGCTTGAAACGTGCTCTCCCGTCGAAAACTCGAATTCGAATTTTTGATCCGTCACAATACGTTTCTTATATATTATGTATATAAGGAAAGTAACAAGCTACTTAAAAATGGATTCTAATATGAGAAAGCCGAGTTGAGCCACACTGAAGTTAATTTTTTTTAATGAATTTGAGTTTGTCGAGTAGCAATTTGTGAAATTTTTCATTTTAGTAGTAAGAATATCTATAACGGGATTGATTTCAAGGTACACAGTCTGTTTTATTATGCATTATAGTTTTCAGACTGATTCGTTCCGTCACTCTCTGCTACGAATGACATTTCCGGTTATACTCTCAGGACCAACCCCATACAGTCATCAGTGGTGGATCAAGCTTGCATGGGGTCCCTGGCTTAAAATATTGTTGGGGTCCTTGCATCAAATTCTTTTCTGTTTATTAGTAAATATCTGATGTGGGCAACACATGACTTTCCTTATATAATGTAATAAATTTACTACTTTTACAGTAAAAAAAATAGGTTTCTCTTATAGTAGATACTAATATTCTTTTCAAGATATTGAATTTTCGACAATTAGTCGTCATTTTCATTGATTTAGCGTCATTTTTATCCATTTGGCGAGATTTCCGTTAATTTGGCAACATTTCAAAAAAGTCGCCAAGTTGGCGACATTCCGCCAAATTCGTCGCCAAAATCTCGCCAAGCGTTATGCACTAAGAAATAAGTTATTCTTATAGCAGATAAATGACTATTGGAGTTCAAATACAAAAGTATTACACAAAGTATCTTTTTTCATAAATGGAACGAGCTTGATCCACGAGAATGATGTCACTTAAATTAATAGCATGGTATTACATATGAAAAGTGAACATGTTTCTCAATAGGAAATATATATTTTTTTATTTTATATAACTTTTTGATAATTTTTTTAAAAATGTGCAATATCTCGAGAACGGTTCATGTTAGCGTTCTAAAATTTATGTCAATCGTTTTCTAATGAAAAATTACATTAGAAATGTCTATTTGCGTAACTTTATTAAAGGTTTTGATTTTTTGACGATTTTTTCAAAATTTCACTCGAAAATTTAGGGAGGTTCTAAACATTCGATTGCGTATAAAAACAATAGGCTTCCAGTGTTTACGGATTGAATGATTGAAGACCCTGACCACACGACCAACCCGAGTGTTTACGGATTGTAATTTTTGTTCCAAATTTCGTTCGAATCGGTCCATTCGATCGTCGGTTATTGTCTCCACAGACTCACTGCCACACACATACTTTCACACACACACAGACAAACATCACTTCAAAAATGTTTGATTCGTGATCAGGGATGCTTGAAACGTGCTCTCCCATCGAAAACTCGAATTCGAATTTTCGACCCCGTCACAATACTTTCCTTATTCATTATGTATATAAAGAAAGTAATAACTAAGATCTAAAGGGGTTTAAAGTATACTACTTATTTATTCAGAAACAATTTATATACATACTTGTTGTCATCGTTCTTTCGGAATTATTGTATTTCTTATATTGCAATTGCTAAAAATTAAATAAACTAGTATAATTAATTAACTAGTTAATTAAATTAACTAGTATAATAATTTATTTTTACTAGTAACACAAGCACAACTAATATAAAAAAATCTGATGTGGGCAACACATGACTTTCCTTATATAATGTAATTAATTTACTACTTTTACAGTAAAAAAAAGTAGGTTTTTCTTATAGTAGATACTAATATTCTTTCCAAGATATTAAATTTTCGACAATTAGTCGTCATTTTTATCCATTTGTCGAGATTTTCGTTAATTTGGCAACATTTCAAAAAGTCGCGAAGTTGGCGACATTCCCCCAAATTCGTCGCCAAAATCTCGCCAAGCGTTATGCACTAAGAAATAAGTTATTCTTACAGCAGATAAATGACTATCGGCGTTCAAACACAAAAGTATTACTAAAAGTATATTTTTTCATGAATGGAATAAGCTAGTTCCACGAGAATGATGTAACCCAATTTATCGCATGGTATTACATATGAAAAGTGAACATGTTTCTCAATAGGAATTTTTTTTATATGACTTTTTGATAATTTTTTTTAAAAAAAATGAACAATATCTCGAGAACGGTTCATGTTAGCGTTCTAAAATTTATGTCAATCGTTTTCTAATGAAAAATTACATAAGAAATGCCTATTTGCGTAACTTTATTAGTGGTTTTGATTTTTTGACGATTTTTTCAAAATTTCATTCGAAAATTTAAGGGGGTTCTTAACATTCGATTGCATATAAAAGCAATAGGCTTCCAGTGTTTACGGATTGTGATTTTTGTACCAAATTTGGTTCGAATCGGTCCATTCGTTCGCCAGTTATCGTCTCCACAGGCTCACTGACACACACACACACATACTTTCACACACACACACACACACACAGACATCGCTTCAAAAATGTTTGATTCGTGATCAGGCATGCTTGAAATGTGCTCTCCCGTCGAAAACTCGAATTCGAATTTTCGACCCCGTCACAATACTTTCCTTATTAATTATGTATATAAGGAAAGTAAAAAACTGATGTGGGCAACACATGACTTTCCTTATATAATGTAATGAATTTACTACTTTTACAGTAAAAAAAAAATAGTTTTTCTTATAGTAGATACTTATATTCTTTCCAAGATATTGAATTTTCGACATATAGTCGTCATTTTCATTGATTTAGCGTCATTTTTATCCATTTGGCGAGATTTTCGTTAATTTGGCAACATTTCAAAAAGCCGCCAAGTTGGCGACATTCCCTTAAATGCGTCGCCAAAATCTCGCCAAGCGTTATGCACTAAGAAATAAGTTATTCTTACAGCAGATAAATGACTATTGGCGTTCAAATATAAAAGTATTACTCAAAGTATGTTTTTCATGAATGGAATGAGCTAGATCCACGAGAATGATGTCACCCAATTTATCGCATGGTATTACATATGAAAAGTGAACGTGTTTCTCAATAGAAAATATTTTTCTTTTTATTTTATATGACTTTTTGATAATTTTTTTGAAAAATGTACAATATCTCAAGACCGGTTCATGTTAGCGTTCTAAAATTTATGTCGGTCGTTTTCTAATGAGAAATTACATAAAAAATGTCTATTTGCATAACTTTATTAGTGGTTTTGATTTTTTGACGATTTTTTCAAAATTTCATTCGAAAATTTAGGGGAGTTCTGAACATTCGATTGCGTATAAAAACAATAGGCTTCCAGTGTTTACGGATTGAGATTTTTGTACCAAATTTGGTTCGAATCGGTCCATTCGTTCGTCAGTTATCGTCTCCACAGTCTCACTGACACACACACACAAACACACACACACACACACACACACACACACACACACACGAACACACACACGCACACACACACACGCACACACACACACACATCACTACAAAAATGTTTGATTCGTGATCAGGGATGCTTGAAACGTGCTCTCCCGTCGAAAACTCGAATTCGAATTTTCGACCCCGTCACAATACTTTCCTGATACATTATGTATATAAGGAAAGTAAAAAAATTGAATTAAATTAATTCAGGGTTATTTTGTGCAATTAAACTCAATTTAATGAATTATTAAAGAGATAAAGAAAAAATGAATTTGAGTCTGCAGGAAAAGTCATGTGCTGCTCACATCAGAATTTTGAAAAATTAAATATGACGGGAAAAATATCCCAAAACTGTCTTTTATACACACCCTATCTATTTTAGGGGAAGTGTTAAAGGAATATTCAACCAGACTTATCCTCAATCAAAGTTGATCTGTGGGCATTAAACAGAAATGTAACTCCAGACTCGACGTCTGAAAGAGAAATTGAAAGCTTCCGTCAAAGTTTTTTAAATTAGTGGCGTTTCTCAAAGTATAAAAGAAAGACCTTGAGACATATACAGACAATTCCGGGGCATGGGGAAAGCATGGGGAAAGTATTGCGTTTGGGTTTGGAAAATGTAAGGTCCGACTTTTTTGAAGGAGTCTGTGCCCATATATATAGGAGTCTATCACTTTCCCTATATACATAGTATAATGCATAGGGAAAGTATTGTGATGGGGTCGAAAATTTGAATAGGAGTTTTCGACGGGAGAGCACGTTTCAAACAACTCTGAACACGAATCTAACGTGTTTGAGATGATGTATGTTTGTCTGTCTCTCTGTGTGTAAGTATGTGTATGTGTAAACGTGTGTGTGTGTGTGTGTGTGTGTGTGTGTGTGTAAGTGTGTGTAAGTGTGTGTGTGTGTAAGTGTGTGTGTGTGTGCAAGTGTATGTGTGTGCGTGTGTGTGTGTGTGTAAATGTGTGTGTGTGTGTGTGTGTGTATGTGTGTGTGTATGTGTGTGTGTGTGGATGCGATACAAACAAACAGACTGTTTGGAATGTAATTTGGTATATTTTTTACAGTCGATAAATACTAGAATCTTGTTAATTTTAAACGTATCGAATGCTCAAAATATTCCCAATTTTCAATGAATTTTTGAAAAAATGATTAAAATAAATTAATCAGAATTTATAAAACTGTAAAATAAATAATCATTTCATACGCATTTCTGTATTAGAAAACATATGATACAGATATTTAAACGTTAATATGACCTTTTCCAGAGATATTGCGCGTTTGTCAAATAAATTTTTCAGAATAGGTAGATCCAATACGTTTAGTTCCCATAAACAATTAATCAACAAACAAATCTGCTAACATCATTCGTGGAGATATAGTTCGTGCCATTCACGAGATAAGACTCGTTTGTTACAGTTTTGTATTTGGCAGCTAAGTATTCACTAATAATTATTCATTTTACGGGATATTAATTAAATACCATGAGCATTTTGTTGAAGACTTTCTTCTACTTCTTTTATCCAGTCCAGACCGTCCAACCTACCCGAAAGTGTATGGTATCTGTTTGGGTGGGCGGGAAGTACCATCCAATTTAGACGGAACTCAGTGGGGGCAGCATTCGCAGAGACCACATCCTTATTCCCCTACCACCAATCTCTCGGACTTATGGACTGACATATTTAACTTGAACAAGGGGGCTATTTGGGCAGAACCCGTGCGCTAAACACTGGGATGTTACCGGAAAAGTATTGATTTTGTTTGAGCTAAAAAAATTGAAAAACGCGCTCCTCCGTCGGAAATTCGAATGAAAATTTTCGACTCCATCACAATACTTTCCCTATACATTATACTATACGTATATATGGAAAGTTGATGTGGGCATTACATGACTTTCCCCGCAGACTCATATTCACGTTATAAAATCTACTTCGACAATAAGAGCTTGCAATTGCGTCCTAGTAGCTCAACGACAGAGCGGCGACTAGCCAGTTCTGAGATCCAGGGTTCGACTCCCGGTTGGGGCAGCAATGGTATTTACAATGGCGCCCGAACGAATCAAACCTGCAGTTTAGTGCAACGATGCCGGAGGTCTGAAGACACCAGACCGTGCGACACACATAGTGGGTTTAGAGTAGCTAGTTGCAAGGTCGGGAAAATATACCTCCTTCACTCAGGAGGCACCCAAGGTCCACCATCCTGCCAAACGAACATTTATTTAGGTCAATAAAAATAATGTTAGAGGTCTGAAAGTGACCCTAATACGACTAGTACGAATTCAGTGGACTATGGAAGATTGAACGCCGATTTCAAATTGAGAGGATAACGACGACTATGTAGGATACTAACATGGGTAAAACTAGTTGTAACAGGAGGCTAATGTGAGGTAGAGATAGTAGATGGTGGTCAGTCAGATTGTCAGTTGCACGCCAATATGACATTAGAGGGTGCATATGCTGAGTCCACTTCGCCGATAAGAGCTTGCAATTTCGTCCCAGTAGCTCAACGGTGGAGAGTCGGCTGGCCAGTTTGGAGATCCAGGGCTCGATTCCTGGTTGAGACAACAAGATTCTTTACAACGTTCTCTTTAGTTATTCATTAACACCTTAAATTGAGTTTAATTGCACAAAATAACAGCCATAATTATTTTAAATTGCACTGAATTTGCACTTTTTATTCGATTTTCGTTTTCATTTGGTACTTGGAGTTATTTTCAAAGGTGGTGTGGCCAAAATGTAAAAAACTAAAATATCTCCAAAAAGGCCAGTTCTAGAGTAATTGGGTTGGTTTTATTTTTTCGTCATATAATATTACGTATAAAATAAGTATTTAATTGATATATTCGAGCATACGTAGTCTTTTGTTTTTAGATTTAACTATTTTTGCAGTTCATTGGACTTACCAAATTTTATGAAATTCGGTCAATTAGTTTTTCAGTAAGAGTGGATACACTCGTGTTGTAGAGGTCCCAAAACGTGTAGATCCGTCGAAAACTCGGTTTGCGATTTTCGACCCAATTCCAATACTTTCCTTATATACATTACCATGTATTGGAGGGAAAGTAAAAAGCTCTTTGAAAGAAATAACATATGTATTAGATTTGATTCTTGAAGTAAGCATGAAAACAATTTAGATATCTGAATTTTATCTAACAGTAGATACTCTAATTAGAAACAATATGGTTGATAGATGAATAGTTCAGATTTCTGTATAGAAACTCATTATTTACACACTTAAAAGTACATCCGTCTGTAAAATTTCTGAAGCAAAAACCGTGTGGAAAATTTCTATTCAATGTTTGTTTAAAGCTTGTTAGCTTGTAACAATAACTGAAATGTTTTCTAACTGTTGTTTGTATTCCATTTGACACGCTATCCGTAATTTTCAGTTCGCTTAATGCATAAAATAGTTTGTTTAAAGCCGATTGTGTGCATGTAGTTCCATTTCAGACATTTCATACATTGATTATTTGCCCAGGATTTTGTCCACCATTTTATGTCCTTTCTGAGATTTTGACGTGAAACGTCTGTAAGGAAAAGTGCACAAATTGGAATTTTGAAATAACGAATTTTACTTTCCCTGCAATACATTGCAATGTATAGGGAAGGTATTGGAATCATGTCGAAAATCGCAACTCGAGTATTCGACGGATCTATACGTTTTGACACCTCTAGAATACGAAAAATCCATTTTTAACGTGACTTCTGTCTGTCTGTCTGTGCAATAAACTTAAAACTTTTTAACTTAAAAAACTAATGGACCGATTTTCGTAAAATTTGGCAGATAAGTCACTTTGTGGGTGACCCTGGTGCTGATTAGATTTTGGTGCGATTCGGAATAAAATAATTTGCATTTTTTTGTGAAATGGCCCGCAAAAAGTGCCTGTATCCACGGTAGCTGAAAAACTAAATGACCAAATTTTACAAAATTTGGCAGATAAGTCATTGGTGAATTAGCCTGGTGCTGATTAGATTTTGGTACGATTCGGGAAAATATAACCTGCCTCATTTTTGCGAAATAGCCGGCAAAAATCTTCATATCCGACTGTGTTATCGAAAAATCTAGGACTAGGTAAAATTTGCTAAAATTCAAGCGAAAATTTTGAAATGTATTCGAAATTTTATATCTTCTTAACATGACAGCATAGGACAAAAATTGATATAATCATGCATAATATTTATGTCTCAATTATTACGAATCTTAACAGTTTCAATCCATGTAGTGAAAAATAGCCTTGATTTAGTATTTGTGTTTGGAGCTCCATTATTCTCCCTGGGAAGGAGGGGAGGGACAAGTTACCCTTCGAGGGGGTACATTGTCAAATTTGATTTTTTACAAGCCCTTTAAAATGAAAGGTAACATGCCATAAATTGTGGACATTTGGACCAACAATATAGATTTTTTAAAAATTTTCTTGCAAAATTTGTAAGAAAATCTCAAGCTACTGGATTTTGGTATGATTAAGTCGGCTTGAGCCGCACTTCAATTAATTTATAAAAACGTTTTAAGGGCGATTAAATTTGTTTCGATGGGTTAAAATTATAAAATTCTGAAAATGATTCATTTTAAGATTGTACCATGCAGTTCAACAGAAGGAGATAAAGTTCCTATGGATGAAAAACTTCAAAAATCCCATACTGCTTTGAGTATGATATCATGGTGTGTCGCTAGTGGTAGTAAAGTTCCGACTGTTTTCTGTTAACATAACAGGAAGGCGTAGTGTTTAGTATATGTATTTTTGATCATTTTTAAATTAAAGTTTCCTAATCATGGTAGAAGAAATACGTATTTTATCCTAGTTGTATAACATGGAAATGTTGACAGAAATAAATGGAATGTTGACAAAAATAAATGGAATGTTGACAGAAATAAATGGAATGTTGACATGAATGCTGACAGAAATAAATGGAAAGGTAAAAAAAAATTGAATTTGTAGGCATTTTCTTTATTGCTTAATTTATAATTTGTATTGTATTTATTATTGTTTTTACAAAATCAGCAATTTAGATAATATTTAATTCAATACAACGCTTTTGCCACAGAAATACATGCAATTCAGCGGAATTGATCGTACCCCAGCGCCACCTGAATTGTTGTTTTAAGAGATTTCGTTTTTCCAACATGGAGTTGTAAAAAGCTTTGCTGCCCCAATCGGAAATCGAAGCCTGGACCTCCGAACTGGCCAGTCGACTCTCTACCGTTGAGCCACTGGGATGGAATTGCAAGATCTTTTTGTCGAAGTGGACTCTGCAACGTGAATATGAGTCTGAAGAGAAAGTCATGTGCTGCCCACATCAGAATTTTCGTCGAAGAAGATAGATCGTCGTAGTAGACTCTGCATTATCCACCAACTAATGCCTGATTGCCGGGCAACAGACAATTTGATTGACCACCTCCTGCTATGCCTCCTGTATTACTGTTTTTACCTAGGTTAGTATCCTGCGTGGTCGTCATCCTCTCAATTTGAAATCTGCGCTCAATCTTCCAGAGTCCACTGAATCCATACTAAACGTACTGGGGTCACTTTCAGACCTTCGACATCTTAATGATTACATTTCCACCAGGACTGGTGATCCGGCTAGAATCCTGTCTTACCTCCCTATCGTGAATCCTAATTTACAAATTTTTAATAAACATCTCATTTACTTTCTTACTGGTCATGGCCCCTTTCTTGATTACTTATACTTTTTCAAAATTAAATCCACCTCTAACTGTATTTGCAATAAATTCGGTGACGTTGACCATTACATTTTCGATTGTCCTTTTTCTAAAAAATTTCATCTCTGCAAACCTTCCCCCTCTAATAAACCAATTTGGTTCTCCAAAGTTCGTTCAAATCCCTCTTCAGTAGATAAAATTAAAAACTGTATTCTTGTTTCCATGGAAATTTCTAATAAAGTGACCTAAGCTTATGAGTAGATTCTGCTCTCATTTAATTTTGATCAATGAATCCCTTTATTTCATTCTTATTAACTTATATGAACTTATTGTGTTCCCTCTATTTTTTTCTTTTTAGAAAAAAAAAAGCTTTGTTAACTGTTCTTATTTTTTTGGATCTTTCTTTTTCTTTTGACACTTTTTATTTGTATTTTTTCTTATTTTTCTTTTCTAAATTTTATTCTAAATTTCTGTTTTTGTTTTCATACGCCAAATTTTTTTTTTCCTTTTCATATATTTTCTTTTTATATATTTTCTAAATTTTACTTTTAAAATTTTATTAATTTCTTTCATTTTAATCTATATTTTATTATGTTATTATACCTCACTCTAAATATTATTTTTCAATGATCTTTTTATCTATATTCGCAATAACCATTTTCCCATTTTTGTAAAATGGACGTACTTGCCAAGTTCAAATATAATGTAAAACTGTCTGTTTAATCACAATATTTATTATAAATTGTAATATTTTTAGACCTAAATAAAAGTTCGTTTGGTGGGATGGTAGATCTTGGGTGCCTCCTGAATGCAGGAGGTATCCTTTCCCGGCCATGCAGATAGCTACTCTAAACCCAATATGTGAGTCGCGCGGTCTGGGGTCTTCAGACCTTTGACATCTTTGCACTAACCTACAGGGTTGATTTGTTCGGGCGCCACTGTAAAGAGCCTTGCTGCCCCAACCAGGAATCGAACCCTGGATCTCCGAACTGGCCAGCCGACTCTCTACCGTTGAGCTACTGGGACGAATTGTAAATCTTATCATCGAACTGAACTCTGCAAAATTTCATGTCCTTTTACCTCCATGATGATTCTCTTTGGTGGATAAACATATAAAAAATTAAACGCTATTTCATGCGCTTAAGTTTAACTTTTCAGTCTAATGAGTAATAAGTTGTTAAATTACGTATAAAATGAATAATGATGTATAAAATGTGTGGATAAATTTAATTCGAATTGCTCAATTCATGTTTGAGGTAGCAGGTTTTTAGACTCATGGGTGTACACACATATATACACATTTACACAAAGAAATCAACTTAAAAGAGTACATTTCGTGTTCAGGGACGCTAAAGAGGTTTAAACGTATTGTCGATTATTTATCGTCATCGCAGTAGTTGTTTTGTGCGTTATAGTTCTGTGTATAAAATAAAATAAGGAAAACATGTATTGCACATTCTTTCTTGTAAACAAGTCAAAGAGATAGGTATATTCGAAAATTCAATTTCTTGTTCCACAAAAAAAATATACCTACGTGTCACCTGATATTCAATTTTCGATTTTTCAAAGCGATATCCACATATATATAATTTAATACAATATACCCTATCTCAGATCTAAGTGTTTTCTCTGCATAAATATATTATATGGATCTCAACTATTCATACATTGAGAATATTCAAAGAAGGATAAAACCTGTAAATGTGATTAAAATATAATTTTTCAGCAGACGATTATGAAATTCAAATTTCATAACTAGAAAATATATTTCATTCATTCGAGTTATATATATTTTGCACTTTTACTTTTACATATTATTGCATAGAATAGATAACGTATTGTTTTCTCGAAAATGCTGCGAATTCGAGATTTTAACAGAACAACGCGATTCAAGACCTCGTGAACCCTAACGTTTTTGGAAAGCTATCTGTTTCTTTTTGTGTATGTTTGGTAATTAACCATCATCGTCATTTCAGAAGGTGATTCGATGCAAATCTGATACACATTGGCCTCGAATTGGAGGCCAATATCTAGCAATATACCCTGTTTACATTATGTCTTTTATTTCGTTGGAAATCATTCTTCTACTTTTATTGTTATATATTATTTTTTAAGGTATCCAGTTTAATGTTATTTCTTGAGAAATTTTAATATTTTCTTAGTTTATCTCGCATTCTGTTACATGTTCTTGGTTAGATGCAGCTTTCCCGAATTTTCAAATTGCTTTGGTTTCTTGTTGAATCTCTAGGGGAATTGTATGAAATTTACGTGATTTGTTAGGTCTTGATTGGAATAAAAATGTGCTTTAGTTCTATTTTCCTTCATTCTTACTGCGGCATATATAATTAATGTAATTTACCTGTAGTTGAATTACGTCATATATATTGCCATAATGGTATTTTTATTAACACTTTACAACATAGTTGAAAAGTGTTTATGATTAACACTTTGCAACATAGTTGAAAAGTATTTATGACTTTGTTCATTCTGTCTGTCTGCCTGTCTGTCCGTCCGTTAGCACGATAACTGCCGTAAAAATGATTTTATCAAAATGAAATTATAGTATGTTGTTCAGACCGTCTGTGGCGCCTATGGGAATATAAATGACTAATATCACCCAATTAGTTTTAGATTGAACCCGGGTTGAAAAAATGAAATACATTGAACCCTATGGGACCTAATTTTTCAAACATTTTTTAAGCGAATTTAAAATTCACAAATTGTTTCGAATGTTTTAGGAAATATTCAAATTATCCCATAAAATATATAAAAAAATTTCAGCAAAACATATTCAGTAGTTTTTTTAAAATAAAAATTAAAATAATAATTCCACCTTTTATATGAAGAGATCACGTGACCCACTTCAAAATAAAATTTGGTATCCATCTTGTGCCAAAATCGTGATTTTTAAAGTTCTTTTTAATTCATATTGAGTGTTGTATTCGTCCTAAAACCGCTTTATTTTTGTTTAAATTCTGTGCATCTCTACATACAGAAACAACGCAATTACGATATATTTGAGTTTAAATGATCATCCAACTTTGATTATTTCTACAACGAAACCTAATTTTCACTTATGGCGAATGTAAATACCAAAAGATGTAGAATGAGTTGTATAGTTGTATAAGAAATGTTGCATTTCTTTAATACAAAATTATTTAGCTCATGGAGTCTGCAATATAGCTGATATGAATGAAACATTCATTGATTTTACACAGAGAACCAGACGATTTTTTGATGAAGTTTTAAGCATGGAGTTAAATTACTTGTACCTCCATGGTTTTAAGTTTTTAAATAAAATAAATTATTATAGTATTGTGATGAATGAAAGGAATGGAAAAACGTTAATAAATGAAATGTTGTTTTTATAGAGAGAGCCAGGCGATTTATATTTCGATGACGTCATTTGAATAAAGTTCATTTGTTTTCGATGAAGTTTTCAAATATAATAAATTATTGTGGTATTATGATAATTTTAAAAATATTATCGAGAAATATATCGGAATTTGGAGATGTTTAAAGCAGGCAATTTATATTTCAATACCGTCATTTCAATGAAGTTTATTTTTTTCGATGAAGTTTTAAGTTTTCAAATATAATAAATTAATGTAATATTGTGATAATTTCAAAATTATTACCGAGGAATGTATCACATTTTAGCGATGTTTATATGAAATTGCATTGAAGTTGGAAAGTGTTTCATAATCAATGTTTTAATTATGATTGATCTTTCTTGTTTCATTTATCAACTTTGTTTTGATTGAGACGTTTGCTTCATGCCCGTTGATATAATATTTTGTTACATCTTTAGCCAGTTGTTCCATTTACCGTTTCCCTAAGGTCTAATATTGATGTTTATCCAGTTTATTTTTCTATTATTCTTTGTCTTCTGTACTAAGTCTAACTTTTCTAAAATTACTTTAATATTTAAGTTTCTGTTGCAAAGTGTTTCGATGGATTTTAGGACACCCTGGTTTTCCACAAAGAAGGGAATTATTTCGCTTTTTAAATTCAGATAGATTAATTTGGTTAAAGTAAGATCAATTTGATTAATTAATTTGGTTTAATTCAGAGATATTAATTTTGGTTAATTTGGTTAATGACTTATTAAAGTAGATTAATTGCATCGGTCTAAAATACCGAGGCATCGCCGGATGCTCTATAGAGTAGAAAATTTATTTGTAGATACTTTAAAGAATAAACTAGATCTTGATAGACTTTCTGCTAATTCTTACAGAAATCGAATGGTTAAATACTGTTACGATATGCCCTCTGGAATCGTGGATTAGTATATGGATGAGTCCAATTCAGTATATAAATGAATTCAACTCAGTATATAAATGAGTCCAAAGCAGTATATAAATGAGTCCAACGCAGTACATAAATGAGTCAAATTAAGTATATAAATGAATCCAATTCAGTATATAAATGAGCCCAACTTTGTATATAAATGAGTCTAACTCAGTATATAAATGATTCTAAATTTCTGAAGTGTCAGATACAATAAAATAGCAATTAAATGCTCATCTAATCTACAAGATAGCCGGTACTATCCTAAAAAAACTGTTGTATCTCACAACTATATATAGTTCTTATCATATTTTTACAGTTTTCATATTTTGAATTTTATAAACTTTATTTAAATCTTAAAATTTTTAATTGTATTTTAAATAAAGGTGTCATTTAAATCGTAAAATTTACGATAGACAGCCCCTAATAAAAATGCACCTGCCCCACAAATAGTGAAATTCACTTATATTTCAAATCAAGAATATTAATTCCCCCAGAAGCTACAGGGATTATCAAAGAAATTGAAATCAGTTTTTCAAAATATTAAATTTTAATCAATTTGGTGTCATTTTTGTGGTTTTTAGAGTCCTTTTTGTGAATTTAACGACATTTTAGTAAATTTAACAATTTTTATTTTTCATAAGTTGTCAAATTCGGCGATATTTATCGCCAAGAACGCCAAATTTTTCTGAAATAGAATTTTTTCAAAATTTTTGAGTAAACAAGAATTGATCACATTTAGTAGAAAGAGGTAAAAATAAATTTGTTTGTCCTTTATTTATCCCAGTTCACTTTATATATTTTTGTGGAAATAAATGACATAATCTTACTCCTTACATTAAGAATTTTGAGAAGACGAAAATATCCGGCTTATTTTGAAATCTAATTTTACTGTTCCGATAAAATAATAAGTGACGTGTTTGTCATCTGATATTAAGTTCTCGATATTTCAAAGCGAATTCGCTCAACAAATGTAATTTCATACAATATTCAGTTGCCTAGGGCCACTTATTCTGCTGTTCTCTACATTTATATTTCATGTATTTCGAACCAATCATGCTTGCTGTCTACAAGATTCCACTAGAGTATTCCATGCTGTCAACGTGATTACAATCTAACTTTTCCGCAGACGATTTTCAAATGCAATATTTAGGCCTAAATATTATATTTTGTTGATAATATGCATTTGAGATTGAGAATTAAAGCAATAAATTGAATTATACGTTGCTTGTGTTCTTCCATGCCATGTTACGGGAATCTGCTTACATATTTAATTTCCTTTGCTATACAAAAATATAACCTTTTTCGTTAAAGTATTGTTTAAGAATAAAAATATTTTCCTGTAATATTGCAAATGTTGATGTTTCAGGGGGGGTTCTGATTATGAAATCCGCTTTTAAGAGGTCACCGGTTGCTGAAAATCCGGGTAATTATTAGATAATGCATTAAATCAAATCAAGCAATGCATTTATGGTGAAATATTATATGAGTATATCTGAAAGGTGTGCAAATGTGCGTAGTCAAATTTCTTACATGTTAAATTCATCACTGTGCAAGGAAGGCGGCAAATTTTGTAAGAAGACAACTGTCTAAAAGTCTACCTGGAGTGTTCAAGAATATAACCTAGTTCATTGTAAATGATTTTTGCGGTAAAATCTTATTGTGGTATTGTTTAATATTTCTGTAAGTCATTCAACTAGGAATTCTATTCAATGTTTCCAACTGTGTGCAGTCAAATTTTTTACATGTTACATTCATCACTGTACAAGAAAAGATGCAAATTCTGTGAGAAGGCAACTATCCAAAAGCTTACCAGGAGTGTCCAACGTAGTTCATTGCAAATGTTTTTGTGGTAAAATCTTGTTGTGGTATTGTTTGATATTATTTAAGATGTCTGTAAGTTTTACAACATAGATTAATCTTTAATGTTTTCAACTGTGTGCAGCCAAATTTATTACATGTTACTTATATCACTACAAGGAAGAAGGCAATTTTGTGAGAAGGCAACTATCCAAATGTTTACCCGTAGAATCACAGAATATTTTTAGTTCATTGTAAATTTTTTTTTGTTTTAAAATCTTGTTGTGGTATTGTTTTGTATTGTTTAAGATTTCTCCAAGTCTTTCAACTTCGATTTTTTATTACTGTTTTCAAATATGTGCATGTAGTCAAATTTATTACATGTTACATTCATCACTGTGCGAGTAAAGGGGGGGATTCTTTGAGAAGGCAGCTGTTCAAAAGTTTACCCGGAGTGTCTAAAAATATAACCTAGTTCATTATAAATACTTTTTTGGTAAAATCTTGATGTGGTATTGCTTGGTATTGTTTCAGATTTCTGTAAGTTTTTCAACTTTGATTTCTTTTTAATGTTTTCACCTGTGTGCAGTCAATTTTTTTACATGTTACATTACTTCTTCCGGCAGTCCAAACAGCTGCTTCTGTCCTCGGACGAGTCGGACGGTATGGATCTTCCACATGCTATATTACTAATAATAGAAGTAAGGAGGCAAATTCTATGAAAAGGGAAGGTTTATGAAAAAATTTCCTCAAAAGGACCAAGACCTGAGTAAATGGTTTTATTTTTTCGAAAATTGTAATTTGATATGCTTTTAAGTTCTTCAACTGTGTGCAGTAAAATTTATGACATGTTACTTTCATCATAATTGACGTACATAAGTAAACTCTAAGAGAAGACGAGGCTTGACCAAAATTTTCCCCTAAGTATCGAAGACGATTATCAAGTTATGGGTAACTATTATTTTGGAAAATCTTATAAGGATATATTTGTAATACATTCACTTGTATGCAGTCAAATGTCGGACATGCTACTGTCGCATTCATTCATCATAATAGAAATTAAGAGTCAAGGTCTGAACAGAAATGTCCCCTATAACTTTCCAAGAAAACCCCAAGTTCTAAGAAAATGTGGAACACCTAATTTTTAATACTGTATTTTTATCTATCAAACTTATCATGTAATTTAAATAAAATTTATTTAGAATGGTAATTAACTAGTACTTGGAAGGAAAATGTCATAAGTTTAAAAATACCTGAATAATAGAAAAAGTTTGATTTACTCCAGTCCACGTTATGTCTTTTAATGGAACGACTTGACGGAATCTTGCTCTTTTCATTAAAAAGTTAGTGAGGACGAGATTATATTCGGTTTATTTCGAAATTTTATTTCACTGTTCCGAAAATAAAAGTAATGTGTTTGTCATCTGATATTAAGTTATCGATATTTCAAAGCTAACCCGTTCTACAAATGAAATTTCATACAATATTCAGTTGACCAAGAACACGTATTCTGCCTATTCTCTGCATTTATATTTCATGTATTCCGAATTAATCATGCTTACTTTCCAGAGGATTCCGCCAGTGTATTCCATGCTGCCAATGTGATTGAAATCTAACTATTCAGCAGACGATTTTCAAATGCAACATTTAAGCCCGAATATTATATTGTGTTGATAATTTGAATTTGATATAGAGAATTAAAACAATAAATTAAACAAGAAATATCAATTATGCATAAAGCATTGATTATGAAACACTTTCCAACTTCAATGCAATTTTATACAAACCTCTCTAAAATGCAATACATTCCTCCGTAATATTTTTAAAATTATCACAATTCTACATTAATTTATTATGTTTAAAAACTTCATCGAAGATAATGAACTTCATTCAAATGACGGCATTGAAATATAAATTGCCTGGTTTAAACATCTCTAAAATGCGATACATTCCTTGATAATATTTTTAAAATTATCATAACACTAAAATAATTTATTATATTTGAAAACTTCATCGAAAACAAATGAACTCTATTCAAATGACATCATTGAAATATAAATCGCCTCTATATAAAAGCAGCATTTCATTCATAAACATTTTTCCAATCGTTTCATTCATCACAATATTATAATAATTTATTTTATTTAAAAATTAGAAAAATTGGTATCTACCATATTTATTATAAAATGTGAAACCTTTTTCATATATAAAATAATTAAACTCTTGGAAAGATATTTACTATATAATATATTTCTCTTTTCTTTATGGAGGATATAACGAGAGTCAGAATTTAATTGAATTTGTTTTCTCCCAAAATAAATAATTTTTATTTAAAAAACTACCTAACATATTTCACTGAATTTATTTTATATAATTTATGGGACAATTTGAATATTTCCTAAAATGTTCGAAGCAATTTGTGAATTTTAAATTTGCTTAAAAAATGTTTGAAACATTAGGTCCCATAGGGTTCAATGTATTTCATTTTTCCAACCCGGGTTGAATGTATTTCATTTTTCCAATCCGGGTTCAATAAAAAACTAACTGGGTGCTGTTATTCATTTATATTCCCATAGGTTCCACAGACCGTCTGAAAAACATACTAAAATTTCATTTTGATAAAGCCATTTTTACGACAGTTATCGTGCTAACGGACAGACAGACAGACAGACAGAATGAACAATGCCATAAACACTTTTAACTATGTTGTAAAGTGTTAATTATGCGCTTTCTGTGTCTTTACATGTCATGTTACAGAAATCTGATTATATATTTATTTTTCTTTGTTATAGAAAAATAAATCTGATATGTGCAGCACATTATTTTCTCTACGAACTCAAATTAATTTTCTCTTTATTTGTTTAATAATTCATTAAATTGAGATTTATTGCACAAAATAACACGCATACTTATTTCAAATGACACTAGATTTGAACTTTTAAATCAATTTTCATTTTCATTTGGCAATTGGACGTATTTTCAAAGGCTGCGCAGCAAAAGTGCGAAAAAAAATATCCCGGAAACGACTAGTCCTAGATAAATGGAGTTGGTTTAATTTTTTTCATCGTCAAAAATAATGTATAAAATAAACATTTAATTGGTACGTTTGGGCATACGTAATTTTTTATTTCAGATATTGACGATTTTTGCGGGCCATTTCGCAAAAAAGGCAGGTTCTTCTATCTCAAAATCGTACCGATATCCAATCAACACCAGGGTCACCCATAAGTGACTTACCGTTAAAATTAATTTTATGAAATTTGGTCAATTAGATTTTGAGTTAGAGTGGATACATACATTGCACAGACAGACAGACAGACAGACAAGCACACACACACAGACACACACACACACATACACTCACATACACACAGAGAGAGAGAGAGAGACAGACAGACACATACATACACATACACACACACACACAGAACACATACAGCCTAGTTCATTGTAAATGTTTTTATGGTGAAATCTTGTTGTGGTATTGTTTAAGATTTATCTAAGTCTTTCAACTTCGATTTCATCTTAATGTTTTCAACTGTGTGCAGTCAAATTTTTTACATGTTACATGCATCACTGTACGAGGAAGAGAGCTAATTCTGTGAGAAGGCAACTGTGCAAAAGTGTACCTGGAGTCTCTAAAAATATAACCTAGTTCATTGTAATTGTTTTTGTGATAAAATATTGATGTGGTATTGTTTGGTATTGTTTAAGATTTCTCTTAAGTTTTTCAACTTTGATTTCTCTTTAGTGTTTTCAACGTTGTGCAGTAAATTATTTTTATATGTTGCATTCATAATAGTAGAAATAAGGAGACAAATTTCGCGAAAAGGCAAGATTTGTGTACACTTCCTCAAAGGGACCAATATTGTTAACAAGGCCTGAGTAAATGTCTTTTTTCAGGATAAAAAAATTAATATGATATGTTTTTAATGCCTTCAACTGTGTGCAGTCTAATGTATTACATGTTACATTCCGATCGTTACAGAGTTTACTTTCATACTTCATCAAGTTTAAAGTAAGGAAGTAAACTCTGAGAAAAGACGAGGCCTGAATGAAAATCACTCTAAAGTATCTAAGACGATTCTCAAGTTATGGGTAAATGTTTTTCTGGAAAAATCTTGTTATGATATATGCAAGATATTCAAGTGTGTGCAGTCAAATTTCAGGTATACTTCTGTTGCATTCGCCCTAGTAGAAATGAGGCCTGAACAGAAATTTCCCCCATGACTATCGAAGAAAACCCCAAATCCTAGGAAAATGTTGAACACATAATCTTGAATATTGTATTCTTATTTATCAAACTTATCATTTTAATTTAAATAAAAGTTATTTAGAATGGTAATTGACTACTACTTGGGAGAAAAATGTCATAAGTTTATAAATACCTGAATAATAGAAAAGGTTTGATTTTTGCACTATATATTTACCTCAGTCAACCCTATGTCTATTAATGAAAGCACATGACGTAATCCTATTCCTTATATTAAGAAGTTAGTGAGGACTAGAATATATCCAGTTTATTTCGAAATCTCATTGAACTGTTCCGAAAATAGTAGTGACGTATGTGTCATCTGATATTAAGTTCTCAATATTTCAAAGCAAACTCGCTCTACAAATGCAATTTCATACAATATTCAGTTGCCTAGGGCCACGTATTCTGCCTATTCTGTGCATTTATATTTCATGTATTTCGAACCAATCCTGCTTGCTGTCCAGAAGATTCCGCTAGTGTATTAAATGCTGTCAACGTGATTAAAATCTAACTATTCGGCAGACGATTTTGAAATGCAATAAGTATACCTAAATATTATATTTTATTGATAATGTGCTGTTGAGATTGAAAATCAAAGCAATAAATTAAATTATGCCTTGTTTGGGTCTTTATACACACGGTATGGGGTTCCGATTATATATTTATTTTAGAAATATGCATTGTTTCGTTTAAGTTTGGTTTTAGAATAAAAACATTTACCAACAATATATAAAAATCTAGACGTTTTAAGGGGACAGTAGACGTTGAATTTTTCTTTATTTATTTATTGATTGAGAAACATGAAAATTTGTATAAATATTCTTCTTAACATTACTTTGTAAAATACCATTCACTTTTTCTCAATTTTGTTATAATTTTGTATTTTTTTTAAATTTGATTTTTTTAGAGAAAACTTGAAAATGCTCCTTGCGTGCCATTTGTTCACATTTTTGATTAATTTTACATTATGATCACTCAAAAACACATTATGAACAAATTTGGATATTCATTTTTAAATCTCTTAGGAAGTTAATTTTTTAAAATTATTTTTCTGCATGAAAACTTCATTTTCATTATTTAATTGGGTTATTATTCACTTTTAATTACTTAATATTATATAAAAATACTAGTTCAATTATAAAGTTCAATTATAAAATGCATACCCAGTTTCATTAAAAAGTATGAAAGGTGTCTTCTTACCAAATTTCATGCATCTCAAACAAAAATTAAGACGCATGGAGCATTTTAAAAATGTAAAATCTTTGAAAATTTCATTTTAAAAAAATGCATTTGACCTTTTGCTTACGGGTGGGACAGCGTCCATCCCAACCGAAGAACCTCCCCAAAAGACAGGTATTTGACATACCCTATCCCAAACAGTTCGATCCCCTTTGCAGACATTGGCGTCCATGGAAATCGTCGGCAGAAACATTGCACCTGCTGCAGCAGGTGCAATGTTGCAGGAGGTACTCCAGCAGGTGCAATGTTGCAGGAGGTACTCCAGCAGGTGCAATGTTTCTGGCGACGATTTCCATAGACGCCAATGTCTGCAAAGGGGGGTCAAACTGTTTGGGATAGGGTATGTCAAATACCTGTCTTTTGGGAGGTTCTTCGGTTGGGATGGGCGCTTTCTCACCCGTAAGCAAAAGGTTAAATGTGTAAAACAATGTTATATATTAAAAAAAAAACTTTGTTTAGTCGATTTTTGCTCATTTCAACGTCCACCGTCCCCTTAAGAGGTGTTGATTATGAAAAACGCTTTTAAGGGATCACACGCACGTGGGATGTCTGAAATAAAAGTTTTAGATTGCGAAAAATTTATAAATTGTTTTAATTTTTTTAAAATTCAAAAGTAAATAATACAATGCAAATTATAAACTTTTTATAAAAAAAAATATGCAAATTCTGCGAATGGCAACGATCTTTGTCACACATATTTTCTTGTGCAACCTTTAGTGATTAATTGAGCGATTGACAAGATATCTTTTACGGGTTCCATCTAAAATAAAATATTTTTTTTTATTTACGTTTGAACATAATAAGCTTAGGACTATACGCATTTAGCACGATAGGATTTTATCTGTATTCAACGTAAAACAAAATGAACGCAGTGGGCAAAATTTAACGATTTTCTCAAAAAGCAATATTTTTTTTGCGATAAAATTGCGAGAAATGTCTCATTTCAAAATTGGCATCGTAGTATACTACGTGTTACTGCCTGAAAGAATCATTTCAAATAAATCAACTAAAAATTGGAAGAGTTGAAGTTTTAATTGGAAACGTTGAAGTTTTAAAAACGTTTAAAATGACGATAAAGTATAAAAATTCGATACCTATCTGGAATTGCCTATGCCAGGTCCATAAAGTAATTTTTGAGACATCGTACTTTTAGAAACATAAATAAGAAACGATTTTTTTCAACCCACCTATGTGTATGTACGCACTTAAATATTTATACTGTCGAACAGTGCAAAACTGCAATAGCGTTCTTTCTTAAAATATTCAGCCAATTTAAAGCTTATTTGGGGCATAGGTAAGCTTCTTGCAATTGTTAGAAATATTTATTTTTCAGATTCCCCTTTTGCAGTAGTCACAGCGAAAAAATTATTTATACATGAAAACTACTCTGTTAAAATTGGTTTTTACTGCAAGAACAAAAGAGAGTCTCGGGAACCAAAACAAGAAAGATCAATCATGCATAAAGCATTAATTATGGAACACTTTCAAACTGAAATGCAATTTTTTTTGAACATCTCTAAAATGCGTTATATTCAGCCGTGATATTTTTGTAATTACACAACTCCAATATTCCATTTTACTTGAAAACTTAAAACTTCATAAAAAAAAATTGAACTTTATTCAAATGACGTCATCGAAATATAAATCGTCTGGCTCTCTATCTAAAAGCAGTAAATATTTCATACGCAGTAAATATTTCATTCCAGACTCCAGAGTTAAATAATTTTGTATGAAAAAAATCCAGCAATTCTTATACAACTCATCTTACAATCACTTGTTTACATTCTGCATCCATTAAAATTAGGTTTCGTTATATAAATAATCAAAGTTTGATGATCATTTAAACTCAAAAATATTGTAATTGCATTAGCGCAGAATATAGATGCACAGAAAATACGCAAAAATAAAGCGGGTTTAGGACGGACGCAACATTAATATAAATTTAAAATTACTTAGAAATCGTGATTTTTACTCTGGGAAAAAATATGGATGCCATATTTTATTTTTAAGTGGGTCACGTGATCTCTTTATATTATATAGGTGTCATTAATATTTTAATTTTTATTTAAAAAACTACTGAGTATATTTTACTGAAAATTTTTTAATATATTTTATGGGTTAATTTGAGTGTTTTATAAAATTTTCGAAGCAATTTGTGAATTTTAACTTTGCTTAAAAAATGTTTGAAAAATTAGGTCCCATAGGGTTCAGCGTATTTCATTTTTTAACCCGGCTGCAATCCAAAACTAATTGGGTGATATTATTCACTTGCATTCCCATATATTCCACAGACCGTCTCACCAACATACTAAAATTTCACTTTGACAAAGTCATTTTTACGGCAGTTATCATGCGGAAAGACAGACAGACAGACAGAATGAACCAAGCCATAAACACTTTCAACTATGTTGTAAAGTGTTAATAAAATAAAATGTGATTTGAATAACATATGATTATCTCTACTCTTTACTTTTTTTTTCACAGAGAAATAGCGATGTACAAGTAATACAGAAAAATATTTTTGAGCTTAACTTTTCATCACGGAAATTGAAACTGGCCGGTTTTTGCAACTCATGGGTCCAAACTGAATGACTTACTTATGCATACTTACATGTAAAATTCTCATTAAAATGTAATTGACGATTAATATTCTGTGAAGTGAATGGCTAGGAGCAAATAAATATTGCGAAGTCGTATTTCAAAGTCAATATATTGGTTATAAGCGACGTCAAATCACAAAACTATTATAATTTTTTTTTCTCGTGAATGGAATGACCTAGTTCCACGACAATGATGTCAACGGATTTTTTGCGTAACATTGTATATGAAAACTGAACCTATTTGAAGATACTTTCTACCTTCCGTAATTGTATATAATTTTTTTTGATAAATGTATTTGTAAACTGTGCAATATCTCGAGAACCTGTTCATGCTAGTGTTCTAAAGTTTGTGCAGACTCGTAGAAAGGAAGAGGAAAATTGGGATAAATTCCTGAGGCCTTTGCAGTCTGCCGAATCCGGATTTGTATTAATGAAAAACAATTTCTATCTATATGTAGTTTCTTTCTGCCATGGCGGCTCTGAGTATGTGTCATTTCTAGTGGAAAATTACGTATGAAATTATTATTTATTTAACAGTATTGAAAGTTCGGATTTTTAAATGGTCTTCAAGAATGTTTTCGAAAATCGGACAATGTCTCGAGAACAGATCATGCAAGTGTTCTGAAGTTTGTATCATTACATTTCCTAATGAAAAATTACTCAATAATAATATCAATAATTATCAAACTCAATAATTGTCACTCAATAATAATGAAATTATTAAGTGATAATCAATTTATTATTATTGAGGAACCGGATTTTAAATTTTTTTCGGAAAATTTATTCAAACATTAGGGGGGGGGGGGGTGTCTATTCTCTACATTCGATTACGTTTAAAATAAAAAATTCGGTGTCTCGAATAATTGTACCCTTTTCAAAACGCTGCATTCCTTCGTGAATATCGTTTTTGCAGTCTTACGAATATACACATTAACATACACACTAACATACATATCCACACATTAACATACACACTAACATACACTAACATACATATGCACACACTAACATACATATGCACACGTTAACATACATATGCACACACTAACATACATATGCACACACTAACATACACATACCATACACCTGCATCGCATCAAAAATGTTCCGTTCGAGTTCAGGAATGCTTGGATTGTGTTTTTTCGTCGAAAACTCGAATTCGAATTCTGGATCCAGTCGCAATGCTTTCCAAACACATTATGTATGTAGGTAAAGTAAAAATATATACTGGTCAGCATATGACAGACAAATTATTTTTGCTTTCTTTTCTTATATGTGTTTTTTGATTGTTTTAGCATAGAATAACACATGTAATAGGTGTTTATTTACAATTATAACGAAATTGAAGTTTTCGTGCACTTTATAATATTACGATTAATTAAAAGTATTAAGACTTCTTTTCAGTTAAAAAATGATTAGGAGAAATAAATTGTTTAAATACGGAAAAAAGCTGTTTCCGACTCTCTCTATAAAATTTGCACACATAGATATTTTCCAAAGTTGCACACATAGAAAATATCTATGTGTGCAACTTTAGAAAAACTCTGTACAAGAGATTTTCTAAAGTTGCACACATAGATATTTTTTCGTAGGAGACATTTAGCAAACTACGAGTACCACCTGTTGCCTGCCAATCAATTCATTTTCTGGGCTTTTGATCCATAGGAGCCGGGTTTGAATTTTATGAGTGGAGAGCTTTGTGTATATACAGGGTATTCCAAAAAGATTGAAACGCACTTTAATCCTTTACCTGTAGGAGATAAGTGGGCAACGTAAATTGCAAAAAAGTTGAAAGTAAGGAAGGAAATAAGACTTCGTTAATGAAATAGTCCTTCCATTAATTTTCAAAAAGTTACACTTTTTAAATTTTTATACGGCCCCATTAGAAAAATTTGGTCAATCAGAAAACTTTAGTTTTAATGCAACAAGATCATTAAAAAACAAGAAAGATCAATCATGCATAAAGCATTGATTATGAAACATTTTCCAACTTCAATGCAATTTTATGTAAACATCTATAAAATGCGGTACATTCCTCGGTAACATTTTTAAAATTATCACGATATTACACTAATTTATTATATTTCAAAATTTAAAATTTCATCGAAAAAATAAATTTATTCAAATGACGGCATTAAAATATAAATTGCCTGGTTTAAACATTTAAAAAATGCGATACATTCCTCGGTAATATTTTTAAAATTATCATAATACTACAATAATTTATTATATTTGAAAACTTCATCGGAATCAAATGAACTTTATTGAAATGACGTCATCGAAATATAAATCGCCTGGCTCCATTCATTTCATTCATTACAATGCTATAATAATTTATTTTATTTATAAACTTAAAACCATGGCGGTACAGGAAATTTAACTCTATGCTTAAAACTTCATCGAAAGAATCATCTTCTTCTCTGTGTAAAATCAATGAATGTTTCATTGATATCAGCTATATTACAGACTCCATGAGCTAAATAATTTTGCGTTAAAGAAATGCAGCAATTTTTATAAAACTCATTCTACATCCTTTGGTGTTTACATTCTCCATAAGTGAAAATTATGTTTCGTTGTAGAAATAATCAAAGTTTGATGATCATTTAAACTCAAATATATTGTAATTGCGTTGTTTCAGTATGTAGATGCACAGAATTGAAGCAAAAATAAAGCTGTTTCAGGACGGATGCAACACTCAATATGAATTAAAAAAAGCTATAAAAATCACGATTTTGACACAAGATGGATGCCATATTTCATTTTGCAGTGGGGCACGCGATCATTTCATAAAATGGTCACGTGATCTCTTCATATATATGGTGTAATTACTATTTTAATTTTTATTTAAAAAACTACTGAATATATATTTTTTATATATTTTATGGGATAATTTGAATATTTCCTAAAACTTTCCAAGCAATTTGTGAATTTTAAATTCGCTTAAAAAATGTTTGAAAAAATTAGGTCCCATAGAGTTCAATGTATTTCATTTTTTTCAATCCGGGTCCAATTCAAAACTAATTGGGGGACATTATTTATTTATATTCCCATAAGTCCCACAAACCGTCTGAACAACAAACTAAAATTTCATTTTGATAAAGTCATTTTTACGAAAGTTATCGGCTAACGGACAGATAGACAGACAGAATGAACAACTTCAAACACTTTTTAACTATGTTGTAAAGTGTTAAAAAACTGCATATCTGTATCTTTAAAATCAACTGAATTATGATAAAGAAAACAAGAAAGATCAATCATGCTTAAAGCATTGATTATGAAACACTTTCCACCTTCAATGCAATTTTATTTAAAAAAGTCTAAAATGCAATACATTCCTCGGTAATATTTTAAAACTTATCACAATACTACATTAATTTATTATATTTGAAAACTTAAACTTTTATTGAAAAAAACGAAATTCATTCAAATGACGGCATTGAAATATAAATTGCCTGGTTTAAATATCTCTAAAATGCGATACATTCCACGGTAATATTTTTAAAACTACCATAATACTACGATAATTTATTATATTTGAAACCTTCATCGAAAACAACTGCAATTCATTCAAATGACGTCATAGAAAAAATAACACGCCTGGATCTCTCTATAAAAGCAGCATTTCATTCATAACTTTCCCCCATTCATTTCGTTCATAACAATACTATAATAATTTATTTTATTTAAAAATTAAGACCATGGAGCTACAAGTAATTAAACTCTATGCTTAAAACTTCATCGAAAAAAATCGTCCTTCTCTTTATAAAATCAATTAATATTTCATTCATATCAGCCATGCAGACTCTATGGGCTAAATTATTTTGTGTTAAAGAAATACAGCAATTCTAATACAACTCATTCTATATATTTTGCTGTTTACATCTTACATAAGTGAAAAATAGGCTTCGTTGTAGAAATAATCAAATTTGGATGATCATTTAAACTCAAATATATTGTATTTGCGTTGCTTTAGTATGTAGATGCGCAGAATTTAAGCAAAAATAAAGTAGTTTTAGGACGGATACAACACTCAATATGAATTAAAAAGAACTTTAAAAATCACGATGTTGAGACAAGATGGATGCCATACATCATTTTGAAATGGGTCACGTGTTCTTTTCATATCATGGTCACGTGATCGTTTCATATAAGAGATGTAATTATTATTTTAATTTTTATTTAAAAAACTACTGAATATATTTCGCTGAATTTTTTTTATATATTTTATGGAACAATTTGAATATTACCTAAAATTTTCGAAGCAATTTGTGAATTTTAAATCCGCTTAAAAAATGTTTGAAAAATTAGGTCCCATAGGGCTCAATGTATTTCATTTTTTCAACCCGGGTTCAATCCAAAACTAATTGGATGATATTATTCATTTATATTCTTATAGAGCCTACTGACGGTTTGAACAACATACTAAAATTTCATTTTGATTAAGTCATTTTTACGGCAGTTATCGTGCTAACGGACAGACCGACAGACAGACAGACAGAATGAACAAAGTCATAAACACTTTTGAACTTTGTTGTAAAGTGTTTAAAATCTGATTTTTGCCACTTTTCCGTACCATGTGAAAGTTGTTTCTTCAGTTAAATTAGGGATCGTAAACAAATTGACGATGGAAATTGTTTAGATCAAAAATACGTTAATATGTGTCAAAATATTTTATCACCAATGCATCTAAATAAAGCATTACACAGACAGAGATCATATAAAGTGGTGGTACTCACTATCCGGTTTGGGCACACAAAAAATATGCATACATTGGTAGAAGACCACTGATATAAAGGGACAAATTTCTTTACAAATACTAGAATTACAATTCACAAAGCATTCTCAATATGTGTTTCTTCAACTCCAATACATAACTGAGCTCTTCTAATAATGCTTATGTAAATATTTTGGGGTTCTTTACCACTAATATTGTTGCAATAGATATTACTGAATTGATATAATACTGGGAATAAATACGTAGATTAAAAAATACTTCGTCTGCATTTCATTCTTCAGTTTATTTACTTTCCTTATATACATAATGTATAAGGAAAGTATTGAGAGGGGGTCGAAAATTCGAATTCGAATTTTCGAACGGAGGGCACGTTTCAAGCATCCCTGAAGACGAATCAAACATTTTTGAAGTGATGTCTGTGTGTGTGTGTTTGTGTGTGTGTGTGTGTGTGTGAAAGTATGTGTGTGTGTGTGTCAGTGAGTCTGTGGAGACGATACCTGACGAACGAATGGACCGATTCGAACCAAATGTGGTACAAAAATCACATTCTATAAACACTGGAAGTCTATTGTTTTTATACGCAATCGAATGTTTAGAACCCCCCTAAATTTTCGAGTGAAATTTTGAAAAAATCGTCAAAAAATCAAAACAGCTAATAAAATCAAGCAAATAGACATTTCTTATGTAATTTTTCCTTAGGAAATGATTTACATAAATTTTAGAATGCTAGCATGAACCGTTCTCAAGATATTGCCCATTTTTCCAATAAATTTATCAAAAAATACCATAAATTAAAAAAATATATATTAACTGTTAAGAAACATGTTCACTTTTCATATGTAACATCATGCGATAAATTGAGTGACATTATTCTCGTGGATCTAGCTCGTTCCATTCATGAGAAAATATACTTCGAGTAATACTTCTGTATTGGAACGCCAATAGTCATTTATCTCATATAAGAATAACTTATATCTCCGTCCATAACGCTTGGCGAGATTTTGGCGGAACGTCGCCAACTTGGCGAGTTTTTAAATTTTGCCAAATTAACGAAAATCTCGCCAAATAGATAAAAATGACGCTAAATCAATGAACATGACGACTAATTGACGAAAATTCAATATCTTGGAAATAATATAAGTACGTATTATAAGAATAACCTATATTACTTTCCTTATATACATAATGTATAAGGAAAGTATTGTGACGGGGTCTAAAATTCGAATTCGAGTTTTTGACGGGAGAGCACGTTTCAAGCATCCCTGATCACGAATCAAACATTTTTGAAGTGATGTCTCTGTGTGTGTGAAGGTATGTGTGTGTGTGTGTGTGTGTGTGTGTGTGTGTGTGTGTGTGAAAGTATGTGAGTTGTGCGTGTGTGTGTGTGTGTGTGTGTGCGTATGTGTGCGTCAGTGAGTCTGTGGAGACGATAACTGACGTACGAATAGACCGATTCGAACCAAATTTGGTACAAAAATCACAATCCGTAAACACTGGAAGCCTATTGTTTTCATACGCAATCGAATGTTCAGAACACCCCTAAATTTTCGAGTGAAGTTTTGAAAAAATCGTCAAACAATCAAAACCACTAATAAAGTTACGCAAATAGACATTTCTAATGTAATTTTTCATTAGAAAACGATTGGCATAAATTTTAGAACGCTAACACAAACCGTTCTCGAGATATTGCACATTTTTAAAAAAAATTATCAAAAAGTCATATAAAATAAAAATAAAATATTTCCTATTGAGAAACATGTTCACTTTTCATATGTAATACCATACGATAAATTAGGTGATATCTTTCTCGTGGATCTAGCTCGTTCCATTCATGGAAAAATATACTTTGAGTAATACTTTTGTATTTGAACGCCAATAGTGATTTGTCTGCTGTAAGAATAACTTATTTCTTTATCCATAACGCTTGGCGAGATTTTGGCGACGAATTTGGCGGAATGTCGCCTACTTGGCGACTTTTCGAAATGTTGCCAAATTAACGAAAATCTCGCCAAATGGATAAAAATAGCGCTAAATCAATGAAAATGACGACTAATTGTCGAAAATTCAATATCTTGGAAAGAATATTAGTATCTACTATAAGAAAAACCTATTATTTTTTACTGTAAAAGTAGTAAATTCATTACGTTATATAAGGAAAGTCATGTGTTGCCCTTTTCAGATTTTTTTTTGCTGTAAAAGTAATAAAGTCATTGCATTATATAAGGAAAGTCATGTGTTGCTCACATCAGATTTTTTAAAATTACTTTACTATAAACATTTGAAAAGGCTAAATTAGAGTTAAAGGTAAAAAAATCATCTGAGACTTTTATTCTTTTTTGAAAAATTATGTTAAATTTCAAAATCAAATACATACTTGCATTTGTTTACTTATTTATTTTGATTGTTTCAAATAAAAATGGCATGTCTCAATGTGAAAAGTTCTTAAGAAATCGTGATTGCATAGTGAGCCCACGCAGAATTCGCAAAAATGTCTTCTGTGTATTATCATCCAGTTTTATTTTTTCTGTGATATGTCACAAATTTACATTTCTAATTTGATATATGGTTCCCATTCACAATGTTCAATTTTCAATTAAATATAACTGGCTCAATTTTAAAGATACAGATATGTGATTTTTTTTAATGATCGTGTTGCTTTAAAAATAAAATCTTCTCATTGACCAAATTTGTCTAAGGGGGTCGTATAAAAATTTAAAATGTGTTACTTTTTGAAAATGAATGGGAGGATTATTTCATTAACGTGGCCTTATTTCCTACCTTACTTTCAACATTTTTGTAATTTACATTGCTCAGTTATCGCCCAACAGGTAAAGAATTAAAGCGCGTTTCAATCTTTTTGGGGCACCCTGTATACTATACATGCCCCATAATATATTGGAAGTTATTTTAAATTTCAGATCCCTGTCAAAATAGTCATTGTCTGCATAAAAAGAGCAAACGAGCATCAAAATTATAAAAAATTCAATTAAATCCGAGAGGGTAAAAATTGATGGAAGAAAGTTTTTTTGTTAAATCCTTCGTGTTCTTTTTGTGTTTTTTATCGCGCTTCTAGATTTTTAATTTCTACAGGGTAGCTATGCGCATATTTTTACAGTGTGTTTTAGTACGCTTAAATGGTGCAAACATGGAATCTGAGATCTAATTTTCGCTTTCATTCGAAAAATTTATTTTTCTATATAAGGCAGAGCACAGCTAGTGCCCCATGGGTTAGTTATTCCGACGTGTTCATTTTTTGGCCGCAAGAGGCCGTGTACAGTTGAACTTCCTGGGAGTAAAGAGCGTCAATATTGCTATTTGTTGAACCTTGTGGAAGAGCGGCTATCATTTCGTTTTCGACTTCAAAAAAGAAATTTTCCAAACCGTACGTAAATATTTTGAACTTTATTATAATTTTTCCGTATTCTATGAGATACACTTTGGCTTACCATTTGCCATAGTACCTTGTTTTTGAATATTGATACAGGGCAGGTTCAGATAAAATATATGTTGTCTAAAATGGTGGGATAAGTTCATGTTGTATCATTTCACGAGGGTCTGATTGCCGCATGTGAAGTTGACCCCCTGACCATTTGAGTTACAGGAGGGTTTAGAGGTGGCTGCTAGAAGGAAAATTAACAATAACAATAGCTGAAAACGTGAAACAGATACTTTTCCATGACTCACTCTCCTGTGAAACGAAAACTAGATAACGCAAAAGTTTTACGAAAAGAAAAGTGTAAAGAAAAACCAAAGAGAAACGTAGGTTTGCCTCCTAAGAAACGAAAACTAGAGGAAGAAAAAGTCGTACGAGAAGGAAAGCAAAGAGTAATGAAACCCAAGGAGAAATGTAGGTTTGTCTTCTAAAAAACGAAAACTAGAGGTAGAAAAGTCATAGGAGAAGGAAAGCAAAGAGTAATAAAACCCAAGGGGAAATGTCGGTTTGTCTTCTAAAAAACGAAAACTAGAGGTAGAAAAGCCATAGGAGAGGAAAAGCAAAGAGTAATAAAACCCAAGGAGAAATGTAGGTTTGTCTTCTAAAAACCGAAAACTAGAGGTAGAAAAGTCATAGGAGAAGGAAAGCAAAGAGTAATAAAATCCAAGGAAAATGTAGGTTTGTTTTCTAAAAAACGAAAACTAGAGGTTGAAAAGTCATAGGAGAAGGAAAGCAAAGAGTAATAAAACCCAAGGAGAAATGTCGGTTTGTCTTCTAAAAAACGAAAACTAGAGGTAGAAAAGCCATAGGAGAAGAAAAGCAAAAAGTAATAAAACCCAAGGAGAAATGTAGGTTTGCCTTCTAAAAAACGAAAACTAGAGGTAGAAAAGTCATAGGAGAAGGAAAGCAAAGAGTAATAAAACCCAAGGAAAATGTAGGTTTGTCTTCTAAAAAACGAAACTAGAGGTAGAAAAGTCATAGGAGAAGAAAAGCAAAGTGTAATAAAACCCAAGGAGAAATGTAGGTTTGTCTTCTAAAAAACGAAACTAGAGGTAGAAAAGTCATAGGAGAAGAAAAGCAAAGAGTAATAAAACCCAAGGAGAAATGTAGGTTTGTCTTCTAAAAAACGAAAACTAGAGGTAGAAAAGTCATAGGAAAAGGAAAGCAAAGAGTAATAAAAACCAAACAGAAACGTAGGTTTGTCTCTTAAGAAACGAAAACTAAAGGAAGAAAAAGTCGTACGAGATGGAAATCAAACAGTTATAAAATTAAGGAGAAATGTAAGTTTGTCTCCTAAGAAACGAAAACTAGAGGAAGAAAAAGTCATACGAGAAGGAAAGCAAAGAGGAATGAAAACTAAAAAAAAATGTAGGTTTGTCGAGGGACATCCATATATTAATAAACAAGAAAGATCAATCACGCATAAAGCATTGATTATAAAACGTTTCCGACTGAAGAGCAATATATATTTTAAATTATCACAGTGCTACAATAATTTATTATATTTCAAAACATAAAACTTCATCGAAAAAAAAATTTTTACTCAAATGACGTCATCGAAATATAAATTGGCTCTTTAAGTAAAAGCAGTGAATTTTTCATTCATATAATATTTCATTCATATCATATTCCAGACTCCAGAGCTAAAAAGAATTTGGAGGGACAAAAAATTCAGCAATTTTTATAAAACTCATCTTACAATCCTTTGTTTACATTCTGCATCCATTAAAGTTAGGCTTCGCTGTAGAAATAGCAGTTTTGAATATTTGATGATCATTTAAACTAAAAAATGTTGTAATTGCGTTGGAAAAGAATATAGATGCACAAAAAATACGCAAAAATAAAGCCGTTTTAGGACAGATGCAGCGCTACTAAATTTAAAAGAACTTTAAAAATCCTAATTTTTACATTGCGAATAATGTTTACAATCGAATATTCGGTAGACGAATTATTCGATTTCTACGATTGAAATAATAAAAAAATTGATAGAAAAATAAATTTAAATGAACGGTATTATCGATTGCGTTGCATTAGTTACGGCTGTAGGATATAAAATTACGGAAATCATTGATATTTTATGTTATCTATTTTATTTTAGTAAAGATTTTTCAAATACATACATTTTCTACTGTATTTAACCGATTGTTAAAACAGGTTAAAAATGGTACGTGTGCATCTTTTCCTAATATTTTAGCTTTTTCATTTTGGCGTTTGTTGAACAAACTCCAAGATGTCTGTCAAGATGATTTTGTAAAGCAAGAACAAAGATTAATTTGCTTCTGTTTAAGAAAATTGTATTGAATTTATTAAAACAATATAATGTAGAATACTACCAAATTTTGCACATATTTGTAACCACTAACGTTGCCAGTTATATCTATCAGTATACTATGAAATATAGACAAAACAAAATTGAAAAATTATGTAGTTCTTTCCAGGTAAGAATTGACTATTTGCTATGAACACGATGCAGTACTATTTGTTAGCTTTTGAATTAGAAAATGGCAGAAGCTAATATAAGCCTATCTACAAAAATATACTTTATCTGAGTTTTCCATCTCATTTTGAAAGTTTCAATCGTACTAGCTGTTGGATATTCAGAGGAAATTTTCAATTTGTAGTTCTTGTCACGTAATTTTTCAGATGTTTAAAGAACTTTTGCGCATAAAATTTTATTGTTTCGATGCAATACCACTTAAGAATTGGTGAATGATGATAATAATTTTGCAAAACAGAGATATTTGGAAGACAGTATTTCTCAATGAGAGTTTAAATTCGAATATATAATGCATAACGTAATGTGTTCTCTCATGAATGGGATTTCCAAAGTAATAAAGGAATTGTCCAAGTAATGAATATATTTTATTATCAACATTCATATATTTTGCATTTATAAAGTCGCGATGTGCGCATTTTCTTTTTTGATTTTAATACTAAACTTGACGAAACGCCATTACGGTGCCGGATTGATTTTGTGAAATAGAAATAGCGTGTATAGAAATTGATGAGATAGATATAGAGAAATAGAGAGGGAGAAGTGAAGAGAGGGAGAGAAGAGAGAAAAAGAAAAAAGAGTGACAGAAGTGAGAGAGAAAAAAAGAGAAAGAGAAAGAGAAAAGAGAGAGAGAAAAAGAGAAAAGAGGGAGAAAAAGAGAAGCGAGAAGGGAGAGGAAAAGAGAGAAAGGAGAGGGATCTAGATAAATAGAGAGAAAGAGAGTGAGAAAGAGAAGAGAGAGAACGAGAAACGAGAAGAAAACAGAGCACGAGAAGGGAGAGAGAAGGAGAAGAGAGAGAGAACGAGAAGAGAGAGGGAAAGAGAAGAGAGAAAAAGAGAAGAAAGAGAGAAAGAGAAGAGAGAGAGAAAGAGAAGAGAGAGAGAGAAAGAGAAGAGAGAGAGAAAGAGAAGAGAGGGAAGTGAGATAGAAAGAGAAGAGAGAAGGAGAAACGAGAGAAGAGAGGGAAAGAGAAGAGAGAAGGAGAAACGAGAGAAGAGAGGGAAAGAGAAGAGAAGATAAAGAGAAGTGAGAAAGAGAAAATAGATAGAAGTAAAAGAGAAAGAGAAAAGAGAGAGAAGTGAGAAAGAAAGAGAAGAGAGAGAAAGAGAAGAGATAGAAAGAGAAGACTACAGAAATAGAAGAGAGAAAATTAGAAGTGAGAGAGAAAGAGAAGAGAGAGAAAGAGACGTGAGAGAAAGAGAAGAGAGAGAAGTGACAGAAAGAGAAGGGAGAGAGAAAGAGAAGGGAGAGAGAAAGAGAAGGGAGAGAGAAAGAGAAAAGAGAGATAAAGAGAAGAGGGAGAAAGAAAAGAGGGAGAAAGAAAAGAGGGAAAACGAAAAGAGGGAAAACGAAAAGAGGGAGAAAGAGAAGAGAGGGCTACAGATATAGAGAAAGGAAGAAGAAAGTGAAGAAAGAGCTAGAGGGAGAAGAGAGAAAGAGAAAAGAGAAAGAAAGAAGAGAGAGAGAAAGAGAAGAAGGTAGGAAAAAAGAGAATCAAAAAGGAAAGAGAAATGAAAGAAGAGAGAGAGAGAAGAAAGAGAGTAAAGAAGAAAAGGAAAGAGAAGAAGAGAGAGAGTAAAGAAGAAAAGGAAAGAGAAGAAGAGAGAGAAGAATAAGAGAGAGAGAGTTACGAAGAAAAAGGAAAGAGAGAGAGATAAATTCGCTGAGACCAAAAATCAGTGGCGGCGGTTTATTACCAATAGCGAGTGTGGGAGCAAGTTAAAGAGGATAGCAACAGCTGGAATCGATGTTGGAGTACCTGATAGTAAGTACAGACTTCCTGAGTACTCATGTCACCTTGCCTATAATTTTATTTAAAGAAAAAATTCAATAAATATCCCGCATTTATATTCCTTCTTTCTCTCTTACATATATCTTTCTTATGTGAGTTATATCTCTCTATAATTTACATAGCAAGAAATTATAGATAAGGGAAATAAATTGGTAACAAATTTTGCTGCCTATATATATAATGCAAGAATATATAAAAGTGTTCAGATTGTCATATGGGAAAACTATATCAAAATAGGTTGCATTTTGAAAATACCTATTTGAGCTCAACATAAAAATAATAATAAAGGTCTTTGTTTTCGTCTAAAGTATACTTTAAGTATTTATCTTGGCTTAATTGTGTTTTTTCAATTACAAGTAATGACAGGTCTGTCAAACTTTCTTGCTTTGTTGTATTTCTTAAATATATTGTCATTCATTTAAGAATGCAAAAATATCGTTCCGTTGAAGCTTTTGACATAAGAATCGTTAAAAATAATCTCAAGAATCTCAAAAAGTTCGGTTATACAACTTGATTGCGGGAATTTCTAGATGTAAAGTCTAACACTAATCTGCAAATTAATTTATGATCAGTTTTATGAACGTAATCTCTTGGAGAACACAATTTCTGCAGAAAAGCTGTCAGTCTCACTCCCATAAGTCTCTTCTATTTCACAACAATCTTCTTTGAACTTTTTGTCGTTGACAGAATCACGTGTAAATGAAGTAATCACCAATGTTTCCATCTGGCATAGCAATGTCAGCTGTTTTTTTTTTCAAAACCAGATGATGCTCCATGCAGTTTGATGTTCTTAACAATGTTGTTAAGGAATGGATAGTAAGCCGCTTTCAGTTAGAACTTAAAAGGTGAACTAAAGTTGGATCAACTACTTCCTGACAAGGAGTTATGGTCTTAATAGAAGGAGAGAAAAATGTGAGGTTTTCACGTGAGGTCGGTTTTTGAAAACCACCTGACACTTCCAACAACTTGATTTTCTCAACAATGTTGTCAAAGAACGGGCAGTAAACCGTTTCTAGTTAGAAGTTAAATAAACTAAAGTTGGATCAACAACTTTCTGGCGAGAAATAATGGTCTTAATTGAAGAATCTTAATTGAATGGTTTTAATTGCGAGATTGGCTTTTTAAAACCAGCTGATACTCTCAACTACTTGATGTTCTCAACATTGTTCTCGAGGAATGGATATTATGCCGTTTTCAGGTAGAAATTAGTCTGCGAACTAAAAGTTGAATCAATAACGTCTTGGCAAGGAGTCTGGACCTTAATTTAAAGAGGTGAAAATGTGAGGTTCCCCTGTGAAGTCAGGTAGCTTAGTCTGCATAAGTCTAGATTTTTTCCTATTAGAAACATTAAAAACCATTTTTTCAATTAAAATCAAGGAAAACCATTTATAATTCTCTGAACAATGGTGATAGTATAATGTATATGGGAGGTAACTGATAATTTCAATTGCGCCGTGGATTAAATTGTACCACTAGTAGTTTTTATAAACACAGATAAACCAAAAGCATCTATTGATGTCACCAGGCGGTTACCAACTTGAAAAAAAGTAATTTTTAATAACTTCGCTTGGATACTAAATCTGAAAAAGTTACATATATTTCACTTTTATATTGAATGTGATACGAGAAAGATCAAGAAACCATGGAATTTGAATGCATGAAAAAGTTGACTAGAGTTTCTCCTTGTAGACATTTAAGAACAAAACAATGTTCTGCCACTAAATTATGATTAACCTTTATTGAGGTATTTCCTTTGTTTGGAAGTATGATTAACCTTTATTGAGGTATTTCCTTTGTTTGGAATTATGATTAACCTTTATTGAGGTATTTCCTTTTTTTGGAATTATGGTTAACCTTAATTGAGGTATTTCCTTTGTTTGGAATTATGATTAACTTTTATTGAGGTATTTCCTTTGTTTGGAATTATGATTAACCTTTATTGAGGTATTTCCTTTGTTTGGAATTATGATTAACCTTTATTGAGGTAATTCCTTTGTTTGGAATTATGATTAATCTTTATTGAGGTATTTCCTTTGTTTGGAATTATGATTAACCTTTATTGAGGTGTTTCCGTTGTTTGGAATTCAAGCAAGTTTACTTTCTTAAAACATGTATCAACTCGTCAAAATTAAAAATTAATGTTTCACTCTGTAGACATTTAATAACAAAACAAATGAAAACGTTCCCATTAAATTATAATTAACCTTTATCGATAAATTTCCTTTGTTTGGAATTAAAGAGAGTTGACTTTCTTAAAACATATGTAAATCGTCAAAATTAAAAAATTAATATTTTAATAAATATTTACAATATATTATTATTTTATAGTGATTATTCGCTCCGAAGCATTTATTCCATAATTACTTTCCCTACATGCATATAATATATTGAAAAAGTATTGTGATGGAATACGAAAATTCGAATTTCAGCTTTCAACGGAAGAGCACGTTTCAAAGATACTTGAACTCGAATCGAACGCTTTTGTAGTGATATGTGTGTGTGTGTGTGTGTGTGTGTGTATGTGTGTGTGTGTGTGTGTGTGTGTGTGTGTCTATGAGTGTATTAGTAAGACTGTGAAAACGATATCTCACGAACGATTGGATTGATTAGAAAACAACAAATTCGTACGATTATTGCAATCAGTAAATACTAGAATTCTATTAATTTTAAATGCAGTCGAATTTTCGGAAGGACCCCCTCCCCTCTCCCACATTTTCGAATGCATTTTTTATATACAATCATTAACAAGAAAGATCAATCATGCATAAGCATTGATTATGAAACACTTTCCAACTGAAATGTAATTTCATTTAAAAATTTCTAAAATGTGATTCATTCAGTGGTAATATCTTTTACATTATCACAGTACTACAGTAATTTATTATACATAAATATTTAAAACTGTATCGAAATATAAATCATCTGATTCTTTATGCAAAATCAATGAATATTTCATTCATATAACTTGTATTCCAGACTCCAGAGCTAAATAATTTTGTGTGAAAAAAATTCAGCAATTCTTATGTAATTCATCTTACAATCGCTTGAGATATTTGCATTCTGCATATGTTAAAATTAGGCTTCCTTGAAGAAATAATAAAAGTTTAGGGATCATTTAAAATCACAACAATTGTAATTGCATAGGCACGGAATTTAGATACACAGATAATACACAGATAATATATATGTGTATGTACTCAAAGTATTGGAATCGTGCCGAAGATCGGAACTCGAATTTTCAAAGTATCTACACGTTTTGGGACTTCTAGAACACGAAAAAACTAGTTTTAGGAAGACGTCTGTGTGTGTAAGGGTGTATCTGTGTATGTTTCTGTGTGTCTGTGTGGATATTACATCCACTCTAATTAAAAAACTAATGGACCGAATTTCATACAATTTGGTAGGTATGTTTTTTGTGGGAAATCCTGATGTTCATTAGATTATAGTACGATTCGTAATAAAAGAATCTGCCTTCTTTGCGAAATGGCCGCAGAAATTGCCTTTATCCACTCTAGCTAAAAACTAATGAACCAAATTTAACAAAATTTGGAGTATAATATTTCAATAACCTACAAGTGATTTATATACCAAATTTAACAAAATTTTGTATATAAATCATTTGTAGGTTATTCTACTACGATTCGGGAAAAAGGAACGGGCTATTTTTGCGAAATGGCCAGCAAAAATCGTTATATATAAAAATAAAAGACTACGTATGCTCAATTATATCAATTAAATTCCTATTTTATATGTGATTTTTGACAACAAAAAGAATAAGACTAACCCCATTACTCTAGGACTAGCCGTTCTTGAGATATTCTAGTTTTTTCGCGTTTTCGCTACGCCACCTTTGACAATAAGTCCAGCTATCAAATGAGAACCAAATTTAAGTTTAACGTGTAAATTCAATGTCATTTAAAATACTTATGTTGTGCAGATAAACTCAAATTATCATTTAATAAATAAAGAGAACGAATATGAGTCTGCAGAGAAAGACATGTGCTGTCCACATCAGAATTTTTAACAATATTACAACAATGATTTATAGAAGTGAACGGGGATTATTTTCAGGCCATTTCGAAAAAAATGTATAATCTATATTTAAAGATCCATCAAATTTTTGTCGAATAAAATGTTCAACAAATTTAAGCTGTGTACCAAATTTTAACTCTCTAGGACGTAGGAAAGTGCATTTAAAATGCCATCAATTAAATTTATCATGAAGAGTTATATAAAATTTAAAAAAAAATGAAAAATTGTTATCTACCAAATTTATCTTAAAATATGAAGGCACTCCCATATGCAAAACGTTTAAACAAATGGAGAGATATTTATTATATAATATCTCTCTCTTTTCTTTCTGGAAGATATCCCAAAGTCAGAATTTAATTGAATTTGTTTTTTCCCTATATTAAATAATTTTTTTAATTAAAAAACTACTTAACATATTTTACTGAATTTTTTTTATATATTCTATGGGATAATGTGAATATTTCCTAAAAATTTCGAAGCAATTCGTGAATTTTAAATTTACTTAAAAAATGTTTGAAAAATTAGGTCCCATAGGGTTCAATGTATTTCATTTTTTCAACCCGGGTTCAATAAAAAACTAATTGGGTGATATTATTTATTTATATTCCCATAGGTCCTACAGACCGTCTGAACAACATACTAAAATTTCATTTTGATAAACTCATTTTTACGGCAGTTATCGTGCTAACGGACAGACAGACAGACAGAATGAACAAAGTCATAAACACTTTTCAACTTTGTTGTAAAGTGTTAATAAAAAACTAGAATCTTTAATAATGATAAATAAAGAATCATTTCCAACGCAACTTTTCATTAGAAAGCAAAAAAGATAAAGTTTTTAACGCTAACATGAACTATTCTCGAGATATTGCACTTTTAAAAAAATGCATCGAAAATGAAATAACATTGAAATAAAAAAGTAGTATGTATCATCACACGTTTTTATTTTCCATGTGCAATATTATGCAACAAATTAACACCCTTCTAGTGGATCTAACAGCTCGTTCCATTCACGAAAGAAGATAAATTTTGTAATACATTTGTCTTTTGAAACAAAAAGAATTACCAAAAGCCACTTGTATCGCAGGATATTGATTAAATGTCCGTTGCAATTTGACAAGCATTTTGGATGTGATTATGAATCAGTCATTTTATTTGGACTAAAAAGTTGCCAATGAATCCAAAATTTACACTTACGTCGTGCTAATTCGGTACCAAAATCATTGGGCAGTGTATCTTGTTGACAGTATTTCGTTGGGAAAGAAGTAAAATAATTGCATTGAACGTCAAATGCTGATAGCATAATATTTTTACTTTCTCATACTATGCAATCTAGTATAAAGTATTGTTTACATGAAAATTTTTGAATTCCAGATTTTGGTGCCAATATATGCTTTAAGACCTCCTGAACATGTTTTGACTATTTTTGGAGGGATGTTCGTCTGTCTGTGGTCGATTTCATGTACACACGATAGCGGACTTAAAAATCAATGGATTTTCACAAAATTCTATATTTAGCTTTGTTTTTAAAAAATTTAGAGATGTAATTTATTTAAATTCGAGCAAAAACTATTAATTTTAGCGACATTTATTCGATATTTTATTTTTTTTAATACTGCAGCATAGGACAAAATTTGATATAATCATGCATAAAAGTGTATATATATGGCTCAATAATCACGAGACTTAATGGATTCAAACATTTTTGTGAAAAATAGCCACAATGCACGTCATTAGCACGTCATTAGCACTCCTCGGGAAAAATCCCCCTCCTCACCGTGAGTACATTTTCAAGTATGATATCAATCGGAAGGTATTTTCAAATCCTTGTGAACACGCTATAATTGTAATAATTTGCCACAATACAGATTAAAAAAAAAATTCGCAAAATTGGAAAAAGCTACTAAAACTGGAATCTGGTATGAGCAAGTCGAGTTGAGCTGACACTCCAGTAAAATTTTATGCGATTATACAAATGCATCACATTTTCATGAATATAAAATACGACAGAGATACACAGACGATTTGATTCTGTAGAAAAACATGTCTATCTTTTCTCGACAACAGATTTTCTACCTCGTATAAGTAAATTACATTTTTCCCGACCTAAGAAAATGCTGCACATCACTGCTATTCCAACGTTCTAAAAGACCGTTTCCAAAAATAATTTATTCAGCTCTTGCCTACTGTTATTAAGAATCACTCAAGATGTGCGGAATTTAATCTCTTGCCAAGTTTAGAATAAACTGAATAATTTATCTCCTGCAGACTCACACGTGCGCACTCATATTTGATATCACATTTTAATGATTAAAAAGGATGCAAAAAGAATGAATGGAAGATACGATGGGAAATCTGCAGGTGAAAACGAAAAATGTGATGCAATATTCTAAAAATACGTTGAAAATATGCAAGATGTAAATTTGAGTGAAATAAATGGGCATTTTCCTTTAGACTTTTGCTATCTTTGCAAAAGTTGCTGATGTGTATGATTTATCTCGAAAAACGAGGCTCTAATGGTTGATATTTTAGGTTGATATCTCTCTGGCTGATATCTTTAGATACGAGGGTCACACTGAAATGTTTGAGATACGGCTAAGTAGTACAAGTTAAACTTACCAACTCTTAGTGTTCAAAGTACTCCCTTTCAACATCAATACACTTTTGTGGGCGAATTTTCCTAAGATTAGATGCTTCAAGCCATCCATTTCTTGGAATCGATGAAAAATATGCTTTTATAGCTTCATCAATCTCATCTTCGAAATAAAAACGACGCCCAAGTAAATTTCTTTTAGATTACAAAATAGCCAAAAGTTACACATAGCAAGATCAGGAGAATAGGGTGGATGCTCTATCACTTTGATGTTTCATGCTCAAGAAATTCGACTGCACTTCTTCTTGAATGAGAAGATGCATTGTCATGGTGAAGCATGAGTCCTCTAACATTCACTTCCTGAAGAATATCTGGAAGACACTTAGTGGTGTACCAGTTAGCTGTAACTGTCTTCTGTCCTTCCAGCTTTATGGCTTTGACCAGACCTGTACTTCTGAAGATCACGGCATACATTATTTTTTTCATTGCTCGTTGTCTTTTCACCGTAAAAAAACGAGATGTAAGTTTAATCACCAGTTATGATTTTAGAAATAATGCGGTGTATACCATCAGTAAGTAATTTTAGGGTTTCTTTACTGATTCTGACACGCTCTGCGTTTTGGTGATCTGTTAAATTATGGGGGACCCAACGACAAACTCATTTTTTCATATGCAGTTCTTCATGAATAATTTTATGTATAGCTACGGATCTAATGTTAAGTTTCTTCTGTATCATTTGGCAGGTACAGCGATAATCATCGATTAACATTTTTCGAATAGCCGACACATTTTCTGGGACTGCAGCTGACAAAGGTCTTCCTGTGTTTTCTTCATTCTGGAGAGAATTTCTACTTCTTTTAATCTCTGCAAACCATCTGAATGCAATTGCACGGGAGGGAGTATCATTTCCATATGCTAATTGTAGACGTTGAAGACATTCTTCTTAATTTAACCCCACTAAAATCATAGTTCGATAATGCTCTCGCGTCAACTCCATTTTTTAACACTTTACAACAAAGTTGAAAAGTGTTTATGACTTTGTTCATTCTATCTGTCTGTCTGTCTGTCTGTCTATCCGTTAGCACGATAACTGCCGTAAAAATGACTTAATCAAAATGAAACTTTAGTATGTTGTTCAGACGGTCTGTAGGGCATATGGGAATATAAATGAATAATATCACCCAATTAGTTTTGGATTGAACCCGGGTTGAAAAAATGAAATACATTGAGCTCTATGGGACCTAATTTTTCAAACATTTTTTAAGCGGATTTAAAATTCACAAATTGCTTCGAAAATTTTAGGTAATAGTCAAATTGTTTCATAAAATATATAAAAAAAATTCAGCGAAATAGATTCAGTAATATTTTAAATAAAAATTAAAATAATAATTACCCATCTTATATGAAACGATCACGTGACCATGAAATGAAACGATCACATGACCCACTTCAAAATGATATATGGCATCCATCTTGTTTCAAAATCGTGATTTTTTAAAGTTCTTTTTAATTCATATTGAGTGTTGTATCCGTCCTGAAACTACTTTATTTTTGCTTAAATTCTGTGCATCTACATACTAAAACAACACAATGACAATATATTTGAGTTTAAATTCTCATTCAAATTTGATTATTTCTACAACTAAGCCTATTTTTCACCTACGTAAAATGTAAACAGCAAAATATGTAGAATGAGTTGTATTAGAATTACTGTATTTCTTTAACACAAAATAATTCAGTCCATGGAGTCTGCATGGCTGATATGAATGAAATATTAATTGATTTTATAAACAGATGGACGATTTTTTTCGGTGAAGTTTTAAGCATAGAGTTTATGAATTGTAGCTCCATGGTCTTAATTTTTAAATAAAATAAATTATTATCGTATTGTGATGAATGAAATGAATGGGAAAAGGTTATGAATGAAATCCTGCTTTTATAGAGAGATCCAGGCGTGTTATTTTTTCTATGACGTCATTTGAATTTATTTCAGTTGTTTTCGATGAAGTTTTCAAATATAATAAATTATCGTAGTATTATGATAGTTTTAAAAATATTACCGTGGAATGTATTGCATTTTAGAGATATTTAAACCAGGCAATTTATATTTCAATGTCGTCATTTGAATGAAGTTCATTTTTTTCAATGAAAGTTTAAGTTTTTAAATATAATAAATCAATGTAGTATTGTGCTAAGTTTTAAAATATTACCGAGGAATGTATTGCATTTTCGACTTTTTTAAATAAAATTGCATTGAAGTTGGAAAGTGTTTCATAATCAATGCTTTAAGCATGATTGATCTTTCTTGTTTTTTTTTTCAAACTGTATTCTACGATATCTAAATTGTAATTATTGGCACAGATTATCGTGTGCGGACATAAAAGAGTTCAAATTTAAATATCCGACCAATAATTTTTTCTAGTGCATGTCGTTTGCCCATGTCTCAAAAATTTCAGTATGACCCGTATGTGTTTTGTGCTGCTTTTGTGCTGCTTTAGAAGTGTTTAATTTACAATCTTATATTACGGCAGTTTAAGCAATATTTTAATATTTAAGATTACACATGGTTTATAGAAAAATCCATAAGCACGCAAATAAGTTTGGAAGGAAAGGTCTATGAGTGTACATACAAAGTCTATTTATAATAAAGTGTCCATGCCTGATTGAATTAAAGGGATTGCAGCGCCCCCAGCTGATAATTCAGAACGTTATGAAAACAAAGTCTGCAACAAAGTCAAGATAGACATAAACAGCCAATTATATAAACTGGTGTCAAAAATTATTTTTACATACACAAAACCACTGATTTTCCAACAACTGTTCAATATAGATGCCCAAAATTTTCCCGTGGGGGGGGGGGGGGGGAGGGTGATACATAACATCATAACACATAAATACAAATTTAAAAATCGAATATGAGTGCATGAGATATAAAACTAATTATGAAACGATTCGTCAGAAACGTTTGTTCATCCTCTAAATAGCAGACAGCTCAAAAATGCTTTGTAAAAGATACCTTTGAGCCATAAAAAAGGCTAAGGATCATCACTAAACAACTGTCACGTATACTGAAACAGCAACTAAATGCTCAGTTAATTCACAAATTAACTGACATTATTCTCAAAATATTGAGATATCTCACAATTTATTTCAGCTTTTATCACGTCAATTACTCCCCAACTGAGCGATGTCGCCTTTTATTTACTCCGCGTAGAAACTTCCAGAAGGGGGCTCGTATCTCCTATAATATTCGTTATTTCAAGAAAGTTATAGTACTTACAAATAGTCACCAAGTTGGATATTAATCGCGAATCTGAAAATCCCGCTCAGCAATTCAAAAAAATCTGATGTGGGCAACACATGACTTTCCTTATATAATGAAATGAATTTACTACTTTTACAGTAAAATAAATAAGTTTTTCTTCTAGTAGATACTAATATCCTTTCCAAGATGTTGAATTTTCGACAATTAGTCGTCATTTTCATTGATTTATCGTCATTTTTATCCATTTGGCGAGATTTTCGTTAATTTGGCAACATTTCAAAAAGTCGCCAAGTTGGCGACATTTCGCCAATTTCGTCGCCAAAATCTCGCCAAGCGTTATGGACGAAGAAATAAGTTATTCTTACAGCAGATAAATTGGCGTTCAAATCCAAAAGTATTACTCAAAGTATTTTTTTTCATGAATGGAACGAGCTAGATCCACTAGAATGATGTCACCCAATTTATCGCATGATATTATATATGAAAAGTGAACACGTTTCTCAATAGGAAATATTTTTTTTCTATTTTATATGACTTTTGGATAATTTTTTTGAAAAATGTGCAATATCTCGAGAACGGTTCATGTTAGCGTTCTAAAATTTATGTCAATCGTTTTCTACTGAAAAATTACATAAGAAATGTCTATTTGCGTAACTTTATTATTGGTTTTGATTTTTTGACAATTTTTTTAAAATTTCATTCGAAAATTTAGGGGGGTTCTGAACATTCGATTGCGTATAAAAACAATAGACTTCCAGTGTTTATAGATTGTGATTTTTGTACCAAATTTGGTTCGAATCGGTCCATTCGTTCGTCAGTTATCGTCTCTACAGACCCACTGACACACACACACATACTTTCACACACACACACACACACACGCACACACACACACACAGACATCACTTCAAAAATGTTTGATTCGTGATCAGGGATGCTTGAAACGTGCTCTCCCGTCGAAAACTCGATTTCGAATTTTCGACCCTGTCACAATACTTTCCTTATACATTATGTATATAAGGAAAGTAGTATGACAACTCTCCATTCACGTAATAGGGATAGTTGCCTGTAAAGATGTTTTCTCGTTGAAATGAAGTAAAAGTTGCTACGAAATCTTTGAGTGAAGCCAAAGCACAGTGAAACTTTTTACATATTCATAATAATACTTATAGACTTTTCTTCACAACGTTACTGAGGTACATAAGAAATTTTCTAGGATGAATGTATATACTATATTCCCATAATAGTTATATTCAGAAACCTCCAATTTTGATATTGTTTGCCCACGTTTCAAAATGTTTTCAGTTATTCGCGAAAAACAATCAATTACTCAAAAAATGTGAAAAAAATAATAATATACACTTGTACATAAAATCATTAATTTCTTTCAATCCTTCTTTGGAGAATTTTTCTTTTGCAATAACAAACGGCATTTTGCCTTAGATGCTTATCGTGTTTTAAATGCAACTCCAAAATATTTCGAAACTTTTTTTCGATCTCTTGATACATATTGATTTTTTTTTATTCCTTCGGGGTATTTTAGAATTTGAAGCTTGTTTCTATGACGGCAACAGTTGGGAATTTTATGAGAATTCCAAAACGTGGAGTGTTGAGCTATGCATTATGGATTCCTTTCAAGTGCAGTACAAAATAAAGGCAAATTTATGCATGCAGTATGAAGCACCGCAAACAAAAAGAGAAAAAGAAAAAGAAAAGTAAAAGAAAAAAAAAGATTAGTATTCATGTTCCCTTTCAAATATATCTTAATTTCTTGAAGTAAGTTCCTTTTTAATAGTTTTTCGAATTCTTATTTCGTGCTGTAATATAACTCAAAATCCTTTGTGCACCTCTTGCACATTTCCTGAATATTATCAGTTTCTTTGAGTGTGTATATTTATGTGTGTGTGTGTGTGTGTGTGTATGATGGAGGGAGGGGGGGAGAGATATAAACAGTAACTAAAAAAAGGAATACACTTAATTTAAGTTTAAGTTTTTTTCTTGTTTAATATTAGGGATTTTTCTCCTCTGTTTTCGACAAGTATTAAAGCTAAAATAAGGATGTTATATTTTATTATTTTAATTCTGATATCTAATATATTCAAATTTAAGCGGAAGTTTTATTAAGTTTTTTAATTCTATAACCACATTAGAAAACATTATAATCTATATAATATTTGTCTAACACGTTTTTGCCTTTACAGACTCACCTAGAAGTCCCATAGTGACTTAGAAGACAGCATCTTTGCACATTTATAGTATTTGGCATGAAACAGAATCTAACGAAACTATATTTTGATTCTTCCTTTCAGTGGCAGAGAAAATAGTTTTTTGAAAGACGTTACAGATCCCCCAGAAGACAGCTGGTGACTTAGAAGTCTAAATTTTGACAGTACCGATTACGGGACAGTAAATAATAAAGTCGGATTTTGAATTTCTTCCATGGTGCCGAAGAAAATTACGAGACAGATTAAAAAAACTTTTCAGACACTCAAGAATTACCTGGTGACCTAGAAGGCTGAAATTTATCAAGCGAAATTATAGAATTGAACATAGATAATATGAGCAAATTTTAAATTACAAAGACTACTTTTTACCCTAAGAACAATGCATCGTTAATCAGAATAAAACTTATTCAAAAGAGCCATGCTGTATATCCAAGTACTATTTAATTTTGAGGGAAAACATGCAAAAACACATGTCAACAAAAATGATGATTAATGTCATTTTTATTATCTTTTTGAACATTTTATAATATTTCAAATCATTAATTTCACTATCATCCTTATATCACTTACATAAACAACTATAACATCGCTCATTTCATTTGGATGCAATTCCTTCCTTGTTGTTGACGCCATTTTGAAGGCCAAAGATTGGCAAGTACAATATATTCCATAGATGACGTTTGTAGTGCAATAATGTAATAACAAGTAAAAATCTGATGTGAGCAACACATGACTTTCTTCGAAGACTCAAATTCATTTTTTCTTTATTGCTTTAATAATTCATTAAATTGAGTTTAAGTGCACAAAATGACACTAAATTTGCATTTTTAATTCAATTTTTGTTTTCATTTGGTAATTGGATATTTTTCCAAAGGCGGCTCAACAAAAATGCAAAAAATCTCAAATATTTCAGGAACTGTTAGTCCTAGAGTAATGGAGTTGGTCTTATTCTTTTCATTGTTAAAAATTACATGTAAAACAAGCATTTAATTGATATATTTGAGCATACATAGTCTTCAATTTTAGATTTTGATGATTTTTGCGGGACATTTCGCAAAAAACAGGTTATTTTTTTCGAATCATACCCAGATCTAATCAGCACCAGAGTAACCTACAAGCGACTTATTTACCAAATTTTGTGAAATTCGGTCAATTAGTTTTTCAGCTAGATTGGATACAAGCAATTTCTGCTGGCCATTTCGCAAAAAAAGACAGGTTCTTTTACCCCGAATCGTACCAAAAACTAATCAGCACTAGGATCATTCACTGGTGGCTTACATACCAAATTTTATGAAATTCGGTCCATTAGTTTTTGAGTTAGAGTGGATACATACATTGCACAGATACACACACAGACAGACATATAGATAGACAGACAGACACATACATAGACGTCACGCTAAAAATAGTTTTTTGTGTTCTAGAGGTGCCGAAATGTGTAGATCCGTTGAAAACTCGCGTTGCGAATTTCGGCATGATTCCAATACTTTCCCTATACATTACCATGTATTGCAGGAAAAGTAATAAGCCTGATAAATTAATGTCGGAGTTCGCCCGGTATCTGACTGGAACTAACAGTTTTCAATGTCAGATCTCTTCCGATACAACACCACAAAAGGGTTAAAAATAGTTTTTCTTTAATAAAAATTCGATAAAATTGCTGTTTAAATCAATGTGCAAGAAAATTTACTTCGTTAGTAACAGCATAAAATATCAATTAAAAGCATAAACTCTGATTTTGGAGACAAAAGAAAAAGTTCCGTTCTTCAGGACGAAAGGACCTTAGTAACATAACAATATTGACAGTCACTACGTACCCAATATTAGGCTAATATGAAAAATCTGATGTGGGCAGTTTATGACTTTCCCTGCAGATTTAAATTCATATTTTCTTTGTTTTTTTAATAATTCATTAGATTGAGTTTAATCGCACCAAATAACACTAAATTTGCATTCTTAATTCAATTTTTGTTTTTATTTGGTAACTAGACATTTTTTCGATAGCGGCGTAACAAAAATGCAAAAAAATTCAAATATCTTGAGAACGGTTAGTCCTAAAGTATAATGGAGTATGTTATATTCTTTTTCTGGTCAAAAAATGCGTATAAAACATGAATTTAATTGAAACATTGCAGCATACGTAGTCTTATTTTTTTTTTTTAGATTTTGGCAATTGTTTCGGGCGTTTCGTAAAAAAACGCAGGTTGTTATTTTCCGAATCGTACCAAAATCGAAACAGCACCAGAGTGTCTCACAAGTAACTTAGGTACCAAATATTGTGATTTTTGGTCAATTGGTACTTTAGCTAGGGTGGAAACATTAAATTTTTGCGGGCCATTTTGTAAAAAAAGGAGAGTTCTTCTTTTCCGATTCGTACCAAATCCTAATCAGCACCGGAGTACCCTACAAGTAACTTATTTACCAAATTTTGTGAAATTTGGTAAATTAGTATTTCAGCTAGAGCGGATAAATGAAATTTTTACGGGGGGCCATTTCGCAAAAAAAGGCGAGTTCTGTTTTTAAGAATCGTTCCAAAAACTAATTAGCACCAGGGTCACATCCAAGTGACTTACCTACCAAATTTTATGAAATTCAGTCCATTAGTTTTTGAGTTAGAATGGATACATACATTGCACAGATACACAGACAGGCACACAGATACGCAGACAGACACACAGACAGGCGTCACGCTAAAAATAGTTTTTTCGTATTTTAGAGGTCTCGAAACGTGTAGATCTGTTGAAAACTCGAGTTGCGATTTTCGACATGATTCCAATACTTTCCCTATACATGACGATGTATTGAGGGAAAGTAAAAATAATATATTTTGACAATTATGTGTCAAAATTGGCTTGCAATATTGGCTAAATATTGGATAAATATTTATAGACTATATTGGCATGCCAATATATACCCAGTATTTAGCTAATATTGGATACTAATATATTCCAAATATTGAAAATATTTCCAATATAACAGCAATATTGACGTATTATTGTAATGCTAAGAAACTAGCCAATATTGGCGACGAATGTATCCCCAATATTGGCGTTATATTGGAAATACTTTCAATGAAACGCCTAGTAATACAATATTAACCCAATATTGTCACTCTACTAGGGACAGAGCATGATAATTAGCATAACATGAGATACAGAACGAAGACAAAAACTAACTTCTAGTAATCTTTTATTAAATTTCCATTTATTTAAACGTTTCCGAAAATGCATCTAATATTTACACAATATTTCTAAACAAATAACATTTTCCCCACAGTTAATTAGTCTGCTCTAACCCACGCTTACCAAGATGCAGTGAAGATGGCTGGTTCGAATTACCAAAACTGAAATTTGAATAAATTCAATAATTTGTCTCGCACCCTATGACGCACTCTTTCATCTGAAAAGTTTATACAGGGAAGAGCGAGCAAATTCCTGGATAAAATAGTATTTTGAAGGTGGCAAACACGTACGTGTAAACCGCTGTTCAAACAAGCGAGGAGTATGTACGCTAATTACGAAAAGCAAATAGGCTTAGTATGAACAAAGGTATTAAAATATCCGGAAGTTAAATAAAGGCCGGATAAGGAAGTTAATGGAATACACGTTAGAGATATTATAAAAGTTCTTATGTATAGTCAACAAGCAGAAATACCGCCGAGGATAATACTGAACTGAAATTTATGAGTTAAAAGTCTTAAATATTTTAGCCATAAACATGCTGCCATAATTTTAATAAATCAGAGAAAAAATATACGAATCCGTTTAGTTATTCTTGAGTTTTAAACGGTTATAACTGACGAGCAAAAGCAGGTATTTTTATCACTTATGAGTTTTAAGCGTTTATAACTGATGAACAAAAACATGTATCTTAATCATCGTTATGAGTTTTAAGCATTTATAACTGATGAACAAAAACGGGTATTTTAATTGCCGTTATAACTTTTAAACGTTTATAACTGATGGACACAAACAGGTATCTTAATCACTATTATGAGTTTTAAGTGTATATAACTGATGAAAAAAATGGGTATTTTAATCGCCGCTATAACTTTTAAACATTTATAACTGATGAACACATACAGGTATCTTAATCTCCGTTATGAGTTTTAAGCGTTTATAACTGATGAACAAAAATTAGTATTTTAATCGCCGTTATAACTTTTAAGCGTTTATAACTGCTGAACAAGTATGGGTATTTTAATTACCGTTATGTGTTTTAAACATTTATAACTGACGAATAAAAACAGGTATTTCAATCACAGTTATGAGTTTTAAGCGTTTATAACTGATGAACAAAAACGGGTATTTTAATCGCTGTTATAAGTTTTAAGCGTTTATAACTGATGAACAAGAAGGGGTATTTTAATCACCGTTATGAGTTAAAAGCATTTATAAATGACGAATAAAACAGGTATTTCAATCACTGTTATGAGTTTTAGGCGTTTATAACTGATAAAAAAAAAGATATTTTAATCACTGTTATAAGTTTTAAGCGTTCATAACTGACGAACAAAAACAGGTATTTTAATCACCGTTATGAGTTTAAAGTGGTTATAACTGAAGAATAAATGTAGGTATTTCAATCATTTTTATTCCTCAGGCTGGTGTACAGAGATAAAATTTAAGTCAAAATTGCTGTTCGATTTCCGTTTCATTGTCTGAAAAAGGTTTGATTGAGATCGATCAAGTATTTCTCATGATATTTAGCTGAAAAGCGTATTAACTATTGATTTCCCCCATGCTTTGCTCGTGTTAGTGGTTACTGGATGCGATGCCTACACACTTAATAAAAGTTATCAAAAATCGTTTCAAGATTGAGCATATTTTATAGGTCTGTTAAAATAGAAATTGCTGTATGTGAAACAATATTCTATCTCCGATGAATGTATCTTACCGTAACTTCAAAGTTTTCAGGCATTTTAATCTAAAAACCAATTGTTAATGAAAAGTGTTATCAATAGTTCGATTAGAAGGATAACTAGTGGACGATTTTTTGGTATCTAATGCGTAACACTCTTATTATGGTTATAAATAGAATGAGAATCTGAATAGACATTGAAATATAAAATATAATAAAAAATTGTTTACCATAATTATAAATTATAATACCCCAAGAAAGGTTCATTATACACTCACAAAGTTAATTAAGAAAATTTAGGATATTTTTTTTCTGTGCATATCGGTTTAAAAACAAATTCTGTGTATCTTGTTCTCGAGTTATAGGTGGAAGAATGTTGTAATAAAGTAATCCAGATATGAATTTTCCGAGAAAAATTTCCCAGATTTTAGATTTTTCTTACTACTTATAGGTCAATCCCCATGTGTGTGCAAAATTCCAAGTTTCTATCTCCAGCAGTTTTGGACTGCAGATTTATTACTTTATCAGTCAGCCCCACTCAGCTATATGGTACAGAATTTATTTTTTAAGTTTAACGTAGAATAAAATCTGAAATACTTTTAACCACAAATCTGTTCTAACCAGCATCTAACCATAATAACCAAGAGCAGGAAAAAAGCCTGTTTCTGAAATTGATATAAATAATATCTATAAACTCTAATTGCTGGCCAAGAAGCTTGAAGATTGAAATACAAAAAAAAAAAGAAGGAATCAAATAATTTTTACCTGAGAAAATTTTCCACGTGGCGACACTCATAGCGATAAATAACATGTTAGGAGTTACGAGTCATTTGTTGCCATTCGTAGGAGTTAAAAGTGGAAATCAACTGCAGATCAACTGTTACCAGTTGTGAGTTATAAATAACAGTGCTGCCAATAGGTATGAAATGTTATAAAACCACCTATAATTACTACGGGAAAGAAAAGTGCGCTAGAAAAAGCGAATGCACGGAGTATACACACACACACACACACACACACATATATATATATATATATATATATAGTGATTTAAAAAGATGGGTCAAACTTTACGACGTGGTAATACACATCAAAACAAGCATTTTTCGTCATATTTTACCGGGTCGGAAATGAAACATAAACGTGGTAGTGAACACTTAATGGTGAAACCGCTGAGGTGAGACGAGAACAAAAAAATGATTTAGTTAATGAGAAGAAATAGTTAATGTGTTTAGTTAATAAGTTAGTTAATTTGTTTAGAATGACTTAAGGTATAAAATGACATGTAATAAACAATATTTATCGTAATGGCTCAAAAGAGCGACCTCCAACCTGAATGCACGTCTCACAGCAATGATGGAGGGATTGGCGAACTCTCTCGAACACACCAGACATACCGCGCACTTCGGCAGCAGCGGCCAAAATTCTGGTGAGAAGATTCTCTTCAGATTCAAGGGGAGTGTCATAGACGAGACTCTTGAGATATCCCCATAAAAAGAAGTTAAGACACGGCAGATCGGGCCATCGTTGGGGTCAAGCTATGGGATAACCTCCCCCAATCCATAGGCCCGGAAAAGTGACATCCAGGTAGTTCCGATTGGGAAACCGCCTATGGGGGAAAACGTGCGCCGTACAGTTGTTATACTCTCTGCCATTCCCATTTGCAGCTCCACAGATGAAATACATATCAGCTTTTTTCCTATTTGTAAATTCCTCCATCGTCTCAAAAGTTGGAGCTGGGAAAAACTGCTGTGAATTGATAAGGCCTTACATTCAGTGTTAGAAAAATTTGCATAAGGGCTCCTCTTTTTCTCCAGATGATATTTGCATACTTGATTTTCTCCTTCAACCAGAAAATAACATACAAAATGACGCTTTTAAGCTTGTGGAGCGGCTGCTTCCCAACGAGTAAGCGCCCTGTAACTGCTTAACGTTTCATTTCCGACACGGTAAATTATGATGAAAATTGTTTGGTTTGACGTGTACTACCACCTCGTAAACTGTGACCCATCTTTCCTGAATCAACATATGTATATATATATGTTGATTCAGGAAAGATGGGTCACAGTTTACGAGGTGGTAGTACACGTCAAACTAAACAATTTTCATATATATATATATATATATATATATATATATATAGTGGCATTCTAGTTTATCCATTTCTTCTATAAATCACTTGTTTAGTAAGAATTTTCAATTTTTCTCCTTCATGCTCATATTCTGAATTGCTTATACGGGTAATTGTCCTATCTCTTGCTCTGACTTATTGGACGGGTGTGGGAGTGTTGGTGTGAACGTTCTTACTGCCTCCCTGGTTGTATTTCGATATGTTCATTCCGGTGCTTCTAGATAATTTATTCTGCTGAGGTTGATCACGTATACACGTGGTGAAAGAAGAAGGGTTCATGCCATATGGTAATAAAGATTTCCTTAATGTTTCTTCGTTTTTTCATCTTTTGATGCCTGTAGTCTGAGTTTGAGCATTTATAGTAATGTACTATTGCTCAATCTGAAACAGGCATTTCTCCGGGTTAATTAGAATTAAATACTCAGACCTGAAGAGGAATTAATTTAATTATGATTAATCATCGAATTTGGGTCGGTGCTGTTCTTTTTTCTTATTGGCCGTGGTTTTGCTTCTATGGTGATGTTAATATTACTTGAATTTTTTTTATTAAATTTTGCTAATACATACATACATATATATATATATATATATATATATATATATATATATATATATTGTTACAAAACGTATCCTCTAGAATCTTGGGTGTACATACAGGATACAAGAACGAGTCCAAGTTTCTGGATAACTTACGTTTATTCGTAAGCACAAAGAAAACGGAAACAATTTACAATGTAACAGCACTTAAATGCCCCACTCATTTACAGAATAACTGATATTATTCACAGAACGTTGACGAAAGTAATTTCATAAAACAGCAGCTACTATTTTCAAAACATTGACAAAATTCACAGTCCAATGTAACTCGTGTTACGTCCATTCGTCAACTCTTCGACTTCACTGCAACAGAGGGGTGAGTCCTTTTTATCCTCTCTCCATAGAAACTCCTGGGAATATCTATATCTCAAAGAATAGTCGTTCTATCTAGAAATTTCTGGAATATTCCGGAAGTCGCCAAATGTCGCCAAATTGGCGATAAACCGCCAAATCTGGAAACTCTTCTACCAGCTGGAAAATCCGAGAAATCCTGAGCTCACATCATGCTGACGTCATGCACCGTATTTTCTTCGTCTAGCCTTCGAGACAGACGAAAGAGAGGGCGCCAAACAGAACATTGCGCGTCCGCAACAATATATAGTATATAGTATATATATATATATATATATATATATATATATTGTTAGCGTGACTTTTGTGTTTGTGCTTATATGTATGACTGTTGGTCTGCCTGTGTTCGTGTGTGTCTGTGCAATATATGTGTCCAGCCTAACTCAAATACAATTCGAGAAAATTTCACAAAATTTGGTAGGTAAGTCATTTGCGGTGTTATCTCTGATGTTGATTAGATTTTAGTAAGTATCGAAAAATTACAGCCTGCGTGTTTACAAATTCGTCGAAATTTAGAATAAAATACTACATATTTTTAAATGTATTAATTAAATTATTGTTTTATACGTAATTTTTTACAATACAAGAATAAGATAAGATTACTTGACAATGCAAGAATAAGATAAATCCCATCTGACAATTCTCGACATACTTCAGTTATGAGATATTTCTGTTATTCAGTTATTCTCGAGATACTTCAGCTACTCACATCAGATTCATCAATTTAAAAATAACAAGAAAGATAAATCATGCATAAGCATTGATTATGAAAAACTTTCCAACTGAAATGCAATTTCATTTAAAAATTTCTAAAATGTGATACATTCAGCGCTGATATCTTTTACATTATCACAGTGCTACAGTAATTTATTATACTTAAATATTTAAAACTGTATAGAAATATAAATCATCTGATTCTCTATGCAAAATCAATAAATATTTCATTCATATAACTTGTATTCCAGACTCCAGAGCTAAATACTTTTGTGTGAAAAAAATTCAGCAATTCCTATGTAGCTCACTTTACAATCGCTTGAGATATTTGCATTCTGCATAAATTAAAATTAGGCTTCGTTGAAGAAATAATAAAAGTTTAGGGATCATTTAAAATCACAACTATTGTAATTGCGTAGGTACGGAATTTTGATACACAGATAATACACAGATACACAGATAATATATGTGTGTGTGTGTGTGTGTATGTATTCAAAGTATTGGAATCGTGCCGAAGATCGGAACTCGAATTTTCGAAGAATCTACACGTTTTGGGATTTCTAGAACACGAAAAAACTATTTTTAGGAAGACGTCTGTGTGTTTAAGGGTGTATCTGTGTGTGTTTCTGTGTGTCTGTCAGGATATTGCATCCACTCTAACTGAAAAACCAATGGACCGAATTTCATAAAATTTGGTAGGTATGTTTTTTGTGGAAAACTCTTATGTTCATTAGATTATAGTACGATTCGTAATAAAAGAATCTGCTTTCTTTGCGAAATGGCCGGCAGAAATTACCTTTATCCACTCTAGCTAAAAACTAATGGAACAAATTTAACAAAATTTGGTGTATAATATTTCAATAACCTACAAGTGATTTATATACCAAATTTAACAAAATTTGGTATATAAATCATTTGTAGGTTATTCTACTACGATTCGGGAAAAAGGAACGGGCTATTTTTGCGAAATGGCCAGCAAAAATCGTTATATATAAAAATAAAAGACTACGTGTGCTCAATTATATCAATTAAATTCCTATTTTATATGTGATTTTTGACAACAAAAAGAATAAGACTAACCCCATTACTCTAGGACTAGCCGTTCTTGAGATATTCTAGTTTTTTCGCGTTTTCGCTACGCCACCTTTGACAATAAGTCCAGCTATCAAATGAGAACCAAATTTAAGTTTAACGTGTAAATTCAATGTCATTTAAAATACTTATGTTGTGCAGATAAACTCAAATTATCATTGAATAAATAAAGAGAACGAATATGAGTCTGCAGAGAAAGACATGTGCTGTCCACATCAGAATTTTTAACAATATTACAACAATGATTTATAGAAGTGAACGGGGATTATTTTCAGGCCATTTCGAAAAAAATGTATGATCTATATTTAAAGATCCATCAAATTTTTGTCGAATAAAATGTTCAACAAATTTAAGCTGTGTACCAAATTTTAACTCTCTAGGACGTAGGAAAGTGCATTTAAAATGCCATCAATTAAATTTATCATAAAGAGTTATATAAAATTTTAAAAAAATGAAAAATTGTTATCTACCAAATTATTTTAAAATATGAAGCCACTCCCATATGCAAAACGTTTAAACAAATAGAGAGATATTTATTATATAATATCTCTCTCTTTTCTTTCTGGAAGATATCCCAAAGTCAGAATTTAATTGAATTTGTTTTTTTCCCTATATTAAATAATTTTTTTAATTAAAAAACTACTTAACATATTTTACTGAATTTTTTTTTATATATGTGATAATGTGAATATTTCCTCAAAATTTCGAAGCAATTTGTAAATTTTAAATTTGCTTAACAAATGTTTGAGGAATTAGGTCCCATAGGGTTCAATGTATTTCATTTTTTCAACTCGGGTTCAATAAAAAACTAATTGGGTGAAATTATTTATTTATATTCCCATAGGTCCCACAGACCGTCTGAAAAGCATACTAAAATTTCATTTTGATAAAGTCGATTTTACGGTAGTTATCGTGCTAACGGACAGTCATAAACATTTTTCAGCTATTTGTAAAGTGTTAAAAATGAACATTAGTAAAATTAAATTTATTTATCCTCTGATATCTTATTCTTGTGTTGAAATAAGAACTTGTAATATAATGAAATTTAATGTAAAATGAAAACTCTGTGTCTGCCCTTTTTACAAGACGTTCAAAAATATATTTTCTCAGAACAAACCATTTGAGTAATCACGTTAATGTAGTTCTTTATACATATTTCAACGTTTTCATGTGTATATTATGCATACCTAATATAGAGAGAGAATTTTCCCGTTTCATGTGTTTGAAAATGTTTCTGCTTATATCTCAAGATTTTTTTTGCTATTTTCTCTTTAAAATTCTAACCAACTGCTTTTATAACAGACATTTATTAAATTTTTTATTACAGAGTGTGTATAGAGTTGCATAGTGGTTAAATTAAAGGAGGAAGATATTCTGAAAAAGAAAATCAGATTTAAAATATTTCCGATTAATAAAATGATTTCTTCGGTTTTCAGAAAATTAAATATCATCTTTCATCAGAGTATTATATTCCTGACATTAAATTTTAATAATTCTTTTTCACACTGCTCGCATATTTAATGCAAAATACAATCGGTACTTGGAAGATAATTTTAGATTATTTAATATTTAATACTTTTGAGCGTGATTAAGCTTTCGATAGTCATATAGAGTTACACAAATAATGTTTGCAATATTTTTAACACTTTACAACAAAGTTGAAAAGTGTTTATGACTTTGTTCATTCATTCTGTCTGTCTGTCCGTTAGCACGATAACTGCCGTAAAAATGACTTAATCAAAATGAAATTTTAGTATGTTGTTCAGACGGTCTGTAGGACCTATGGGAATATAAATGAATAATATCACCCAATTAGTTTTGGATTGAACCCGGGTTGAAAAAATGAAATACATTGAGCCCTATGGGACCTAATTTTTCAAGCATTTTTTAAGCGGATTTCAAATTCAGAAATTGCTTCGAAAATTTTAGGTGATATTCAAATTGTTCCATGAAATATATAAAAAAAAATCAGCGAAATATATTCAGTGCTTTTTTAAATAAAAATTAAAATAATAATAACACCTCTTATATGAAACGATCACGTGACCATGATATGAAAATATCACCTGACCCACTTCAAAATGATACATGGCATCCATCTTGTCTCAAAATCGTGATTTTTAAAGTTCTTTTTTATTCATATTGAGTGTTGTATCCATCCTAAAACTACTTTATTTTTGCCTAAATTCTGTGCATCTACATACTTTAACAACGCAATGACAATATATTTCAGTTTAAATGCTCATACAAATTTGATTATTTCTACTATTAAGCCTATTTTTCACCTATGTAAAATGTAAACAGCAAAATATGTAGAATGAGTTGTATTAGAATCGCTGTAATTCTTTAACACAAAATCATTTAGTCCATGGAGTCTGCATGGCTGATATGAATGAAATATTCATTGATTTTAGAAAGAGAAGGACGATAATTGTCGATGAAGTTTTACGCATAGAGTTTTACTTACTTGTAGCTCCATGGTCTTAATTTTTAAATAATATAAATTATTATGGTATTGTGATGAATGACATGAATGGGGGAATTATTTATGAATGAAATGTTGCTTTTATAGAGAGAGCCAAGCGTGTTATTTTTTTATGACGTCATTTGAATGAATTTCAGTTGTTTTCGATAAAGTTTTCAAATATAACAAATTATCGTAGTATTATGATAATTCTAAAATTATTACCGAGGAATGTATCACATTTTAGAGATGTTTAAACCAGGCAATTTATATTTTAATGCCGTCATTTGAATGAAGTTAATTTTTTTCGATGAAGGTTTAAGGTTTCAAATATAATAAATTAATGTAGTATTGTGATAAGTTTTGAAATATTACCGAGGAATGTATTGCATTTTAGACATGTTTAAATAAAATTGCATTGAAGTTGGAAAGTGTTTCATAATCAATGCTTTAAGCATGATTGATCTTTCTTGTTAAAGTTCCTTTTAATTCATATTGAGTGTTGCATCCGTCCTAAAACTACTTTATTTTTGCTTAAATTCGGTGCATTTACATACTGAAACAACGCAATTACAATATATTTGAGTTTAAATGCTCATCCAAATTTGTATATTTCTACAACGAAGCCTATTTTTCACCTATGTAAAATGTAAACAGCAAAATATGTAGAATGAGTTGTATTAGAATTGCTGTATTTCTTTAACACAAAATCATTTAGGTCATGGAGTCTGCGTAGCTGATATGAATGAAATATTCATTGATTTTATAAAGAGAAGGACGATTTTTTTCGATGAAGTTTTACGCATAGAGTTTAATTACTTGTAGCTCCATGGTCTTAATTTTTAAATAAAATAAATTATTATAGTATTGTGATGAATGACATGAATGGGAAATTATTTATGAATGAAATGATGCTTTTATAGAGAGAGCCAGGCGTGTTATTTTTTCTATGACGTCATTTGAATGAATTTCAGTTGTTTTGGATGAAGTTTTCAAATATAATAAATTATCGTAGTATTATGATAATTCTGAAATTATTACCGAGGAATGTATCCCATTTTAGAGATGTTTAAACCAGACAATTTATATTTCAATGCCGTTATTTGAATGAAGTTCATTTTTTTCGATGAAGATTTAAGTTTTCAAATATAATAAATTAATGTAGCATTGCAATAAGTTTTAAAATATTACCGAGGAATGTATTGCATTTTAGACATGTTTAAATAAAATTGCATTGAAGTTGGAAAGTGTTTCATAATCAATGTTTTAAGCATGATTGATCTTTCTTGTTATAGGATATTCCTGTTGGTATTAAAAATTTATTTTCTGACAGCAATAACTACAGAAAATTTGGACAACAGTTCGATCTATAAAATATTTGAGCATTGACAATGCTAAATTTTATATCAACTGATATTTAATTAACTAATATAGAGTTATAATATAAAAATATTTTCTTATACTATTTCTACATTTAAATTTTCATTCCAATCTGCACAGTATACTTAAATATTTAACAAGCAAAAGTGTATTAATATGTTAAAAAACAATATGTTTTTTCTTGGCGCAGTCCATTTGAATCACCACATCAATGTGGTCCCTTTTACATATTTCAGCGTTTTATATTCGTTTACAGTGTTTTATACGTTTACAGTGTTTTTTACGGTTGTTAATACAGCAAATGTAGAGAGAGCGCAATTGCATTTTCCTGTGACGAAAATGTCTTCTCTTACATCTTAATATTTTTTGTTCCTGTTTAAAATCTCAATCTACTGTTTTAATAAAATAATTTTGTGAAATTCTTGTGCACGGAGTATGCATGCATAAATAATGCGTTTTAATCAAACAATCGCATCGTGGTTAAATTAAAGAAGGGAGATGCTGAAAAATAAAATTCAGAATTAAAATATTTCCGATTAATAAAAAAGTATTACTTCTGCTTTCAGATAAGAAAGAATCATCTTACAAAGTATTATATTCCTAAGATTAAATTTTAATATTTTTTTTTGTTACACTGCTTGCATTTTTAATGCGAAATATAAAGCCGTACTTGGAAGATATTTTTAGACAATTTAATATTTAATACTTTTGCGATTGATTAAACTTTCGATAGTCATATAAAGATACATAAATAAAATATCTAACATTTTTATAGGATGTTCGTGTTTAAAATTGTTTAATTTCAGAAGATTATTAAATTTTGCGTGTTTAAGAACATAGGGTGGACACTAATTTGGTAGCATTATGAATGTTCTGATCTTCCTGCAGCTGTGTTTAAGAGACAGTGGACTTTAAAATTTGTATTTCTTTATTTATTGACTTAGAAACGGGAAAATTTGCATAAATATTTCTCTTAACATTACTATATACTATACCATTAATTTTTTTTTCAATTTTGTCATAATTTCGTATTTTTTGTAATTTAATTTTTTTAACGAAAATGTGAAAATGCTCCTTGCATTCCATTTGTTCACATTTTTGATTAATTTTACATTATGATCACTTAGAAACACATTATGAACAAATTCGGGCATTCATTTTTAAATCTCTTAGAAAGTTGATTTTTTAAAAACATTTTTCTGCATTAATACTTAATTTTCATCATTTAATTAGGTTCTTATTCACTTTTAATTACCTTAATAATGTCCACTTATAAAATGCATACCCAGTTTCATTAAAAAGTATGAGAGGTGTCTTCTTGCCAAATTTCATGCATCTTAATTTTTGCCCAAGGCGCATGGAGCATTTTAAAAAAGTAAACCTTTGAAAATTCCGTTTCGAAAAAAATGCATTCAACCTTTTGCTTACGGGTGGGACAGCGTCCATCCCAAACAAAGAGCCGCCCAAAAATATAGTTATTTGACATATCCTATCTCATTACTATATACCATTGCACCTGCCAGCAGGTAGAATGTTTCTGTCAGCGATTTTCATGGACGCCGATACCTGCAAATGGGGTCGAACTGTTTGGGATAAGGTATGCCAAATAACTGTCTTTTTGGGAGGTTCTTCGTTTGGGATGGACGCTGTGCACCCCGTAAGCAAATGTTAAATGTTATATATTAAAACTTTTTTTAGTCGATTTTTGCTCATTTCAACGTCCACCGTCCCCTTAAAGTGCACAGCTTCGTAAAATTGACATATGATATTTATCTTTGCAATGGTGAACTTCACAATATTTATATAAGCTTCAGAAACAATGTCTTCTGCATATATTTCTGACGTTTTACCAGAAGTTCTAAAAATATCTAGTGCTATAAAATTGTTTTCACTTTGATGGCGTTTTATAACAATATGGAGTCAAATCTGATTTGTATAGATAACCAGGAAAATATTTAATTCGTGATCATAAAAAATTACTTTTCCTAATTATTTTGTTTCACTGTTTATAAGAGTTAAAAAAGGAATATAATTGTTAATGGCATTAATGATAATATTTTAATCGTGATTATTCATTACAACCACAACTGCGAAACACTCATTTCTAAACAAAGAATATATATATATATATATATATATATATATATATATATATATATATATATATATATATATAGAATATATAATTATTTAATCATAAGTATGTTTGTTACGTTTCTGATAGCAACAACCACACAGAATTTGGAAGTGGTTCGATACATTAAATGTATGCCCGTATTAGTAATGCAAAATTTTAGATTAACAAATATCTAATAAATTAATATATAGTCACCAGAAATATTTTCTTGTACTATTTCTACATATAAATTTTCATTCCGATCTGCACATTATTTAAATCTTCAAGGTATAGAAAATACCAGTATAAAAATAAAAATTAATAATACTAGCTCGTTTATCCTAACCTCAACATATGTCAAAAATATGAGTAGAGTAGATGTAGCTGCGCAACTGGAACTGCTTTTCGCGCGATATCCAAACACGATACTCGCAGGCGACTTCAACGCGCACCACCGAGCGTGGGGCTGTAGGAGAGCCAATTCACGCGGTACACAGATACACAGACTGCTGAACACGCCAAACACTAACATTATTGTACCGTCGACACCAACCTGCTTCTCAGGCGCCAACGGCTCATTTATAAACTTTGTCCTAACGCGAAACATAGATTACGCTCACACTATTAGTACCCTGGATGAATTCGACTCGGATCATCTGCCGGTACTGGTGACATTCGACCTGAACACACCTCTTCCAGCCTCTTTGGGACAAGAGAGGGTCAACTGGGAAGTATTCAAAAGAGCACTCTTCGAGCAGCACTTAGCAGTACCTAACATAATGAGCACGGCGGATATTGACTCTGCCACGCACACACTCACAACAGAAATCAAGAGAGCAATTGCCTCTGCCACAACACATCGTGAGTCTCCAAAAATGCCCACACTTTCCCACCATGTCAAACAATTAGTCAGGCAAAGAAATAGAATACGTAAGACATGGCAGGCTAACAGAGACCCCGCCCTTAAAAGGAAGCTTAACGGACTCACGTGCAAAGTCAGGGAAAAAATTGTCGCAGAAAAGCAGCAACAGTATAAAGAACTAATCGAATCCCTTAGCCCAGAAGACGTATCGCTCTGGAAATTCGCAAAAAGACTCAGGAAACCTCAAATTAAGCTCCCGCCACTAATAGATGGTGTTAAAATCGCGTACTCAGACGAGGAAAAAGCCGAGGCGCTCGCAAGCCATTATGAAAAACAATTCCAACCAAACCACGATCTAATGTGTCAGGACACCCTA